>CM072511.1:166299882-166444882 GCA_036898135.1 Oncomelania hupensis
AAATAGCAATGAAAGCAGAAGAATCTCAGTTGTGGACGAAATATGTGTGTGTGTGTGTGTGTGTGTGTGGGTGTGTGTGTGTGTGTGTGTGTGCGTGTGTGTGTGCGAGTGTGCGTGTGTGAGAGAGAGAGAGAAAAAGAGGGTGTTGGTACTTTGCATGACTGCAACTGCTAGTAATAATCATCACATATCTGAAATGAACAATGGAATATATTTTAACTTTTGTTCCGTGAACATCTCAAGGATTTTTTTGTTAAAACAAAGTGCACAGAATTTACACTGCAAATATGGCCTCTTTACAATGAGACTAAATACAAAAATAATACTGAGTGCACGCCTAAATGTGATGAAACGGATAAATGGATCGCTGTATGAACACCAGATGTGAAGGAATGGATCACTGTATTTTGTTTTTTGTTAAAGCAATGTAACGGAATGGATTGTTGCAAGATAAGACGGAATGGATCGCTGTATGATAACAGATTGATTGATTGATTTATTGGTGCTTTAGGTCCAGCGGACTCTTCCGAGCCAAATCAGGACCGGACAACCCCCGATCCGCATAAAAGATCTGCTGAAACAACCCCAGTGGGAAAATTGAATGCCCTCCACCGGCCAGTCACTTTACAATAAAGACATCCCACGCGGGGGACGGCTGAGGGTTGACCTCAACTACGCGAACACCCCGGTTACAAAAACAAAATAGAATACAAACATCATTATAAATCATCAACCAAACACATACATACAAAATGCCTATAGTGCTAAATAGTACATTCATAGGAAGCCCTAGTGACCACCCGGCAGAAAGCGTCCAACACTCCCAAGCTGATCCAACAGACCTCATACACAAACAAGGAGTCTTGTCCAGGAAGAGTTTTCAAGAAAAAAGGTAGGTCATTGATCTAGCGAAGAAGAAGATAGTATAGCAGAGTGAAGGACAGAGCAAGAATAGGAAAGAGTAAATGAGGAAGACAGCGACAGTGGGAATTTAAAGCACTAAATTTCCATAAAGTGGGGATACTATTTATACTGAAAACCCCCGGCACTCCAACGGGGGTACTGTTGCCGCAGTGAAGCGTCTTGCCTATAAAGGAAAGACAGGTTTTCAACTGTGGCTTTCACTGTTCCCTTTATAGGTTTGAACAATCTACAGTGGCAAGATTGCTCATGACCCCAAGGGGTTGTATGATAACAGATATTACGGAATGGATTGGCGTAAGAAACAAAAGATGTGATGGAATATATTATTTGCGTTTAAATTATTTTTACACGTATTATTGTAGTCTGAATTGTGATGAGTTGAAGATTGACTGCCTCCAATACCATTATTAAAGAGAGCGAGGAAACCGGAGTACCCGGAGAAAACCCTCGGTGCCCTGAAAAGTCTCATATCTCAGTCACGTAAGTGGTGGGTCCCAAGCAGGGTTCACACTCACGACCTTCGGCCTAGGGAACCAGCATTGGTTGTGACATATTCTCGTGGATGTGTGCAATCGCTATATTGGCTAAAATGACTTGCGTATTTTTTAATTTATTAACTATGACGTAAAAATGGATGATCCTTGTAAGTGCAATGTAATTACTATGTGTATCATGCTCAGTTGTCAATATATATTAGCCAACGATTCGTAAAAAAAAAAATTTTACAAGAGAAGGAAGCACACATGTTGTATGTTTGCCTTATTACATGTAGATACAAAATCTCTCTTATGCTAGGGCTTCATCTCAAGTGAACATACAACTAGCTTCCAAGTGGAAGCAGTCACAGAATCTGGATTCATTAATGTCGGATCACGTTACTGTGAAATATTGAGTATTTATTTATTTATATATTATGAGTTCGTGATGCTTAGTGTGTGAAATTCTCGTGTGTCCGGTCTATATTGATATGATGATGATGATTGTCGTCAAGGTGGCGACGTTGTGATTCGTCCTTAACGCCAACGCAATATATATTCCTCAAAAATGTGTGCCATGATGACGACTATTAATTTAATCAAAACTTAAAATGTATTGTCACTGTACTAAAAAGCTTGTACATGTACTAATTTATCTATGTGGTGACTGCTTAAATTGAGTGTGTGTGTGTGTGTGTGTGTGTGTGCGTGTGCATATGTTAGATGTATGTAATTTAATACCTATATTTGTATTGCTCCAATATAGTTTATTATATTATTATAATTATTATTATAAATGTGAATGCTAAGAATTACTGGCACCAATGATGATGTTGATATTATTAATGTATTTATTGCAAACTTAGTCAATAATAATACTTAAAACTGTTGTGGAGTAAACACCTCATAAAGAGGTTTACTGAAGAAAAAAAAAAGAAAGAAAATAAACTGACGACAGACAAGATTTTTCGTTTGTGTGTTTTGTTTTTATTTCACATTTAATACTATCACAACATCACGGTTTTAAAAAAAAAAAAAAAAAAAAAAATATATATATATATATATATATATATATATATATATATATATATATATATATATATATATATATATTTTTACTGTCTAATCATCACAACATGGATGTCACAATAGGCACATAAGGTTGGTTAGTTATTCATTGTTTACAGGGTCCAGCGGACTGCAAAGACACGAATCAGGACCACAAAATCAGGACCACAACTTGGTTGACAGAGGACTCACTCCTGATCAGCATAAAAGATCTGAGGAAACAACCCTAGTGGTAATGGAGCTGGGTAGCTCAGTTGGTAGAGCGGCTTACTAGTAACCGAAAGGTACCTGGTTCGAATCCCGGATTGGCCAACATGAGACCATATTATTTTTCCCCTTACCAATCAACTGGTTCGCTGGTGTCAAAATAATGTGACCAGTAGTCGCCTATATGCTCCGGTGTCGTGTGATTATAATCTACAGTTATCCTTTACCCTAGTGGTAACACTAAAGGCACTCCACCACCCGGTGACTTTATAATAAATGCATACCACGCAGGGGACGCTGAAGCTATACTCTAATATATTGATTACAAAAACAAAATAAAATATAACCATCATTATAAAATAACAAAACACACACATATAAAATGCCTACATTGCTAAATAATAGTATCATAGGAAGCCCCAGTGACCATTTGGCAGAAAGCGTCCAATATTCCCAAGCTGACCCAACATATTTCATACACAAGTGAGAGTTTTAGAAGAGTTTTCAACAAAAAAAGGTAGGTGATTGGTCTAGTGAAGAAGAAGATAGTAGGCTTATAGTAGATTGATAGAACAGATTAGCAATGAGAAAGAACAAAGGAGAAAAACAGCGACACGACAGTGGGAATCTGAAGCACTAAATTTCCAGAAAGTTGGGATACTATTTATACAGAAACCCCTTGAACCCCCCGTGAGAAAGGAGGAAAAGGGGGAGGGGGAAGGGAGAGGGGAAGGGGGAAAGGAGAAGGGGGAGGGGGAAGGGAAGGTGTCGAATACGGTGACACAACAACAAAACAGTCAACGCATTAACAACAGTAAAATGCCATTTGTGAATAGCGCACAGAACAGTAAGGCAAGACGGTCTACAAGTAGTACACAATTGTTATGAGTAATACATTCCTATCATAATGATGAATATTTCTTTTACTACTGTATTAAATAGTATCCCCACACAGTGAAAATGTAGTGCTTTGAATTCCCACTGTTTCTGTCTTTCTCCTTTGTCCTAATCTGTTCTATCAATCTACTACTATCTTCTTCGCTAGACTAGACCAGTCACTTACCTTTTTACTTGAAAACTCCCAAACTCCTCATTGTCGTACGGGGTCTGTTGGGCCAGCTTGGGGATATTGGACATTTTCTGCCAAACGGTCACTAGGGTTTTCTATAATATTATCATTTAGAAATGTAGGCATTTTCTTTTTATGCGTTTTGTTTATATTTTATAATGATGTTTATATTCAATTTTGTAAACGGGTGTTTGATAAATTAGAATAAAGCCTCAGCGTCACCCGCACGGGATGCCTTTATTGTAAAGTAACGGTCTGGTGGAGTGCCTTCAGTGTTACCATTAGGGTTGTTTCAGCAGATCTTTTATACGGATGAGTGGTGAGTGCTCATTCAACCCCATTGAGGTTCTGATTCGGCTCTTTGCAGTATGCTGGACCCTATTCACAAGACTAACAACTTAACTAACAAACTGCCAAATATCACATAACAGACTGGTTCCAAGTGTCGAATATTTTTAATATATTTTGAAGTTTTCGTTTTAAAACAAAACTGCAACATCTCCAAAACTATTGCAAATAAACACATGCCATTTTATGAGTGCTCAACATGAAATGTCGCTATTTTACTTGAATCTACTTGGATTATTACACCAAGATGTTCATTTTATTTCTTGCGTGGGTATATATTTAAAATTGTTACTAAAAAGCAACTTAAATTGTGCTCAGTCGATTAGGCAGTTTGTATATATATAGTAACATGCAGACCTTGTAAATGTATGTAATTGATAAACTTGGAAACAACGTCATAATGCAATATAAAATAAAAGAAACAAAGAAAGTTACCTCAAATTTTAAATAGTTTAGTTTAAAAAGAAAACAACTCTACAACAACAGTTACTCTACTATTACTACTACTATTACTACTACTACTATTGACTACAACTATTTACTACCACTACTATTACTACTGCATTTATAATAAAATTAATGGAATGGTTTCCATTAAACATAAAACTGGAATGTCCGTTTGATTTATCGAAGTCATAATCCATTAGCTGCCATCATCAACCAAACTTGCTTCAAATCCCAATTTACATTTTCACTTGTCATTTACCACTCATTAACAAAGTATCCTTTTATTAATATATTCATTAACTATCATCTCAATTATTAATTGTCGGTTACCACACATCAACAAAGCATCCTTTTACTAGTATTTTCATTAATTATCATCTCAATTACTCACTGTCAGTTACCACCCATTAACAAATTATTCTTTTAAAATGTTCCCCGTTAGGTCAAATACACAAAAGATATTGTTTAGCTGAGGCTAGACTAGGACCTCTCTTTCTCCAAAGTCTCAATGGGCGTTGGATTGAAAGTATTATGTCATTGTATCGCCGTAGCATTCCCTTTGCACTTAGCTAGGCTACCTCGTTACGTCAGCGGGCTTAGCGGCAACGACTGCTAAGAAATGAGAGAAGGAGAAGGCTTGGACTAGTATTTTATTGATTTATTTCATTTAACATCTATTTTTACTTCTATGATGTCAGACCAATGGACTAGTCGACAATAGTTTAGCCGTAATGTATGCTAAAAACAAGTTCGTTTTTAAAAAAAATTCCTTCAGTCATGAAGCAGCTGGTGATTTAAAAATAATGATTACGTCACAAATATAGTAACTCCAGTTGTTGTTTTTTTTTAAATATCAAATTCAGAAACACTGCTGGAATTGAGCAAAACAGCTATTTCTCAATAACGTTGAAAACGTCTTTTAGCCAAAGAACTGCCAGCACTATTGATCCTTCCTGAGGACATGCACATCAAGACTTCCCTTTAAACAGTGTTCGTAAACAGGATCTATCTATCTATCTATCTATCTATCTATCTATCTATCTATCTATCTATCTATCTATCTATCTATCTATCTATCTATCTATCTATCTATCTATCTATCTATCTATCTATCTATCTATCTATCTTTAAAATAGGTTTGGTACAAATAGTATCTACACAATTTTATATAAATATATACACATATTTTGTACATATAGTACCTAAAATCATTACTTAAACAAAAGTAAAAAAAATTGTAACAGAATATTCAAACATTTTTCTATTGAATCATTTGGTTTTTTACCACCTCAATGATTTACTGCTTTAGTCCCAGACTGTAGCAGTCCCTCTCCATCTCACTGTGTGCCAACACCATTTTTAGCTGCAATCCTATAATACCTGCAGTTTGAGCTAATATTTTAAAAACGTCTACTGGCCATAAAAAAGAAGTTAAAAAGTCACTTCCAAAGTTCATCAAGAATATCACAGAAAATAAATATAATACTTTTTATATATGACAGAAAATAAATATATTGTTTAGTATTACAGAAAATACATATAATATAGCTTTGTTGTCTGTCAGCTCAGCATGGAAAGAACACCAACATATAACATAACTTCTCAGTTTCTATCGATCTTATAATTAAAGAAGTTGCCAAACAACACTCTCCAATAGCTTGTCTCAATTGGCCGTCTTGGGCAATTTGAGTTAGATTCAGAATTGTCCAGGATGTTGAGCGGCTCTTGAGCTGCAAAGGCACTATACAAGAAGGAATAAATAAATAAATAATTAAAATAAATCGCACACCCACCATCACTCATTTAAATTTCATTGATCTTGGAAAGAAGTTTGTAAAACTAGCACTTTCAAAACTGGTCTGATTTGTAATAAAAACTAACTCAAACGCTCGTTATCACTTGTACTTATTTTCCTTCAACCTGTACGACTCTGACAACTACTGACATTATTGTTAGATCATGCAACAACAACAACAACAACAACAACAACAAAATTGTTGTTTAGGCCTATCAACGACTTTAAAGTCTGTGGGATCTATACATAACATACAAAGACACAGCAACAACACCTCACAAATTATACACAGACGAACACAGCTGAATGCAGGTGAATCCACAAACCCGTTATCATTGTATTCTTGTCTAGTCTGTCTGACCGACACAACATATCAGAAGGAATATTAACAACACAAAGTAAGTACTCCATCATCAGTAAACAGGAAATTTTCTTGCACAACCAGAACGCTTGACTAGGCCACCACTGAACCTTATACTACCATTGCCTCACTCAACACACAGACAAGGCAACATTGCGACAGTGTGACAACAGAAAGACCACATGGACAATAAACTAGCTGCAAGCTTTAAGGCCAAACTGTGCTACAGGAAAAGTTTCTATTCTATTATGGAACACTGGATGACCATGTAGAATCTCCATTGAGAACACCTAGTTGTAGTTCCTGTGTTCAACATAATATTGTGAAATCTTTGTTAGCAAACACCAGGTCTGACGAACGGAGCAATCCTACACAAATAGTACTGGATTTTCACAGCTGTCCCAGTTCAAACGGTGTTGTTAATATGATTTTGTCCCAGACGTCTAGTCACTGTGTGCCAGGCATCGCAACATCTCATTTGCATGCATAAAATCTACTGGGTGGTTGAAAAGTAGCTCCCTATTGAAAATAGCCTATATGTTGTTAAAATAGTACAGAATTTGCCATGGAACAACATGCAGTGTAATACTTGCCTAAGCAAGTGGTGTTCTCTTGCTTTGTAGATTGCAAAATAGCAACTTTCATGTATTTTGACATAAAACTTGCAGTAGGTTTGAGTTTGAACGAAGAAGCAGCCACATTTTCTCTTCTTTTCTTTCTTTTTCTTCACTCCCATTTTTCTCCAAGGCATGATCTGAGCGCAGCAGCCTGGGGAATGCTAAAGCAACCAACCATTGGAGCAGTTCCCTTCAAGTTTGTTTCAGGACTAAAACACAAAACTTCTATCTTTCAAATGTTACATTAATGAGAAACAGATGGACAAGTAAACTAAAAGAATGCTAATTAGGACAAAATGCGTACCACATTGACCATCTTGTCTTGTTGGTGTTGACCACATTGACTGTCTTGTCTTGTTGGTGTTGACCACACTGACTGTCTTGTCTTGGCGTTGACCACACTGACTGTCTTGTCTTGTTGTTGACCACATTGACTGTCTTGTCTTGGTGTTGACCACATTGACTGTCTTGTCTTGTTGTTGACCACATTGACTGCCTTGTTTTGTTGGTGTTGACCACATTGACTGTCTTATCTCGGTGTTGAACATTTACTGTCTTGTCTTAGGTTTGACCACATTGACTGTCTTGTCCTGTTGGTGTTGACCACATTGACTGTCTTGTCTTGGTGTTTACCGCATTACAATACTTTGAATGTATTTATCAATCTGCTTCTCATTAATTTTGCAGATCAGGCCTCGACTGTGAAACAAGCAGGCAACAAAACAATGTTTGCACTGGGCATGCTTTAGCAATTGACTAAACAACAATACTAAGGCAGCGTGATAACTAAAGGCTGTTACTACAAACAGCAACCAGCTACAAAGCTGTAGTTACAACTAGGATTGGCTTTCCGGTCAACTTCATTTTGGGATGTTTGGTGAGTACACAGTCTACAGCCGCTTCCCACTCAAGTTATCCAAAGACCTGTGACACAAGGTGTAACACATTTTATTCGTCCAAATAATTACATTGATGTTGATGTCTTGCATGGCGCGATCCTCCACTTCGGTAGGCATGCTCATTGCACATGCAGTGGGTAGGGGTCTGAGGGTGGGGGAGGGATGGGTGATCCAACAATCAGATGTAAGGTGTATATATATATATATAAATATATAAATATAGAGATCTGGGGCTCTTGACAAAGTATTATAAAAGATGAGTCTTCAGAGACCTCTTGACCCTTTACTGCACCCAAAACTCTATAACTTAGGAACTACTAAAAATTTTTCAATAAAATTTAGAGGTGTTTTGCTGGAAGGATTAATCAGGGTCATCAGAATCATTACTATCATAGTTCATAACGAGTTCTGCCACTTCTCTGGTACAGTAAAACAATTTCTGACTCACCACCGTCGAAGAAACTTGGGAAAATGTGATCTAAATTTAAAGCAGAATCATTGAACCACCTATTTGTTTGTCGTTCCCCAGAAGTGGGAGAATGGGTTTCACACTTCAAAGTCAACTGTACGTTGATTAGAACTGAACAGCGCATTCAAGACAACTACCTTTGCCGTATGGATAAATTTGTGCTTGGTCAGTTACGACTAGGCTGCACTGTATGGATTAATCTATGCTTGGGATACAATGAGATACAAGGCACATACACACATCAATGTCTTAATGTATTATCAAAACCATACTTTTGATAGGGTTTATTTGTTGGCTTAACTTTTTTTTCTTCTGGTGGGTCAACGTTAATAATAAATGTGAAAATGAACTGTTAGGGCAAAATGTGTGATGAAGGCAGAGTTCACAGTACCTTCAGAGCACTGTGGTATCCAAGTTGCTGGCAGTACTCAGTGTTGTACTCCATGTCATCCTTATCGATCCAGATGAATGAGCGCACTTCATCCTCACTGGATGGCGCGATATGTGGTACGTCTGAAATACAAAATAATAATAATAATAATGATACTGGATGCTATACACTCCTTGTTCCTAAATCAGACTCAAGGATCTGTAATCAACACACAGGCTAACATGTTACACACACTCTCACATACCCAACAAAACACACTTCATCACTCTACCAAGTGGTTCAAGCAAAGATATCACTATTAAAATACATACAGGACATTTTTATTCCTGACTTTTTTTAAAAAAAACTGATAGACAGCATTCAATTCCATTATAGAAAGAAGGGAGAAAACTGCAGAAAACCCTCTGTGAGCTAAGAAGTCTTGTACCTAGGACACATAAATTCGTCCCTTGTGGGATTGAAACTCACAACATTGGGTATAGAAAATCAGCACCAAACCAATGCAAACCTTAAATCAACAGAACAAACACCTACGCACAAACAGACTTCACACTTATTAATAATTAATTATTTAATTCATTAACAAAAATTCATGCTTGTCCCTCAGAAGAAGCTCCAAGCGTTGGACAGAAAACTACAGTTGGCTTACAACAGAACTCTGGCATGTATGGGCATACAGTACATGGGACAATTAAAACATCATACAAATCATACTACAACAAACATAAGCAAATATAGCAATGTAAAACCCAATGTAGAGGCATTTAAGTTTAAATTAAAATGGAGATATAATATCGAAAGGTATAATGCTAAATTTAATCAGAAAGAATCTGAATATGATGCTGCATGGTTTTATTATAAGCAGTTGATGTAATAATGTTGTATAATATACGATTCTCGCTTTCTATTTCTATTTCTTCTTTGCTCTCTCTTCTTCTTTCTTTTTTTCCCCACAAATTTATATGTTTAATTCATTGCTTTGTTTGTTTATTTGTTGAGTCTGTTCACCTTTATATATTGATCGATGTTATGCTGTTGTTAAAAGAAAAATAAATGGAAATGCAAAAAAAAACAAAAACAAACAAACAAAAAAAACATAAGCAAACAAGTTGCCTAAACAGTACAGAATTCCACAGTGGCACTACCAGTCATATGTCAAAGTTGGATTGCTGCCCGCATAAACGTGACGCAGAGCACAGTAAAGATCAAGATTCAGTACAAGCAAACAATGAAAACAAAGAACCTTTTTTTTAAAGCACAATTAAAACGATGTTGTTCATCTTGGCGATGCACACAAGTCACAATAAAAAGTTGATGTTGACTTTAAAAGTGTGCTTGACTGACCTTGGAACTTGCTCTTGATTTTCTCCATCTTGGCGGTGCACATTTTGGAGGCCTGCTTATGGTTGACCATGGGCTGGGGATAGTCACGGCCCACAATGCAGCCGGCAACCTCCTGCACCTCCTTGGGCGCCTTCCAGGGCTCAAACAGGTACAGCAGGGGCATGTTCTTCAGCTCTGGCACGTAACGCCTACAAAAAGTAAGTTGGCTCCATGGTTTATTGAGTCCATTTTAACCTTCTCTTTTATCTGTTGGTTCAAGGGATTGAATGTGAAGAGCAAGAATCAGTTGTGTGGAATAGAGAGTGTGTGCAGCAAGCTAGTTGGCAAGAAGCAGGCCACTCTGGAACAACTGTTCCACAAAAGAGCCCTCAGCAAGGCAGTCAGAATTCAGAGAGACCCCACCCACCCACTTTCCTGTCTGTTTGAACTTCTTCCATCTAATCGCAGATTCCGCTGTGCACTAACGCGTACACAGCGCTACAAAAACACCTTCATCCCTACTGCCATATCAATTCTAAATGAGGCCAATGCCAGACCCTCAAACAAAAGACTGTCTTGATGTAGGAGTCTCCCAACTATCTCGCTGAGTGTATGTGAGTCATTCTTTGCTAGTCGTAAATGTTGGGGTACATTTTGTTCAAGGCCCATAAAAAAAATTGTAAGCTAGTTTTGAAACAAAATAAAATTAAATTTGTGCTCTAATAAGGTAACTGCAACTGGAAAAAACGGCACCATGGCAGATAGTTAATTATTAGTATGGTAAATATTGATTTAAATGCAATTTTTGGCTAAAAATGGCGTCTGACAAGAGCCCTTCACACCCCTTGCGTTTTAAACTCCCCATAAAAAAACGGTAAAGATTACTATATCTAACTGATTAATGAAATGTGATTGTCCATGGTTTGAAGAAAGTAGCAGCACAGTCAGTTGCTTAAATTTGCTTGATTTTAGCCGTAAATTTGGGGTTTAAAAAAGAGGGTTACTTGCGTACTCATGACGTCACAAAAATCAGAATCTCAAAGCAAGGTCAAGCAGACGACACAAGAATTGAATTATCAAAATCTAATAGGAATTAAACAAACAAGCGAAAAACACGCACATTGGTATGAAAAATAACGCAGAAGACATGTCAGGAGATTTGTAGTAATTTTTTTTAAATTATGGTGTTACAAACGTCATGCAAGTAACCAAAGTTTGTTTTTAAAGTTTTTTTTTTTTTTAAGCTTCTACTTTGCGGAGTGTAAATGGCCTGGTAAGCTGCATTTCCAAACTCTACACACAACTCAATGACGTTTTATGGAAAATAATCACGTGATGTTCATTTCTACATCAATTTCTATGACGTGTCACACGGAACGAAAGAGAAATGCGCAAAAACCGCGCAATTTGTTTGGCTTGGTACACGCAAATCAAGTGTTGTTTCGTTTGCACTACGTTTTTTAGCGTCGATCGTTAAGTTTAAAAGTGTTTCTAATGCTTTATTTTATTCAACAAAAGACTCGGTTATTATCGAGCAACAGTATTTTAAGAATGTTAATCAGTTTAACAGTGACTGCACTCCGATTGCCTGAAGATAGTGTCATGTATGATGCAAGAAACCGATAAATACAGTGATCAGCTTTGTTCTGGTAGAAAATGTGTTGTTTCCTTACGTATTGTATTTGTTTCGTAGGTTAAATTAAAAGTTTCAAAGGTAAAGAGCAGTTATTTTAAATAAAGAACAACCAAATTATTCTGTTTTTATTTGCTTTTCGTTTATTGCATTTATCTTGCAGTCTTTTTTACTACTTAACATGCGATGGTGTCGCGCATCATGCAAGTTACAATTTTCATTTTCTTCTTCTCTTGTCATCAAAGAATAAGTTTAATTAGGTTTTGATTGAGTTATTGTATGTGTCTGGATGTTGAAAAAACGTGACTAGAGTATGATTTTGACAACATAGAAATTCAGTCTATGGTAGAAAAAAATAAGTGGCTTGGCTACTTGCATATGGTGTCACACAATTCCTTGCGTCACACTCCTTGCTAGTTTCCCTCATTAATTAAAAAAATCATTCAGATTGAAAGAATAAGGAGTACTCCTATCATATAAAAAGATATTTGTCAAATAAAGTAATTTCAAGAGGTACATTTAATGTTTTAGAGGCACAACATCATGCAAGTAACCGGCGTGGTGACCCTTAACAAGAATCAATTTTTTGTCAAAGGTGGTATAGCTGCTGTTTTAGTGTTTACATATTCAGATAATTGAAAGATTTCCCTACAAAATGGCACTGGTTGATTGATTCTATTAGCAAGTTTTATTTTTGGGTAAAAGGCCCATTTTGTTTACGATTAGCAAAGAATGACTCATGTGCATGTTTGTATGAAGGCATGTGCGTGTGTGCATGGGTGTGTTTGTGAGTGTGCGTATAATATGTGTGTGTGTGTGTTTAACTATGAATGTCTGTAAACCACCTTTTAATATACCATTTACCTGATTTACCTGTATTTCCTGACAACTGTGATAATCAGTCAACAGTATTATTGCTTATGTTGATTATAGTTTGATACAGTTATACAGTTGTTTGTGAGTGTGCGTATAATATGTGTGTGTGTGTGTTTAACTATGAATGTCTGTAAACCACCTTTTAATATACCATTTACCTGATTTACCTGTATTTCCTGACAACTGTGATAATCAGTCAACAGTATTATTGCTTATGTTGATTATAGTTTGATACAGTTATGCCGCCCAGTCTCCAGTAGACTCATTACCATCCGCCTGAGAGCAGCCCCTTTCAACATCACCATCATCCAGGCCTACGCCCCAACATCAGACTATGACGACAGCGAAGTGGAGGATTTTTATGAAAATCTACAGGCGGTCCTTGACCAAGTGCCGAAGAAGGACATAGTCATAGTGCAAGGCGACTGGAATGCCAAGGTTGGCCAAGATGCGCACCGCAACTGGGGAGACACATGTGGACCCCACTGCAACAACGAGACAAATGACAGGGGTCTGAGACTCTTGGAGTTTGCCAGATACAACAATCTGGTACTGGCAAACACGCTTGGTCTCCACAAAAACTCCAGACGATGGACATGGCACAGTCCTGGCGGGGAGCATCACAACCAAATAGACTACATCATGGTCAAGAAACGCTTCAGATCAAGCATCAACATTGGCAGGACACGTACTTTTCCAGGAGCAGACATCGGAAGTGACCACGATCTCGTGATGATGTCTTTCCGGCTCCACTTGAAGAGAGTAAATACAGCAAAGTGCACTAGACTGAAGTTCGACCTGGACAAACTGCAAGACCCGGAGGTGGCAGAACTATTTCAGGCCACAATTGGAGGGAAATTTGCACCACTGCTCATTTTGGGGGCTGGTGAAGTAGATGTCAACACCATGACCACCACCTTCAACTCAGCTGTGACAGATGCCGCCACTGAGATCCTTGGCAAGCACCGACCAAAGAAGAAGCTGTGGATTACACCTGAACTTTTGGATCTGTGTGATAAACGAAGAGAGATGAAAAAGAAAAAGAACACCTCACAGGGAGCTGATGTCTACCGAAAAATCAACAATGACATCCGAAAAGGCATGCTCACAGCAAAGGAGAACTGGATAGAAGATCAATGCCAGGAAATAGAGAACAGTCTGAACAAGAACAACAGCAAGAAGGCCTACCAGACTGTGAAGCGACTGACAAGTGTCAAACAGCCCAAAGTCTCCACTATCCAAAGCAAGTCTGGCATATGCCTTACAGAAGAACAAGAAGTCTTGGACAGATGGACAGAGTACTGCTCTGACCTTTACAACCATACACCAAATGGAGACCCATCAGTTCTAGCATGTCCAGAGAACAGAGAAGAAGAAGAAATCCTCCCAATTCTCAGGGAAGAAGTTGAGGCAGCAGTGCAAGCGCTAAAGAAAGGGAAGTCAGCAGGAGTGGACAACATACCCGCGGAACTGCTACAAGCAGGAGGAGAAGCGATGATTGATGCCCTCACCATTATCTGTAACAAGATCTGGCAGAGTGGGGAGTGGCCTATACCATGGACCCAGTCGCTTGTCATCACTCTTCCCAAAAAAGGTAACCTTCAGGAGTGTGAAAATTACCGCACCATCAGCCTCATCAGCCATCCCAGCAAGGTCCTCCTGAAAATAATACTCAACAGGTTGAAACCCCAAGCTGAACAAATCATAGCTGAAGAACAAGCAGGATTCAGGGCAGGGCGAAGTACCACTGAGCAGATTTTCAACCTCAGAATAATCTGTGAGAAATACCTACAGCACCAACAACATCTATATCATGTGTTCATAGACTTCAAGAAGGCGTTTGACCGAGTCTGGCATGCAGCTCTATGGGCAACAATGAAAGTGTACAACATCAGCCCAAAAATTATTGAAGTCATCAAAAGCCTGTATGACAAGGCTACCAGTGCAGTCCTCCACAACAGAGCCATCGGGAATTGGTTCAGAACAACAATCGGTGTGCGTCAAGGATGCCTACTCTCTCCAACACTCTTCAACATCTTCCTAGAGCGCATCATGTCGGATGCTCTTGCAGACCATGAAGGCACAGTCAGCATAGGGGGTAGAGCAATCTCCAATCTTCGTTTTGCAGATGACATTGATGGATTGGCTGGAGAGGAACAAGAACTTGAACAGCTGGTACAGAGGCTTGACACCACCTCCAAAGCCTATGGAATGGAAATAAGTGCAGAGAAGACCAAAATGATGACCAACAACACCAATGGCATCAATACGGACATCAAAGTCCAAGGCCAATCCCTCGACACAGTGCATAGCTTCAAATATTTAGGAGCCATTGTATCAGACAATGGGTCCCGACAGGAAGTCCTCTCCAGGATCGCACAAACAACTGCTGCCCTGACAAGGTTGAAGCCCATTTGGAAAGACAGGACCATCAGTCTACATTCCAAAGTAAGACTGCTGCGCTCCCTTGTCATCTCCATCTTCCTATATGCTTGCGAAGCATGGACCCTCACAGCAGATCTCCAACGAAGAATACAAAGCATGGAGATGAGGTGCTACAGAAGACTTCTGGGCATTTCCTATACCCAACACATCACCAACGACGAAGTCCGACAGACCATCACACAAGCTATTGGACAACATGATGACCTGCTAACAGTGGTGAAGAAACGGAAACTTCGGTGGTATGGCCACATCACCAGATCATCAGGCCTTGCAAAGACTATTCTGCAAGGCACAGTGCAAGGAGGTAGAAGAAAAGGGAGACCGAAAAAGAGGTGGGAGGACAACATTCGAGAATGGACTGGTTTGACACTGAGCGAAGCCATCAGGGCTGCTGAGGACAGAGAAAGATGGAGTATGCTGGTTAAACGATCATCTGTGGTGCCCCTACGACCTTCGGGTTACGGGACAGGATAGGAGGATAGGACAGTTATACATTGTTGACCTACTGAGATTCATATTAAACTGAGATTATTTATCTAGCACTGTTGCAACAAAATAATTTTTTTTAAGTTCAGAGTGGTAAATTTATGATATACATTATGTCTGTATGTATTTTTATTATATTTTAACTGTTTAAAAAGGGAATTGACATATTACGTGTGATAGAACTAGAGTGCGTGGATAAGTGTTTGAAGTAAAAAATGAAGTGTAAGAGTATGCAAGTGATTAGATTTATAGAATGTATATAAATTTAGTATTGATTTTTTAGCTCTGTTAAATGTTATAAATAGAATGTATATAAATTTAGTATTGATTTTTTAGCTCTGTTAAATGTTATAACATGACTGTTTTTAATTATATGTTTTATATGCCTGACATACATTGTTGTGAAGTTCCTTATGGGATAATAAAGATTTGTTGTATTGTATTGTATTGTATTCAAAGGCAAAAGAATGTAAATATTGAATGTTAAGCTAAAACGTTGCAGTCTTACATGGCAGTGGTTCGAAGACTGTTAACGGTCTGGAGTGCCCAACCAACCCAAAACGACATGATTCTGAGAAACCGCTGGCTCAGTGGTTTACTCAAGGGCAAAACAAATGAAGCATTGAATGTCAGGCAATAACGCTGCAGCCTGTACAGCTAGCACATCAAAGCCCGTTGACCACCATCAGTAAAACAAAACAAAGTTATGACCCATGACCCTGAGCCTGCCCGCACCTAATATTTTTACATACAGCAGATAAGAACGAAAATAAATACTTAGTGCTAATTTCAGCAACGAAAGCCAGAGTATAATTTATTTACTATAATAACAATGCAAATGTTAAGGTAATCTTGTTTTGGTGGATAAATAAATGCTTTCTACAAAGTGGGCAACTTTAATGTTGTTATTGTCGTTGTAGGGTCTCTCACCTGACATAGTCGCCTTTGGGATCCATGCGACGTCCGTAGCGCACGGGGCAGATGCAGCGCGGGCACTGCAAGACCTTCTCAAAGGCAGAGCTGGACACCCACATCCAGTTGCCAGCACACACCGACCAGTCTGCATCCACCAGGTATTTATCGAACACCTGTAAAACCACAGTGACATAAACATTGGACCATCTGCCGTACCTTACCACACTGCAAGGTCATACTTTTGTCCCTCACTTTGGTCCAGGCATCTTACAAAACGTTGGGTCCAATCGAATCACACCACCGAGCTTGATTTCCAATCAGATAGAATTAAAATACTAGAAGACCATTTTTATCACGTAACCATGAGCAAATGACTCCGACTCAAATAAGCACTCCAAATATAATATATTGCGGACTTTTCAAAAGCTAAAAGTGTTATGTGAATGGGAGTATGTCATTATGTGTGTGCAGAGGTGCCAACCCCCTAAACTTCTTGTCAGTATTTCTAAACCCGTTTGTCAGTATTTTTTAACACTTGTCAGTATTTTTTTTCTCGTAAAACACAGCCTATGACACTATAAAGTAACGACAGGCTTCTCTCTGAAATAACAGGCTATTTTCAGTCCTCTAAAATCACGATGAAAATCAGCTTGTTGAACACCACACTTGTTTTACTCTAAAATCACCATGAAAATCAGCTTGTTGAACACAGCGACGTTCAGTGAGTGCAGGAGTACTATTCTGAGACCAGAAACCAGTACAGAAGCACTGATGGCAAAGATAAACAATCGGCAACTTCTCCTCCGTATTTTTATAAAAGCTACCGTATTTCCGGATTTAATTCACTTCGCCGGAATTAAATACGGTCAATCCGTACTGGTTGGCACCTCTGTGTGTGCATAAATCAGAATTCAAACTTGTGTGCAATTGGATATTCTTTGACAATTTCAGTCTCTTTTGCACTTTTGTCCAGCAACCTAAGTTGGTTGCTTTAAATGCTTACATCTCTTTTTGCTTTGGTGTATATTGTTCTTTTTGCGTCTTATAATATGCTGCACCTTAGCTATTGTGGGAAGAGGATTTTTTTTTTAAATTTATTTATTTATTTTTCATAATTTTTTTTTGGGGGGAGGGGCAATGGGGCTGGGGTGGGGAAGGAAGTGTTGCATTTTATAATGGGCATTTCCTTGTAGTCCTTAAAATAGGGTAGTTAAAATTTAAAAAAAAAAATTTTTTTGCAGTGTGCTAGCTCATAGAGTTCCTCAAGGCAATATCCACTGATTTCCACATGCACCAAATGTAGTGGAGTCAGGATCCAATCCACACTGCCCAACATGTAAATATTGGTAAATATGGCAGTCACCTTAAACCATTGGGCCACGACCATAGAGCTGGTTGAAGATACAATGACGTCAGCTGTTGAGTTAAACATTTCATCAACTGTAAGGAATTAAAGGTTAGCTGTAAAGAGAGATAATGTGTCCACTATGTCTACAAATTGCAACATAGCCACCAAAGCATGGACCTCTCTATTATTTTTGGCTTCCACTACACAGTTTGTCTACAGCTGTAAGCATCACTCAGTCATGTTCTGCACACAACAGTTTCTTCTTCACTCTGAAATAGCGTTTTTCAAGCTCATGAGCTGATCAAAGTCCAGGATCTAACTCAAGCCGCTTAATGAATCCTAGAGATGAGGTTTTAATCAATCCAATGCATACTCACTTCTAGACCTAACTGCCAATCGATCCAGAGGTCACCACGGGTCAAGAAAGAGGACACAGACTGACGACAGACATGATGGATCCAGCCCTCATCATGCAGTTGTCGCATGCAGGCATCAATCCAGGGGAACCCTGTCTGGCCCTGTTACAGCAACGACTATGAAGTCAAGTCAAGTCAAGGAATAATAACATAGTGCCAGCATTGTCAATCATTGTACCCTAAATACAAAACTTTATTTCAGTGCTTGTAACAACTGCACACTTTCAACACTTTACCACTGGCAATATGTACACAAACAAATCCTACGATAACAATACTGGATGCTATACACGCTTTATTCCTACATCAGTCTCAAAGCGCTGCAATCTATAACCAATTAACATACACGCTCACATTTTAAACACACTCTAACATACACAACAAACACACATTCATCACTCACACATGTGGTGTAAAGTCACTATTAGAAGGAGGACTGGAAATAAAACTTTTACCTTTTCATTATTGAAATGGCCTGCATCCAATACTGTTATTGAAATGGCCTGCATCCAATACCGTTATTGAAATGGCTTGCATCCTATCTTATCCTATCCTATCCTATCCCATAACTCGGAGGTCGTAGGGGCACCACGGATGATCGTTTAACCAACATACTCCATCTTTCCCTGTCCTCAGCAACCCTGATGGTTTAGCTCAGTGTCAAACCAGTCCATTCTCGAATGTTGTCCTCCCACCTCTTTTTCGGTCTCCCTCTTCTTCTACCTCCTTGCACTGTGCCTTGCAGGATAGTCTTTGCAAGACCTGCATCCAATACCATTATTGAAATGACCTCCATCCAATACCATTATTGAAATAGGCCCACTTTGCCTACGCCCCTTTCCACAGATCCTTTTACCATTCATAGTGAGTGTTGCCCCACTGAAAATAATAAGCTTACAACAAAAATATAACTCATTTGAAAATATACTTATGTTTTGAATGAATAAATTCTGTAGTTTTTCATGCCTATTAATAGCCACAGCCATTGGGTAGCCACCCAACATTGTGGAGCTAAAAATAGCAGCTATCTAAACCGGGAAGAAATATAACGCGTAAAAACAACTGCTCGTAAGGTTTTTCCTTTTAGGTTGATAAAATAAACCCTACGCTACCCTACCTTACCCTACCCTGCCTTACCCTACCTTACTCTACCCTACCTTACCCTACCCTACCCTACCTTACCCTATCCTACCTTACCCTATCCTATCCTACCTTACCCTATCCTACCTTACTATACCTTCAGTGACCTAAAGAAAACCCTCGGTGACCTAAAAACCTCTCTGTCTCTTACCTTGTCCCACTTTTCAAACTGCTCCATGTGGCGGTACCAGTCAATGCTGAGGCAGATGGGGTTGCCTTCCATCTTGTTGTAGGCAGGGTTGTTGACAGACATGCAGTAGAAATACTCACGCCAAATCAGCTGCCCGGTGACAGACACAGGCACCTCATCACAGCCGCACACCTGCACAGGTTTGGCAAAACACCTTTAGGAGGGAGGCCCTCTTGTATCACATGACCTCCAATGCTCATGTGTATACAGTCCACTTTCTTGTCTACTTACATATTCTTTGTTAATATTTCATTTTTGATATGTATTTCCCCATGTGAACTCCATTGTTATGGACCTGGGGCCTGATAAAAAACATTTTCTGTCTGGGACTATGACGTATCACAAAACTGTTGAATTAATTCATTCCTGCCCAGGTCAAAAGAATATTTTAAAGAGGTGCAAGAAGACACGATTTTTTAGTTGTAAAGTCCAATAAAACTGTAAGGTCAACCTATCTCAGCTTACGCTATAGTCCTAAATATCTACTCTGTCACTCACACACACAACAAAATCTAGTAGGACTATAAGAAATAACTACACTTTTATCCACACACACACATACAGGCACGCACGCACGCACACACACACACACACACACCAACACCCACACACAGAGATGTACCCATACACAGACAAATAAAATGTGTTGCAGGCCTAAAAAGGTGCTGACCTCTTTAAACGTGTTGTGGATGTCCCAGTAGAACTTGCGGATGGACAGCGTGCCAAAGCGCAGGTGGGGACTGAGGCTGAGGGGCAGGCCCACCAGGTCCGGGTACAGCTGGTTGGGCAGGCACTGACCCCTCTCAAATGCCTGAGTAAGCACAGATGGATATCATGTAAGAAATGTACGAAACAAACTTCAAGAGTCCCGGTTTGAGCAATTCAGCATGACAGATTTTACTGACTTGAATATACTAGCACTCGCGCTACAGACCTTGTGCTTTTCTCTTTGCGGCCCACGGCAACTCAGAGGCTGCGGTTTAGGATCGAGATAAAAATCGACTGTATCACCATCCCCATGTCCCTCAGTTCCTCTTTATTTCTGGCTGCTACTTGCATTCCAGGCAGCCTATGCCATGCTATTAGATCTCTTTCAACATCATCCCAGCACATCATGCAGAGCGTGTAGCGTTAGTAAGTGGAGTCCAAGTTTTTTAAAAATTAAAATAAAATGTTCTATAAGATTCAGTGCGACAATACTTACCAAACGGCATATTTACACTTCAAAGATTATATACCAATATGAATTAAGCCTCACAGAATTCTAGAACCTCCTAAACAGGTTTAAAAAAAAAAAAAAAGTAAGGGGACCGACACAAGCAAGATACTATAATACAAAGAGAAGAATCTCAAACAAACACTGTCTCGTTCAACACAATAAAATTTTTAAAACATATTCATTCAGAATCACCAAACAAATCACAACATAGAGATTGATAAATACACAAACTGAATCAAGCGAAGTTTAGAAATGCTGCTACACAAAGCAAAAACGATGATAGAAATGCACATTTTCTTCTCTGTTATCATGATGCCATTGAAGCAAGCTGGGACCAACGGCGCAGATCGCTCGTTATCCGAGGTAAAAGCAGGTTATTTTTAGGAATCAGGCAGCGTGCTAAAACGTCTCAAATTAAGAGTGGCCTGTATGGTGTGCATCATTATTATAACAATATTCGTGTACACAATATACTACCACACTAACCTTGCGCTCTTTCTCCATGCGATAAACCAGCAGCTCCAGGGCTCTTTGCTCCCCTCCCTTGTAGCCACTCAATGGGTTCTTCTGACGCTCAGACTCTGGATACACTCCTGGAAAACATCCACACACATCAGCATGGAATAACACAGTACACACATATGCCTATTACACACAGCATGGAAGAACACAGTACGCATATGAAGCTATTACACACATCATAAATAACACACTATATACCTATTACACACATAAAACACCCACTCAAACAAAGTTTGTCATGTCACCCATCTTTTGCAAAGTGTATACCTTGAAGTAGTCTCTCCTTCATATGAGAGAATAACCTTAGATCTAACGCGATAGCCCTCAGGCAAAGAGATAGTAATTAAATATTTACTAATTATTTGACTGTCCAACTTTCATCATGGCCATGAATAAGATTTTATGTACATAAACATGGAAATCAAAGTTCCAGGCCAATTCCTCAACACAGTGCATAGATTCAAATATTTAGGAGCCATTGTATCAGACAATGGGTCCAGACAGGAAGTCCTCTCCAGGATCGCACAAACAAATGCTGCACTGACAAGGTTGAAGCCCATTTGGAAAGACAGGACCATCAGTCTATATTTCAAGGTAAGGCTGCTGCGCTCCCTTGTCATCTCCATCTTCCCATACGCTTGCGAAACATGGATCCTCACAGCAGATCTACAACGAAAAAAACACACCATGAAAATGAATGCTACAGGAGACTTCTGGGCATTTCCTATACCCAGCACATCACCCACGGCTGAAACTTCCTTCACTGAAAGTAAACTTTCAGCCACCAGTTGTAAGCTATTTTTAGCCACATCAGCAGGCAATATCGTGCAAAACTCATGCACAGCCAGCGTCTCGGATCTGGCTACAAGCAGTTCAGCCAGCGATAAGGGACAGCACAAGGGGTAGTTTTAGCCATAGCCTGAAAGTACCGCATATGAACAGCCGTGCACCAACAACGAAGTCCGACAGACCATCAAACAAGCCATTGAACAACATGATGACATGCTCACAGTGGTGAAAAAACAGAAACTCAGATGGTATTGTAAGCCTCCCTCTGCGCCGAGTAGTAGGTGTTTAACTCTAGATCGGCCGTGTCAACTTTACCTGGTGTTAAACTTGTCAGGATTTAGGCCAAGGCGGTCAACACGCTCGATCTAAGTCGGCTAAGAGATAACTTACAAAGTTTGAAAAGAGGAAAGAGATAGAAAATACGAAAACTGACGAACAAACACTCAGAAATCAGACGAGAATATTAGCAACACCATCATTCGTCCACTATGTTTTTCCTTTTTCCTTTAGAAATTATTATTACCAAGTTCTTTTTCTTTTTACAACATGGGTTTACAATTTATACAAAATCATCATGCCAAATCGGCGTTCGCAATTTCGGCGAACAATTTAGGGTCGATGCAGAAGATAGAGAGAAAATTACAACAAAGACAGAGATCCCTATGATCAAGTTCCTATTGCGCGTGCAGTGACTTATCTCTGTCAGACCTGAGCAGCAACTTATTCAATATAAGCTGTTGAACAAATCTTACAAACCTAAACGTATTGCGGTGAAACCATACAATACGCATCTAGCCCTATTCTGAATACAAGGAGGTGAAACCATTCCTTGCATCCAGATTGTTTCAAGACCCCTAGTGGGTATAGACAGGACAACGCATATTTATCAGCGTGTCTCCTAACATGAGCTAGGTTACTGACCAGCAGAAATTCTGCTTCGTTCTTCGATCATTCAATATATCGTCTGTGTGTCATATATATAAAGAAGAAAGAATAATATATAGTTTTGAGCCCTTCTTTTATAAGTTCTTCCAGCCAGCAATCGAACAGTTTGACCATAGTTACGGCTACGATTGCTCACCGAACTACACCTGTCGTAGGATCCTGCATGGAATCATCAAATCAGCTACAATCATTTAGGAATTGTTTGAAAACAGCAATTTCTGCTAGGAAACCTCTGATTCATCGCCTGAGAAACCCTGCCGAAAGTCAACAGTCGCCAAGCGATTGAATAGACTCACCTAGGTTCTGAATACACAAGTTGATTTGTAACCTAGTGATTTGTAAACAGAAAGCCTTATCATCCTTTCTAATTCCGACAAATATAGTTCTCTATTCATTTCGTCTTTAGAGAAAGCAAAAGCCAATTTATAATCAGTTATATATTAAATCAAGTACTTCGAATTATACAGTTTAATTAGTCTCAGTAGTTTAGATAACAATATGCAATTTCTATTCAATGCAAGTTCTCAAGTTGAAGATTCATACACTTTTGTAGACAAGGAATACTTGACGTACGTCATTTCATTTCGTGTACGTCATTTGTAACTTGCATCACAAATCTTCTCTAGTTTGATTCTAGGTGCTTCGCCACATGGCGGCCATTTACATCTAAATTACTGTTCCATTGGTGGCTGGTTACAATAGCAGTAACTTACTAGCAGGTATTTCGTAACAATTCGTTAAAAAGAAGTAAAAGAATAACAATTTAAATTAACAATCATGCTTATCTAATTATTATTATTGTCATAGACCAGTTGACTTCGTTACGAATTATAAGTCATTCAGTTCTATGCCTATCCAGCAACGCATGTCATTTCCATTCAAATCCTACAGTTTAGAATTTGCTTGGAACATAGCTACAAAACAGATTCAATCAACAATCATGCTGCAACGTTTAGTTTCACATATTAAATTATTAATTCATGCTGCAATACCACATATTATCTTATCAATGAAATGATTCTTTCATTCCGTTTTGTCCTTTGTATTATTTATATCAGCAGTAAGCCTCAGCTTACAGTATGGCCACGTCACCAGAGCATCAGGCCTTGCAAAAACCATCCTGCAAGGAACGGTGCAAGGATGTAAAGAAGGAGACAGAAAAAGAGTTGGGAGGACAACATTCAAGAATGGACTGGTTTGACACTGAACGAAACCATGAGGGTTGCTGAGAACAGAGAAAGATGGAGTATGCTGGTTAAACGATCATCTGTGGTGCCCCAACGACCTTTGAGTTACGGCATAGGATAGGATGAGAATAGAATAGTTACATAAAACTATGTGATTTTCGCCTTGTCAGATTCGAACTGAGCCGGACCCAATCTGCGCTGTGTTGAAGCTTGGCTACTGGAAGTGTAAGCAATCTAACAACTACTGCATGCAGGCCTCACCTGCACCCTTCACTTACCATGGAGAAAGTTCTAAAACATGTAACATTTCTCAAACATTTGCCCTACAGATGTTTTAGACAGGGTCACACATAAACCAACTGTAAAAACACAAAATCTTGTGTGTTCTGCACTTTTTTTCCCCACATTTTTCTGCTCTCATGATTTCACCTTAAAACGCAACAACAACAGCAACAATAGCAATAACAGCAACAGCAACAACAACCGTGAAGTTTCTCTTACCCATTTCCTCGCAAGTAGGCACTTTGAAGCGGTCATCATGCTTGTGATCAGGCATATGTATGCCACTGAAGTTAGGGGCGGAGCAAGGGTGGGGAGGCACCCCCACGATCTTCGTCACTTGGCAAAACATCTCGTACGTCAGGGGAGGTGACCCACCATTAGTATCGATGATCCTGGACGTGACATATTTTACACATTTTTCTGTAGCTATATTACAGCAGTGATTAGGCGCCATCAATCAAGGCCGTTTATTATTATTTATTATTTTATTTTAACACTTTTAGTTTATTATTATTTATTATTTTATTTTATCACTTTTAGATAGCGCATTTCCAGCTCAAGAGCTGCTCAAGGCACTGGTCCATACAAAATCTAACTTGAGACGCCCAACTGCAGGCTTTGGGCTCATAATCTGACGCCCCCAGACCACAATCCTGGGTGACCAGAGATGAGTAGAAGGGACCTAGTGCATGCTGGGTCTGCTTGTGTAGCCGGCACTTACCCGTCTAGGACATGAGCATCAGGATCTTTTAAAGTCCATGCGATGGAATGCATGCATGCACAGTCTAGACATCCGATTATACTCTCATACAAAGAAGTGTGAGTAGTGAAAAGATGTCCACAGGGCTGTACACATTGGGAAAGGAGGGAAGTTGGGGAAAGTGTGGTGGGGGATGAGGAGGGAGGGTGGGTGTAGAATATCAAGATGTAAAGACCAAATAAATTAATGTAACGCAGTTTTTCTGCAATACTGACAGCAGGATATTACTTACAACTTTGGCTCCCAAAGAGTGTGGGATATTCTCTCAATGCACTCGACCCCTGCTGTTTTGCATAGGGCCTTGACCTTGTTGTCTCGGTCCTGCCATACCGGTTCAGGATCCTGCTCAAAGGTCAATCTGTTCACGCCCCACTCCTGGCAATAGAGTTTGGCATTCCAGAGTCAATATTTGGGAGACAGAGGGAGGGAGAAAGAGAGTGAGAGAGAGAAGTAGCAACAACACATAGAGCTGTTGGATATATATGCGCTATCTATATTAAATTATTTGTAAATTAAAAAAAATAGATAAACAACACAACAAAAACTGTAAAATGTCATTAAAAAATAATAAATAATTAAAAATAAAAAAAAAACAGTTAGGTCATTCTTACCTGGATCAGCTTTGTGAAGATATTCTCTGGCTGGTCATGGAAGATGAAAAGACGAGAGCCCACTTGTTTGAAACTGTGATCCAAGTTTTCCAGGCATTCCAACAGGAACCGCATGCGAGGGTAGGCACTGGTGGACGTTCCTTTGTGGACAGACCGAGAGAGACAGTCAATTTGAGTTACATTGTGAAGAAACAAGATGGCAAGTCATTTACATCCATACTACCAGACACTCAAACAATAATAATAACAATAG
Organism: Oncomelania hupensis; assembly: GCA_036898135.1. NCBI lineage: Eukaryota > Metazoa > Mollusca > Gastropoda > Littorinimorpha > Pomatiopsidae > Oncomelania > Oncomelania hupensis. Next base: position 166,326,294 of record CM072511.1, read on the forward strand.
TAATAATAATACAGCTAGGATGCTATTATGTGCTTTTCCTTCCATGAAACTCAAAGTGCGGCAAACTGAACAGATTGCTATTACAGAAGTTGGAATATAAATCCATTTTAAAGTTTGAAATTTTAGATTGACTGGATCCAATACCATTACTGAAGATCCAATACTGAAGATCCAGTACCATCACTGAAGATCCAATACCATCACTGAAGATAAATAATAATAATAATAATAATAATAATAATAATAATAATAATAATAATAATAATAATACAGGATGCTATACGCGCCTTACCCCAAATCATTCAGGCTCAAAGTGCGGCGACCTATACCAACATACACGCTCACCTGTCTCATCCACCCTCACACATACCAAACACACATCCATCACTCAAACAGGTGGTGTAAAGGCAGGGAGATCGCTATTAGAAGATGGAAAGAAAATCAAATTTTTTATTTTTGAAATTTATTTATATTGACTGCGTCCTGTACCATTATTGAAGGTCCAATACCATCACTGAAGATCCAATACCATTACTGAAGATCCAATACCATCACTGAAGATCCAATACCATCACTGAAGATCCAATACCATTAATGAAGATCCAATACCATCACTGAAGATCCAATACCATTACTGAAGATCCAATACCATCACTGAAGATCCAATACCATCACTGAAGATCCAATACCATCACTGAAGATCCAATACCATCACTGAAGATCCAATACCATCACTGAAGATCCAATACCATCACTGAAGATCCAATACCATCACTGAAGATCCAATACCATCACTGAAGATCCAATACCATCACTGAAGATCCAATACCATCACTGAAGATCCAATACCATCACTGAAGATCCAATACCATCACTGAAGATCCAATACCATCACTGAAGATCCAATACCATCACTGAAGATCCAATACCATCACTGAAGATCCAATACCATCACTGAAGATCCAATACCATTACTGAAAGAAGGGAGAAAACTGGAGCCCCTGGAGAAAACCTTGGGTGCCTAAGTCAAGTACGTTCGTCCCACTTGTTGTTCCAACTCCTGACCTTCTGTGCCTAAGTCAGGTACGTTCGTCCCACTTGTTGTTCCAACTCCTGACCTTCTGTGCCTAAGTCAGGTACGTTCGTCCCACTTGTTGTTCCAACTCCTGACCTTCTGTGCCTAAGTCAGGTACGTTCGTCCCACTTGTTGTTCCAACTCCTGACCTTCTGCATAGGAAATCAGCTAACTGAGCTACCAAGCCACTCCCACATACATTCTGTCTTGGTTCTATATATCTATCTGTCTGCCTGCCTGTCTCTATGTATGTATGTGTGTATGTATGTATGTATACATGTATCTATCTATAGAAATATATATTATGCAATTGAATCCTTTTCTCTCTGTCTCACTATTTTGCTTTTGGACTCAAAATAAATAAATAAATAAATAAATAATACTACATAAAATTAAGAATTTTTCTTCTTTTTTTCCCGAACAGCATTTAAAACCTTTCAGAAAATAGAAATGTGTAAAATACACAAGAACAACAAAAAACTCCAGTTATTCCTTATATGGTTCAAGTTAGAATTTTTTGTAAATTTGTATGGTCACAATTAACCAGATTTGCTTGGCTAGTGGTTAGAACTTAATTAGTGCAATCCCCCCTTGGGAGCAAAAAGGTTAAATCATCATCATCATCATCATCATCAATTGTTATTTTTGTCATTGTTGATTCTTTTTGTTTTGCATGACCAGAGTTACTTTTCTTTTTTGAAACAAATAAAATGTGTTATGTCTAATAATAATAACAACAATAACAACAGCAAGTTATAATAATAATAATAATAATAATAATAATAATAATAATAATAATAATAATAATAATAATAATAATGCATTAAATGAATACCTTTTCTTTAAAAACATAAGTTAATACAACGGAAAATAAAGATCGAGTTCATCCTGAAATATTTGTGTAAGGCTATTTAATTATTTAAAAGAACGTTCTCCATTATGGTATTATACCTGCAACAGTGCCGTCAAAGATGAAGACTGGGTAGAATTCATCAGCATCTTTCAAGGACTCCAGCAGAGCTGGGTTGTCATGGAGACGCAGGCCATGACGAAACCAGTGCACAGCTATTATCTTTTTCTTCTCTGGTGCATTTCCTTCCTCCATCAGGCTGCTTCCACCCATTGTCACCAAACTTGCAAAAACTAGGAGCTAATCAGATATACGTTTTCCTGGATTGCAATGATTATTCCTAATCTTATAAATTTTCGCTGGAGCCTGGCACGTATATATAATATATATAAGTCATAATAAGTGGATGCCCAAGGTCAGTCAGTCTCCAGTGGTCTTTGAGGCAAATGTAACTGTTCTACATACAAATTAATATGAAGCTGGCACGCCTATTCCATATCAATTTTGAAAAGTAATTTTCAGCAATACACTATAACTCACATACACTGGTTGAAGTCGTCTACAGAATAGAATCTTCACCATATGATGAAGGCTGTACAGTTGTCAATGGAAATAAGACAATCTACAAAAGAAAGCCTTCGGAACGATACAGTATTAATACTTTGATCCGACTGTCTCAGTGGAAATGTACGTTTCTAGAATCTGCAAAACCCACATTGAGAAGCGCGTGCCTCGGGTTTCAACACGTGCTACAGTTATATAAATAGACAATGTATGCGGCCAATAGGCCTAATTGGTTTGGATTGCTACCAGTCCCGCAATTCATTCACACTTGCTAATCCAAGCAACAGGTTAAAATCGGTCTGACGACTAGCATCCCCAAGTTAAACCGCTAAATACTATCACTGTTCAAAATACAGTTTACTGGCAAACATGTAATAATCGCTACCGTTAATGATCTGTCACACCAAAACCACTTCTTTTGCGGCCACCTGCGTCACTCGTTCCCAATACTAAAAATTGCCGTCTCCTACACTCGCCCTAACTATAATTGTGCACACCTAATTCAGCATAAAAAAATCCTTCTGTGAACAAAAAGTCAATAAATAGATATATTAAAATTTAGAAGAAGCAATAGATCATACTTTGCAAAAAGATTTGTATGAATCCAACTATGAAGACAAAACTAGATATTGGTAGTAAGGATAGATGTTAACTTGTTCAAGGTAGATAATGCTGTGGTTTTGGGTCCCGTGGTTTTCAGTGCCTGCTGAAAGGGGTGTGAACCTAACTCTCGTCGGACGATTTATGAATTCCTGCTTTATATCATCCCCAGCACGAGGCTAACAAGTAGAAAAGCAGGTGAGAAATCTAATTTAATTATACTTGAATAAAATATAAACATGTAAGTTATAATAGTAATTTTTTAGCCAGTTTGTGTAAAAACGAATAATGCGACAGTAGGCCTATGAGGCTTTGGGCTATGCAGTTAGTATGAAATTTGATTTTTTTGTTGTTGGATAAATTAAGAAAATGGTAAATGTGTTACTGTAACTTGTTTTAATAATAATAATAATAATAATAATAATAATAATAATAATAATAATAATAATAATGCCTCCTCTATGTAGGCCCTATATACTTTTTAAAATGATAATACTATAATTATGTATGTTGAGGGCTTCCGTGTTGTTTAGTGGAAGCCGGACTGTAGCTGCGGTGTGATCGTTGTTGTCTAGACGTTTTCTTTCTTGAAGCTAGAGAGAGAGAGAGAGAGAGAGAGAGAGAGAGAGAGAGAGAGAGAGAGAGAGAGAGAGAGAGAGAGAGAGAGAGAGACAGAGAGAGAGAGAGAGAGAGAGAGAGAGACAGAGAGAGAGAGAGAGACAGAGAGAGAGAGAGAGAGAGAGAGAGAGATTACATTACATGATTATTGCTTTAAATTCAAATAACAGAAAGAAGAAATAAAGATTTTAGAGCCAAATTAAAATGCAAAGAAAAACTTTTTTTTTTTTATTTCCCTTATTGTTTTTTTTTCCTTCGGGAAATTCTACCTATTTTACTTTTTTTAAAATCAAACATGTAACTAAACAACACATGTTCTTTGCAACATGATACAAATACACAAAGAAAAGAAAGACCATGATAAGGTTAAGGATAAACATTACTGGAAACAGAACAATTTAATTGCAACATAAAATTATTAGCGAGTTGAAAATGAATAAACTTTTTTTTTTTATCGTGCTTTTAGAACACGTATCTCCGTCTGTTTTAACAATAAATTAAAATGAAATGAAACATCACATTCACACTAACAGTAACAGACTAAATTTCAACACAATTGTTAAAAGCCCAGACATTTTATTATTTCACATAAAAAGGTAATAAAATAAGTTAATTCTGAAAAAATGCTTGCTTATCCCATTCTTACAAATCATAACAAACACATGGAGTAATAAAGATTATACAACACTAGTGTAGGAAGTTCAAAACACAACATTCATAGTTAAATAAATTACTTTAACAGATTTAATTACCCCCAAAATGATTCAAAATATATTCCATTCATACAAAGCATAATTAAAAAGCATGCAATACTGTGCACCAAAGTCCACAAAATAAAAACTATGTATACATAGGTAGACAGTACTAGTGTGTACCAAAGACCACAAATTGTTTACATTAGTACACTAGTGTGTCCAAAGAATAAAAATCATAATTGGAAAGAAAAGGTAAAAGATCCTCTGAGGGAATTTACAACAAATAACTGGTGTTGCCATAATAAGTATAAGAGACAAATATACGCCTAACTGTCAATTCGCCTCAGTCAACTCGCCTGAACATTATTGTAATATCGTTATGCAATACCCACGCTACACCCCCCATGCTACACCCATGGCGTTAGGCAATACCCACGCTACAAGTTACTCGCTCCATTCACTGCTTTCAGTTACGCGAGACAATATGGAGATATAATACCCGCGATATAATACCCGCTAACCCAACACAACACAACGATTAAGTTGTGCAATCAAAAACATTGGGCGACACATGTAGGGGAATTGACTTGAGATGTTGCGAATTGCCTGAAAACGAAGTGAGGGGAATCGTCGTAAGGCGAATCGTCATACACTCAGGCGAATTGACTGAAAACAAAGTGAGGGGAATCGTCATAAGGCGAATCGTCATACACTCTCTATCTCACTGGGCCGTTCCTTCCCTTATAAACGGCCAGAAACCCATTCACAGTTGAATAAGCCGCAGGCTGCACTGTGAAGTCTCGTCTTTTGAGTTTACAAAGACGAAAGAAGATACTACAGAGCCTTGGATAAACTGCAGATCACGAAGGCATAGTCAGCATATGGGGTAGAGCAGTCTCCAACCTCCGTTTTGCGGATGACATTGATGAATTGGCTAGATATCGAGAAACAAGAACTTGAACATTTGGTTCAGAGGCTTGACACCACCTCCAAAGCCTATGGAATGGAAATAAGTGCAGAGAAGACCAAAATGATGACCAACAACACCAATGGCATCAACATGGATATCAAAGTTGAAGACAAATCCCTCAACACAGTGCAAAGCGTTAAATATTTAGGAGCCATTTTCTTTTTGTATCAGGCCATGGGTCCCAATAGGATTGCACAAACAACTACTGCCCTGACAAAGTTGAAGCCTATTTGGAAAGACAGGATCATCAGTCTACACTCCCTTGTCATCTCCATCTGCCTATACACTTGCGAAACATGGACCCTCACAGCAGACCTACAACGAAGAATACAAAGCATGGAGATGAGGTGCTATAGAAGACTTCTGGGCATTTTTTATACCCAGCACAACACCAACGACAAATTCTGACAGATCATCACACAAGCCTTTGGACAACATGATGACATGCTCACAGTGGTGAAGAAACGGAAACTCAGATGGTATGGCCACGTCGCAGAGCATCAGGCCTTGCAAAAACCATCCTGCAAGGCATGGTACAAGGAGGCAGAAGAAGAAGGGGATAGAAAAAAATCTAAGAGGCCAGCATTCGAGAGTGGATTGGCTTTACACTGAGCGGAGCCATGGGGGTTGCTGAGAACAGAGAATGATGGAGTACAAGTTGAAAGTCGTTGGGGCACCACAGATGATCGTTTAAGATCATCTGTGGTGCCCCAACGACTTTCAAGTTAAGGGGTAGGATAGGAGAGGATAGGGTAGGATAAATTGGGGTGTGTTGTGCAGATTTTTGGTGTCGTTTGGTGTTTGCCTTCCATGTAGGGGTACCTAAACAAGTACTGTAAACTAAGATCAATGCTGCTTTATGAAACACATTTGTAATATATGCCCATACCACTACTACACTGCTGTGTTATCCATAAGCTAAAGGATTTTTTGTAGTTCTCCATATCACATTTTCTATGTTTTTGTTGTATAAATGTAATAATAATTATAATAATTTATTTTATAACGCTCCATACCAAAGCGCAACATTTCATTCGTTCTCATGCAATGTACAATGACATGCATTTAAATAAATTTAAATTCAAATCATTTAATTAAAGGAATAACAATTCATTAACATTCACATATATACATCATACACACACTCACAAACCAAAATAATGTATATGAAAAAAAATATTAAAATTTTTTTTAATCTATATTATTTTATTTTTATTTGTTAGGTAATATTTTGTTCCCTCATTCCCCCAACCCCCCTCCCCCATTTTATAGTATAAGACACATACATTTACACATACATTTACAAATATAATATGCACACATACAAGAAGGAAGGGGAAACAAATCCATAATTAAGATACAGGATACTATTATTATTATTATTATTATTATTATTATTATTATTATTATTATTATTATTAATTAATGTATTATTATTCATATTCTTCTTCTTCTTCTTCTTCTTATTATTATTATTATTATTATTACTACTATTATATTAAGGCCATGTCGACACAGAAGTCACCGGCCAGGACAGAGGAACCACACTTTACTACAGGTTCAATGACCACAGCTCGAGGGGCCAAGGCGAGCCATACTGTACTTGTGGGTATCGGCTGTGGCCAACAGCCTAGAGAGGATTGAGCCCCACCAGGTCTTTCTTGCCCAAGACACACCATATCATCATATGATGAAAAGAACAACTCACTCCATACCGGATCGGTCATTGCCCATGTCACCAAGGACCGCGCCTTCTATTGGCCACCAGGACAGAGGTAATAAGTGAGCTACTGATGGACAACTTCGCAGGATCCGCATGAGACACAACATCGTCATAAGAACCTGGAATGTCAGGATCCTAACTGCTGAGGGAAAATTAGAAGAACTGGCCCACGAGCTGGACCACTATCGATGGAACATTTTAGGTATCAGCAAACGGAGCTGGATAGGCCTAGGTGGAGCAACGACCGACAAAGGCCACAAGCTTTATTTCAGTAAAAGAGATGACAGGCACGAACACAGCGTTGGTTTCTTGGTCCACAAAGACATTGTAGCCACTGTCATGGGTTGCCTTCCAGTCTCCTGTAGACTAATTATCATTTGTCTGATAGCAGCCCCTTTCAACATCACCATCATCCAATCCTATGCCACAACATCAGACTATGACGACAGAGAAGTAGAGGATTTCTATGAACATCTACCTGCTGCCGAAGAAGGACAGTCATAGTGCACGGCGACTGGAATGCCAAGGTTGGCCAAGATGCGCACCATAACTGGGGAGACACATGTGGCCCCCAAGCAACAACCAGACAAATGACAATGGTTCGAGAGTCTGGGAGTTTACCAGATACAAAAATCTGATACTGGCAAACACGCTTGTTCTCCACAAAAACTCCAGACGATGGACATGGCACAGTCCCATAGGGGAGCATCATAACCAGTTTGACTACATCATGGTCAAAACAAGCTTCAGGATTGTCCCGATAGGATGTCCTCTCCAGGATCGCACAAACAACTGCTGCCCTGACAAGGTTGAAGCCCATTTGGAAAGACAGGACCATCAGTCTACATTCCAAGGTAAGGCTGCTGCGCTCCTTTATCATCTCCATCTTCCTATAAACTTGCTAAACAGGGACACTGACAGCAGATCTACAACGATGAATACAAAGCATGGAGATGAGATGCTACAGAAGACCTCTGGGCATTTCCTGTACCTAGCACATCACCAACGACGAAGTCCGACAGACCATCACACAAGCCATTGGACAGTACAATGACACGCTCAGAGTGGTGAAGAAACGGAAACTCTGTTGATATGGCCAAAGCATCAGGCCTTGCAAAGGCACGGTGCAAGGAGGCAGAAGAAGAGGGAGACAGAAAAAGAGGTGGGAAGACAAAATTCAAGAATGGACTAGCTTGACACTGAGGGAAGTCATGAGGGTTGCTGAGAACAGAGAAAGATGGAGTACGCTGGTTAAACAATCATCTGTGGTGCACCAACGACCCTTCGAGTTACGGGATAGGATAGGATACTAATATTATTATTAATATTGTGTGTGATTATGATGGCAGATGATGGAAGGCACTGTGGAAGAGAGGGAATTGTTTCCTGAGATAGAGCCCTACGACAGCGGCAACCTGAAGGTGTCTGATGTCCACACTCTCAGCTACTGGCAATTCGGCAATAGTGCAGGGAACCCCGTCATCTTTGTGTGAGTATGAGACTATAAACCGTCTATAGAACCCACACATTCTATCTCACAGAATTTTAGGACCCTGACGCATGTAACGAAAAGGAGTATTTCAGAATTGGTATGCGTGTATGCATGAATCTGCATGTCCTCCTATCTCACAACTTCTCTAACTCGTAACAATAAACTACGTTGTCACACCCTCTATTGTTTGTTTAATAAAAGGACAAAGTTCCAAGTTCCATTAAACCATAAACATAGATTAACAAAATAGCATAAGTAAAGAATCAACATTCTACTCACGCCACATCGCAAAATAAATCCGTTGAAAGAATATATATACACAACTCACAAGTACACACAATTAACTCCTAGTCACCATCGCCAGAGAGAGAGAGAGAGGGAGATGAAAGTTATATATAGTAACACTGTAGTTATGTTCTAGTCTCTTCTCTGCCTTCTCTGCTCCTCACTTTCCTTCTCTTCAACCTCTCTTTCTTCCTCGTCCTTCTCTTCTTTTTTTCCTCATCGGCCGCCTTTCCTAAGTCTTCTTCTCTCTTCCTCGTTCTCCCTTCCTCCGTCTTCTTCTTCTTTGTCCCCCTCTTGTTCTTCTTCGGCGTTTTCTTCTTCAGCGTTTTCTTCTTCTGCATCCTCTTCTTCTTTTTTCCTACTCTTCTTTTCTTCTTCTTCTTCATCTTCTTCTTCTTCATCTTCTTCTCATACTTCCTCTTCTTCTTCTTCCTTATTTCTTCTTCTTCCTCTCTGTTCTTTCTGTTTCATCTTCTGCTTCTTCGTTCTCTTTATCTTCTTCTTCTGCGCCTATTCTCGAGGCCCCCACAGCAAGAGACTGCTGCAGTCAAAGGAGTTAACAACAACTAAGTTTTTAGATACATCAACTTTCTTTGGACCATTACCTATACCTCATCCTTCTCTGTGACGGGACCAGTACGGAAATACAATAAATTTTATCCATATCGAATACAGTTCACAACTTAAACAAAAAATCTACAGCTAATTATAACAACTGATTATGACGACAGTGACACCAATTAATTTCATTCATACAAATAAACTGTATACTTTATGCTGCAGTTGTAGTTTCAACTTCAAATCAAATAATTATACGAATTCAATTCCTTATTAAAAAAATTACAGTGAACCACCATGCTCGTCTCCTCTCTCTCTCTCTCTCTGTCTCTGTCTCTCTCTCTCTCTCTCTCGCTGTCTCTGTCTCTGTCTCTCTCTATATATACACACCCATCCTTTTTCATCCGGCTTGCCAGAGTGCGGAACCATACTTATCCATATTATACACTCTTCCCTTCCCTATTAAATTTACGGACCCCAGCCCCTTTTTTGTTTTCCTCGACATCTTAACTTGTTAAATATGAGAACAAGTATTATTTATTCACTTTTACATTCATAATTTATTAATAGTTTAAATCCTTATTCTTCTGGTGTATGTATGAATAAAATGAAGTATTTTTTCCACTGGACTTTGGTTCTGGAAGGGCCGAGGCCTTATAATTAAAAACGAAATCTTAAAGTGCGTTTTAATATAATATTTACGTCCTCAAAATGCCTCGGTGTTTGGGGACACAGATCTTATTAACGAAGGAAGGAACTCTATAGGTTAAAGTAAGTTATAGACTATGAAACACTGCAGGTCCAGGGTATCAAGATTCTGAAAGACAACAACTTTGTGTAAAGAACACGTGATAGAGGTATCTCACCTAAAGACATAGGATTGGAGTGTATTGATAGCATCTTGGATGTAATCCTTATTACAGGCTGTCCTCCCTGAACTGAGAGAATGATGTGAAAGATCTATCTCAACTGCTCTGCTGCCAACGGTTTGCTCTGTGTTTGCTTTGCTGTTGTGTGACAATTAATTCCCTTTGAAACCTTTGTTGTTGTTATATTAACAGATGATGTAATGCACAGTCATTGTTGTTGTTATATTAACAGATGATGTAATGCACAGTCATTGCTCACACTGACCACTAATAATGTTAAAATAAGGCGTCTCGTTTTTGCTGTGAGAACAAATACCTGTGCCTTTACACGCTGTTAATAAAGTCAATCTTGATGTTTTTAATAGGCACATAAGCAAACAAATTTTAAGTACATCTGAATACGGGTATTTTTGGGGCGTAATCTTATTGTTTTTTCTGGTGGGGCAACAACCACTGAATTTAGTAAGTATAGGTGATACTTAAATGTGCAATCTTAGGGCCATTTAAATTTAATTTGATATTTATAGGTACACTTTTATTTAAAATTTATTGTTCATTTGGTTGTTTTTTGTTGGTTTATTGGGGTGGAAGGGGGTGGGGAGGGGTTCCCGTTCTTTTTCTAGTTGTTTTTTTTTGTTCTGGTTTTTGTTGTTGTTATTGTTATAGAATAATTAAATTATTTTATTTTAATATATATATATATATATATATATATATATATATATATATATATATATATATATATATATATATATATATATATATATATATATATATATATATATATATATATATATATATATATATTTTTTTTTTTAAAAATATAATTAATTTAATTAAATTTTTTGTTTGTTTGACAGTCATGGAGGCCCGGGGGGCGGAACAGAGTTTCGTGATGCTCGTTATTTTGATCCTGCAACGTACCATATTATATTGTTTGACCAGCGAGGAGCAGGCAAGTCCACACCTCCAGCGGATCTCACAGTATGTCAGGCCTCTCATGTTTTAGTTTTCTTCAATCTTGCAAGAAAGCAGTGGCACGGTGGTTCCCAGTGATGAGATTCACAGAAGGCTGGCAGCTTAGCCCAAGCGTGCAAAGCCGCCGCCGTCCACTACTAGGCACAATGTACTATGTGCCATCCCTCTGGTTTAGACGCTCACAGCTTTCAGACACTGGTGGGACAGGGTTGGGAGTGTGGGGAGAGGACATAGAGAGGGATAAGACAGGGGGGATGGGGGGGTCAGAATGTTCCATTTTGTTTTATTGCATTCTTTGGTCCTGATTTTGCTTGGAAGAGTCCGCAGGACCGAAAGCAATAACCATGTAAAGTAATTTTATTGCATTCTGACTGTACTGTATTGATTGCGCAGAGGTTTTGGTCTATGATTGTGGTGCACTGCCAAAACATTTTCCTTGGTCTTTGTTGGGATAATAAAGATTGTAATTGTGAATGTGATTGATTACACCCTGTCTGAGGCAGACCTCTTTCTTCCCTAGCTGGATTTTCGCTGCCTTGATTTTCTGTGGGCCAAGCATGACTAACACTGACAACACCCGTTGAAAACAACATCTGAAGTGTAATCAATCATGATTTCTTATAAATAATAAATTGTAGGATTGTGGATGGTTTGCATTATATGTTATTAACAATGTTTTAAATACAAAACGGGCATGTTTGTTTTGCTACTGACCTTTCCACATGTTACTTACTGTACAGGACAACACCACTTGGCACAACGTGGAGGACATGGAACGTGTGAGAGAACATTTAGGAATAGATAAATGGGTTGTGTTTGGTGGGAGCTGGGGATCCACGCTTTCTCTGGCATACTCTCAGACTCATCCTGACCGGGTCAAGGCCATTATTTTACGTGGAATCTTCACCCTGCGCAGGTTGGTTGCCGGCTTTTTAAAAATCATCATCATCATCATCATCATCATCATCATCATCATCATCATCATCATCATCATCATCATCATCATCATCATCATCATCATCATCATCATCATAACAATAGCAATAATAGCAATTAATATTTGTAAGATGCCTAACTTATAGATGAAAGAGTAAAGAGGATCCTTTTAAATATGCATAATTAATGTTTTAGATGCAGCTAATCTATATAACTGACAGGAACGGATTTTTTTCTTTGCATTCTTCTATATTGTTCTCTTTCATTTTTTTTTTGATTTATTCACAGGAAAGAACTAGAATGGTTTTATGAAGACAAAGGAGGGGCTTGCATGGTGTATCCAGACTACTTTGAAGAGTACAAGGACTTTATACCGAAGGTAGATATGAGTGGCAGTTCAGTACTAAAGCACATTTCTGTATTTAGCTTCCAGAGCTCAGCGACCTTTGGATGGGGAAGATTGTCCTGTCAAACTTTGACCCAAATGTAGGTGTGGGATGTGAACAAGATGGAGAAAGCCAAGTCTACCAATAATAGGCTAACATTTGGATGGGAGATGGTCCTGTCTGTTTGAGCTTATGTAGTGAGGAGCTAATTGGACCATTGGACCTTCATTTACATTTTCTTGTTTTATTAGTCGTCTTGTTCATCATTTAAACTTTTCAATGCTGTTTTTTGGTTTTTATTCACTTTTTTTTCTTACGTGAATACTACTGCCAGTGTAAATAGTGACCTATTTAGATTGCCACGTTTTGAGCTAAATTGAAAAAATGCCTCTGTGTAGCGTTCTGAAGTGTTATAACTTATACGAGGGTGGTCCAATAAGTACTTAGAATACAAAAGAAAAACGAAAATTTTGAAAAAGTGGCGATTTATTTTTCAATATAGTCTCCTTTTAGTTCGATACACTTGACCCAGCGATGCTTCAACTTCTTTAACCTCTCTGAAAATTACTTTTTCTCGAGGTCTGCAAAGTAGGCCTCCATGGCGGCGATGACCCCCTCATTCGACTCAAATTTCTGCTCGGCGAGTGACTTTTTTAAGGTTGGAAACAAAAGAAGTCGCACGGGGCCAAATCTGGAGAATACGGTGGATGGGGCAGCAGTTCGTAGCCCAATTCGACCAATTTAGCCGTGGCGAGGGCGGAGGTGTGAGGCGGTGCGTTATCATGGTGGAAGAGCACTTTTTCTAAAATCCGCGGACACGCTCGCTTCCACATGCGGTCAAAATAAAACTAGGAATCCGATCCAGCTGAAATTTCGACAGTAGCCGTCTACGAGAATGTACTACACGATAGTAAATTGCTCTTGCGATACTGGCGCCATCGGGCGCTGAGGCTAAGTACTTATCGGACTGCCCTCATATTACATGGTCACTGTTGCAATTTTGCAGGGAGAGCAGCATGACATGATGGGGGCGTATTATCGCCGTTTGACAGGGGATGATGAAAGCGTACAGGTGGCAGCGGCCAAGCAGTGGTCGCGCTGGGAGATGGCCACGTCACGGTTGCTCATTGATGATCGCTTCCTTGCGAGAGCAGAGTCTGATTCCTGGGCTTTGCGGTTTGCTAGAATTGAGTGGTGAGTCCATAGAATTGTGTTCCTGGAAAAACATGCATTGTGCAAGTGTCCATATGTAGCCGTGCTGGCTACAGCAATTTCTGACCATACCGTACGTAGGCCTTATACTCTTTCTCTGTTATGTTTAAACTAACTGTATGCAATACTTTTCAGATCCCTTAAAGCATATAACCGTTAGACGCAGCATTACATTTTCTATTAGAATATATAAACTTTATTTGTGATTTATGTAGCAGTTTTGAATGAGAGCGCGATGTTTAGAATAGCGCGATGCATATCACATTGATAAAGACACCGCGCTGTGATAGGCTAAGCCGCACCAGATATTGGCCGGGTGTTCGTAACGGCTCTTCCCGCATGCCTACAACGAAACTGGGAAAAGGTGTCAGAAGGGTCTAGATGTAATTGTTGTTGATGTGTTAGGTGTTTTGTAGTTTAGTTCGTCATAGTCGGAACCCATAATAGCAGGCCTGCCTACCGTTCCGGAATTTCTGGATTTGTCCCGGATATAAATAAATATTACAATTGGTTACGGAAAATACTGAAGTTTTTTTTATGTTCCGGAAATTTAAAAAAAAATCTGGAACACACTTTTTAAGCGTGCGTGTCGGGGAAAAAAAAAAAGACAAATGACGCGCGGTTTCAGTTCCGACAGTGGCCGAGTCACAGCACACGATGATGACGCGGCCTTCCGAGTGTTGCCGAACAGCTGTTTGAGCCGCACTGCGCATGGGCATAGAAACTCGTTCGAATCGAAAATGGCGTCGGAACGTAAGGTGCACGAGACTGATGATGAATTTTCCGATGAAACTGAAAGTGAATCCAAATCCGCTGGTGCCGGTGGTAAAAAGTCTACAAAGCGTCTGCAGCCTTACAGGGAGAAATACACCGAAAGATATCCGTGTATCAAACGTGGAAGTGTGGAATACAAGGTGTTTTGCACAATATGTGCCAGTGAATTCGGCTGCATGTACGGTGGTATGGATGACGTGAACCGGCATGTCGAGGGAAAGAAGCATTTGAAAAAAGAAGCGAGCTTGGAAAGTCTAAAAAAAACTTGACAAAGCAAACCAAAAGTTGACTAGTTATTTTCCAAGTCAAGTTTCTAACCATGATTTGGACGTAATAAGAGCTGAAACCATGGTGGATCTCGTGGTCGAGCTAAATTTGCCGATGGCGCCATTGGACAGATTTAACAGAGGTTTCAAGCAGGTCTCTTCCCAAGTCCAAGTAGATTCAGTGGTGTAGTGGAGTGGTGTACATAGTGTAAATATAGCTAAAAGATAAGCTTGCATGCATTTGATACTTTTAGTGTGACTGGGATCCTGATGATTAAGTGCCAATTTCCTTAGTAGTAGTAGTAGTGTAGGGACTAGATCATGGTGATCATTAACTAAGCCTCACGGCTTATTTAATGTCCCATCTTTAGCACATATATTTCAGGTCTGATTTAAGCCGGCTCAAGACGCTCAACTATCAAAATCATATTTTAATATAGATTTTAAAATTTCTTGTTCATCAATAAGATTTTTGAAACTGTTTAAAGTTTTTGCCTGTTTAATATTTTGTGGAAGTTTGTTCCATATGATAGAGGTGCAACTCTATTACTAAAAGTATGTTTTCTAAAATTAGCACGGCTATGCTTAATAAATAATTTGTTAACAGAGTTTCTTGTTATATCAAATTTGTTTAATTCAAATTCTTGCTCAGATTGCATGATTTTGGGTCCTTTGGACCCCACTACTTACTTGGGCGCGTATTGGTCGCCCTTGCTTGTCGGCCGTGCAAAATGTCCCTGAAGTTTCAAATCTTGGGTAGGCAGGCCTGTAATAGTAACCATGCCATATTGTATATCGTTGGAAAGAGGAGATGTTGTTTTTTCTTTGTCATTATTATTATTATTTATAATTATATTACAATAAAGAGTTATTATGATTTTAGAGTCGTGACACTCTTAAGAGCAGCAGCCAACTCCCTCTTAAATTGCATATTATTTTTATTTCGTAGCAGATAGGTCCGATATTATTATATTAGTAGAGAGGTCGTATTTCCGCGTTTATGCTAATGTATAATTTGTATATTATTCGTTAGCATTTCACGAGTTATACGTGAAATAAAGATTAGTAACTAACACAAATTAGTCAGCGAGGCACATATTTTGTAGCGCGCGCTTAAGCATCGGTTTCAGTATGGCCTGCGGTCCCAAATAAAAGCTCGACCGTGCAAATGTTTCGGGGCAGAACAGGAGAACGCACAACAAAGCAGAACACACAGCACAGGGCAGAATTTAGCTGTTATCTCCATGAACACTGCCTTTGCTCTTTTAGTACAATGTACTTCCAATAAAACTTTTCAACAGTCATGGAGAGAATGTGTGAGTGAGAAATTCTTCACCATAGCCCCCATCACATCACTTCGTCTTTCTCTCCAAACCACACCATCCAGAGGTGCCTACCGTATGCGCTAGCGCGTATTTTTATGAATTTTCAACATAAAATACGACAATACAAGCAATTTCGTAAAAATACGCATTTTCGTGGTGTACAAAAAAAAAAAAGATTTTTTTTCCTCGCTGATTTTATACAGTATATGTTCCTATCTGCTATTTGCTTTACTTGCTGACCCTAGAGCGCATGCGCTAAAGTGAAATCTTGTGCGTGAGAGGTAGTGCAAGACTTTGTATCCGCCATTGTGGAAGCTGCTAAACATGGCGTCGCAAAAGCGTTTACACGAGAGTGACGATGAGAGCGAGTCTAAAGAAAAGCGGGGTAAGGTTGCAAGTAAGCAAAAAGCGGGACATTTCTTACGCGAATACCGTGAACGTTTTTGAGGAATAATCGAATCTTCGAAAGGAGCTCATTATGCTCACTGCAACATGTGCAACAAAGTTCAGCATTGCTCACAGTGGTGCATACGACATTCAGCAACACTTAGATTAGGTATTACGGACGCAAATTTTATTTTGGTTCAGGATGTTTTATTTTGTTTTTATTATATAAAACAAACCTTTAGAAGATTAAACAAATTTAAATTGTTAAAATCGGTCAATATTAAGACACTCATTGAACTGTTCAAAGTGGGTAAACCTCACATAAAAATAAAATGCGTTTTTCCCAAAAGTGGCTCAGGTGTCTAAAATTAATACAAAGAGCATAAAAAGGCACTGTATTTACACCACAAAATCCAGAACACTCTAGTATGCTCTGAAAACAAAAGGTTTTGCCAGTTTCAGCAGAATATACGAAAATAATGATGCATTTTAATATATATTCATAATTCATATTAATTAATTGTTTGACAACATGGTGATCTTTTTGGGGGTTATGGAGTAAAATACAACACAAAAAATAATATATTAGTGTGCATTTGTGACCATAACTTGTTGCGTTCTCTATTATTTTGTTTTATGAGGATTAAAATGGTTAGCTGGAAATAGTATGAATTAATGTTTTGTGAATGTGGCAGTTTTCGTGACAATAAATCTTTGATCAAATGTTGCGAGTTGCGCGAAATCTGACATTACACAAAATACACATTTTTCATGCAGCCAGTACACAAATGGTCAGACTGGGGGGTAGGCACCTCTGCACCATCCAACACCACTACACATAAAAGCACCTGAGAACACACCAGCTCAGTTCCTATGTGAGCAGTACTTTTCAGTGCCTCTGCGTTTCCAATGCTGCGGGCTATTTATAGCTTGCCTGCACCCCTCCTTCCAGTGAAAGGAAATATCGGCGAAGCTATTTATAACTAGCCTGGCTGACCTAACCTCAAATTCTGAAAAGCTTTGGTTGAGCCGCTGTGAGAATCGTTTGAAATTGTTTGGGAATTATCTCTTCTTCAGGCTTCAGACCATTTATAAGTAAACTCTTGTATGGCTTATAAGTTTGGGCGGTGTGGAGATGAGATTGAGTGTTCATCAGAAAAGTTTTAAAAGGGCTTAAAAAATGTTTTGCAATGTTTGTGGACTATTTTTGTCTTTCATTTTAATTCTTCGCCTTTTTTGAACCCTTAGCACATAAAATATGTCAAATTTGCATTCATGCTGCTCACTTAACATACTCCACACTCAAAGCTGTGGGCGAATGGGACTATATGTCTTTCTGATGTTAACAGATGAACTGGCCTTCATAATTTAAACCTTTGTACGTTCAGTGAAACCAAATATTGGTTGCATTCTGTTTATGTATGTGTTTGGCTTCTTGTTGTTTTGAAGTAAAAACAAATTGATTTATGAAAGTATTTATTTGCTTGATTGTTTTTGCAGCCATTATTTTGTTCACGGAGGGTTTTTTCAATCGGACTCGCATCTGCTGGACAATGTAGCAAAGATTCGTCACATTCCTTGCACTATTGTACAAGGTCGATACGACATGGTCTGTCCTATGGACACTGCATGGCAACTACATAAGGTAAAAAACACTTTTTTTCCTCATTTCAGGAGGGCACTAATTTAATTTCAATTTTGCTTAGATACATATACTTTTGACCACTGCTGCAAATTTTTGTGATGGTGGATACCACAACTTTTGTTTTGACTGCTGACATAGAGTGTGGCAATGTTGAAAACAATATTCATTTATGTCTTGTGTACAGGTTGGTGTGGGTGGTATTTAATGTTTGCATGTGTTCTGTATGGAACAGTGATATGATATAACTAGAAGAGCAAATCCCATGTGACTCACATTCTCTGTATAGAACTCGCAATATTTAGCATGAAAATAAGTGCCCAGAAGAAAAAAAAAAGAAACTGTGGCATTAAAATGCAAAGTAATACTGACTTTGAATTTTTTTTTTTTTTTTGGTGCAGTTTATTATCTTTTTCTATTAGAAAATTGTGGGCCGCCTCCCTTGGGGAAGGCGTAGTCGCAGCCTGTGGCGCGTCCAAACCCAACCTACCTAACATTAGTTGTGATTTTTGAAATTTTGCTGGAGGAGCAAACCGGAGTACCCGGAGAAAACCTCCGAGACGTTGCCCGAGTCGAAAGTAAATAATATTCAGAGAAACATAACACCCAGATGCTGGCTCGAACCCACACCTGTCAGGCGCCATTGGTTTCTGGCTTGTGGACAAGGCAAGTTAGTCCCGCCTTAGCCCACTTGGCCACAACGCTCTTTCTATGCTCTTGACCTTGAGATGACCTTGACATCCGGCACTAAATACACTCATGTACTATCAAATAAAGTATAGCAAAAGTTGTATTTATGCCAAAACAAAGGTGACCTTGGGATGACCTTGACCTCATATCTGATCAAATAACCCAATGTTGTTGCATACTATGGATTAAATAAACAGCCATTCCACTGTACAATAACTTATTTTTTGTATTTTTATGCAAGGCATAAAATGACCTTGACCTTCGAGATCAACGCAAAAATGGAACATCTATGAACAATCAATCTATCATCTCTAATCTGGACTTTATATCTCTCATAGTTTAGGTCAAGGTCACTTCAAAGTACCTATACTGACTGACCTTGGACAGCTTCACTTTGGAGTGAGGTTGACCAAATTTGTATAGTTTGTGTGTCTCATTGATATCTATCATGCTTAAAAAAATCATATGTTTAATACTAACCTTTAAAAAAAAAAAAAAGATTAATTTGGTAATAAATTTTCATTTTTTACTAACATCTGATGACTGACCTTGTCCTTAAAGTGAAGTCATTAATTTACTTATCATTTATGAGGTCTCATGGGTATACATCATCTTACCAAGTTTTGTTGTGATAGTTGAAATAGGTTCTGAGTACTTTGCCACTTTAACGTTTTTCCACAAATCGACGGCGGGCGGACGGACTGATGGGCAGACAGACTTTTTTTTCGAATATCATTTTTGGACTATTTACGATTTTTATCGCAAAGATTTGCAATAATCTGAAATTTATTATTTTGGGGTGAGTACATAGACTCATATTGCAATGCATGTGATTGAAAAATATATTTCAGAAAGAACAGAGCAGTCATTTTCAGACGAATGAATGATCTTCTGAAATCTTTTTTATTGGTTATTACATATGAGTTGACTTGTTTAGTGTATCCAAAGATGTTGCTAAAGTAAATAATAGTCAGACAAACATAACATCCAGAGATGTTGCTAAAGTAAATAATAGTCAGACATAACATCCAGAGATGTTGCTAAAGTAAATAATAGTCAGACAAACATAACACCCAGAGATGTTGCTAAAGTAAATAATAGTCAAACATAACACCCAGAGATGTTGCTAAAGTAAATAATAGTCAGACATAACACCCAGAGATGTTGCTAAAGTAAATAATAGTCAGACAAACATAACACCCAGAGATGTTGCTAAAGTAAATAATAGTCAGACAAACATAACACCCAAAGATGTTGCTAAAGTAAATAATAGTCAGACAAACATAACACCCAGAGATGTTGCTAAAGTAAATAATAGTCAGACACACATAACACCCAGAGATGTTGCTAAAGTAAATAATAGTCAGACATAACATCCAGAGATGTTGCTAAAGTAAATAATAGTCAGACATAACACCCAGAGATGTTGCTAAAGTAAATAATAGTCAGACATAACACCCAGAGATGTTGCTAAAGTAAATAATAGTCAGACAAACATAACACCCAGAGATGTTGCTAAAGTAAATAATAGTCAGACATAACACCCAGAGATGTTGCTAAAGTAAATAATAGTCAGACAAACATAACACCCAGAGATGTTGCTAAAGTAAATAATAGTCAGACAAACATAACACCCAAAGATGTTGCTAAAGTAAATAATAGTCAGACAAACATAACACCCAGAGATGTTGCTAAAGTAAATAATAGTCAGACAAACATAACACCCAGAGATGTTGCTAAAGTAAATAATAGTCAGACATAACATCCAGAGATGTTGCTAAAGTAAATAATAGTCAGACATAACACCCAGAGATGTTGCTAAAGTAAATAATAGTCAGACATAACACCCAGAGATGTTGCTAAAGTAAATAATAGTCAGACAAACATAACACCCAGAGATGTTGCTAAAGTAAATAATAGTCAGACATAACACCCAGAGATGTTGCTAAAGTAAATAATAGTCAGACATAACATCCAGAGATGTTGCTAAAGTAAATAATAGTCAGACATAACACCCAGAGATGTTGCTAAAGTAAATAATAGTCAAACATAACACCCAGAGATGTTGCTAAAGTAAATAATAGTCAGACAAACATAACACCCAGAGATGTTGCTAAAGTAAATAATAGTCAGACAAACATAACACCCAGAGATGTTGCTAAAGTAAATAATAGTCAGACAAACATAACACCCAGAGATGTTGCTAAAGTAAATAATAGTCAGACAAACATAACATCCAGAGATGTTGCTAAAGTAAATAATGGTCAGACAAACATAACACCCAGAGATGTTGCTAAAGTAAATAATAGTCAGACAAACATAACACCCAAAGATGTTGCTAAAGTAAATAATAGTCAGACAAACATAACATCCAGAGATGTTGCTAAAGTAAATAATAGTCAGACAAACATAACACCCAGAGATGTTGCTAAAGTAAATAATAGTCAGACAAACATAACACCCAGAGATGTTGCTAAAGTAAATAATAGTCAGACAAACATAACATCCAGAGATGTTGCTAAAGTAAATAATAGTCAAACATAACACCCAGAGATGTTGCTAAAGTAAATAATAGTCAGTCAAACATAACACCCAGAGATGTTGCTAAAGTAAATAATAGTCAGACAAACATAACATCCAGAGATGTTGCTAAAGTAAATAATAGTCAGACAAACATAACACCCAAAGATGTTGCTAAAGTAAATAATAGTCAGACAAACATAACACCCAGAGATGTTGCTAAAGTAAATAATAGTCAGACAAACATAACACCCAGAGATGTTGCTAAAGTAAATAATAGTCAGACAAACATAACACCCAGAGATGTTGCTAAAGTAAACAAAATTCAGACAAACATAACACCCAGAGATGTTGCTAAAGTAAATAATAGTCAAACATAACACCCAGAGATGTTGCTAAAGTAAATAATAGTCAGACAAACATAACACCCAGAGATGTTGCTAAAGTAAACAAAATTCAGACAAACATAACACCCAGAGGCAGGCCCGATCAATCCCACACCTGTCAGGTGCCATTGGCTTCTAGCCCCGTGGACAAGCCAAGTCAAGTTAGTCCTGCCTACCCATGAAACAAAAAGTATGCTTTAAGCATACGACAGGAATGCGTGCAAACCTTCCTATCGTATGCAGCTATCGTACACGGATCGCATACTAATTGCTCCTCTGAAAGAATGCGTATCGCATACGTTTTAGGTCCGATCTCATCCGTATGACGTACATTTGAGGATTGTCTCCGTATATTTATGTGCATTTCATATACGATTCGTATGCAATGGCAGCAAATTGTCGTACACATATGTATACAACTGCATGCCTGTCGTATGCTATATGTATTAAACTGCATGCATGCCGTATGTCATATGTATGAAATTGCATGCCTGCAGTATGCCATATGTATGAAGCCGCATGCATGTCATAGGTCATATGTATGAAATTGCATGCCTGTCGTATGCGTTATGTATGCTTGTAGTATTACTGAGCAGCTCGTTGTAGGTTGTTGTAAATGTATAATATAGTGCTAAAACATTCTGACAATAAGGCAAGTTTAAGATTAGATAAAACAATAATAAATTTAACAAACAAAAACAAACACTTGTAAATTCATGTGTAAACAATGTTATTAATATTATTCTGTCATTTTCATGGTCATTTGACATTTTCAGTAAGGCATACCGAAAAAAAACAGAAGAAAATGTACATGGAATTAAAATATACAGCCAGCATCAGTGGTAATACCACTAATTACATATAATCCTATATTCACTGACAAAACTGTATACAAAAATAACAGAAAATGTACATGAAATTCAAAATACAGCCAGCATCAGTAATACTAACCACAAATTAAAAATAATCCTACATCCAAACAAACTCTGCATGCAGACAAAACCAGAGCAAGGCATAAAGAAATAAAATGTTCATGAAATTTAAATAAACACTAACAGCCAGCATCAGTGGTAATATATATACTAACCACAAATTACAAATAATCCTAATATTCCCTGCATCATGTACATGTAGACAAAACCAAGAGTCTAACTTGTCGCAACTATATATACATTTGTTTACTAAGTCAACTATAGCATGCATAAGAGCACACTACATTATTCCTTTTGCAGCTAGTTACTTCCCTTGATGGCTTGGAAGTTGGGCTAAAACAGTGGAGCGTGTTCCTAGTTTTTATCAAGATTCAAATTTTTTTTTTTTTTTTTTACAAACAAGTATAACCATTTCATTTAGTCTTCTTAGTTCATTGTTAATAATCATAGCCTACTGTGCACCTTGTGTGTTTTATTTCCGCTGTATATCAACCTCCCCCTGCATATGCACTTTTGAAAGTGAAGTGGTTCATTGCTCATTGAGAGCAAGAATAAAACTGAATGTTCTGTTATTCTGAATGTATTGTGTTCACTGTAGTGTCATACACAAATGTTTAATTTTCGTATATATGTAGCCAGATGTTATTTTTTAGTATGAATGCCTGAGTACTGCACTTTAAACAGACCCATCATTAGAAAAAGCTATACATAAATACCATTTTATTTTCATTATTATTATTAATATGATGTGCAATGGACAGATTGACTGACTTTTGGCTCTATCCTTGTAAGAAAAGAAAATGTATCTTACTTATAACTTTATAAGTTAGTTATTCATTGCTTATAGGATCCAGCAGACCGCAAAGAGCCGAATCAGGACCACTATAAATAAGGGGAGAAAAAAACAACTACATGGTCGTTATGATAGCAACAAGCAAGTTTTTCAGGAGTTTCACCTCACCTTTGTTAAGAAAATGCCATTATTTTAGATTCTATAGTTTATAACTAATGTAAATTCCAACCCCACAGTGGATAATGTGGTACTACTAACACTTAGATAATGCCATTAAATCAGTTTATAACGGGTGTAAACATAACACAATGGAAATACTGTGATAACATCCGTAGTGAGTGTAAACCTGACACAGGGGCGATAATATGGTCAAATCAGTAGTAATTTTTAGTGGGTGGAAACCAAACATTGGTGATAATGTGATGAAATCTGTAGTAATCAGCAGATTTTTTAAAAGCTGTAATAATGCACACACAAAAATCTGTTGTAATCAGCAGCAGATGTAAAACACAGTAGATAATGCAATGAAATCCATAGTAATCAGCAACAGGTGTAATACAATGTGGAGACAATGTGATGAATTCCATAGTAATGGGCAGCAGATGTAATACACAGGGGAGATAATGTGATGGAATCCATAGTAATCAGCAACAGACGTAATACACCGTGGAGATAATGTGATGAAATCCATAGTAATCAGCAGCAGATGTAATACAAAGTGGAGACAATGTGATGAATTCCATAGTAATGGGCAGCAGATGTAATACACAGGGGAGATAATGTGATGGAATCCATAGTAATCAGCAACAGACGTAATACACCGTGGAGATAATGTGATGAAATCCATAGTAATCAGCAGCAGATGTAATACACAGTGGAGATAATGTGATGAAATCCATAGCAATCACCAGCAAATGTAATACACCTTGGAAATAATGCGATAAAAGCCTTATAGATGGTGTAAACTCAACAGTGGGGGTAAAGTTATAATTATATTAAAATGCTGGCTCCGAATTCTCCCTCCCATTTGTTTTCTTTCCTGACACGCGCTTTCAGCCTGTCATGGTCAGCCTCCCTAAAGAACTCCTTCAGCTCATGCCTGATGTCAACATCCTTGCCTTTTTCTGCAGGAGGATGTTCCCTCATCACAGTGTCTGCAAAACAAAAACAAAAATAAGACAATATTCCATATAATGGAGGTACATAACCCCAGGTGTCTGTTTTATTGTGCTTTATACCCCCAGTGGACAAACGATGGTAGTAGCAAACTAGCCATATTTTCTCTTTGTAGTCATGGACAACATCTGAGTTTGTCTGGCCAACCCAGCCTTGTTGGACCTCATTTGTGATACCACTGGTCCCTTCTCCCCATTCGCAGTCACCCAGGATTGTGCTCAGTCGCCTGGACCTCAAGACTATGCACCCAAAGGCTGAAAGTGGGAGCCTCAAGCAGCTTGAGTTAGATTCTTTATGATCAGCACCTTGAGCAGCTTTTAAGCGCTATATAAAAGTGATTAAATAAATAAAATAAATAAATTTATAAATAAATCCCAAGGAACATCAAACATTTAAAAACACGCACAAAATACGCAAAAACAAAACACGCTTATAGTTTCTACAAACACATACAAAAATACAATTTCATGATATTATGACCATCCTACTATATTCTAAGGTAAATAAAGCTAAGTTGTGCTGGAGGCGTCAGTCTTTGCGCTTAACTTATCAACCTCAGATTACAGCAACTAGTTTTAAAAAAACATAATTATATAAGAAATATTCATAAAAGCCAGATCAACAAAGAACACTAGGAGATACATAGATCATCCCAGTTTCATCATCAAATTCACTACCTAGCCACCACAGACTGACAGGATAACAAGAATATGATAAAAATACAGAGAAATATGAAAAGAGGTAGATGGAAAAATACAGGTGAATAGTACGAAGAAGAAGACAGTAAATGACAGAAAAGGAAAGTAAAAGCAAAAATACAACAGTGATAAAAAAGAGTAAATTTGAAGCACTAAATTTCCATAAAGTGGGGATACTATTTATATCTGAAAGATCCACCGCAAACCCAAAGGGGCGAAAGGGTGGGGGGTGGGGTCAAGATGTAGAGCCCCTTGTAATTTATTAATTTAAACAGTAAACATAATTGTGACTGTCCACAAGACACCACCCACTTTCACCCCTCTTTTTGCCACACACTAATAAAAAGTATTAAAAATCCAAATCAGGATACATTTTGCCTCTGAGATAGCACACTATTTCAATGTTATAATGTAGGCCTGGTAGTGAGACAATCTTTGTTGTCCCTGCTGGTTATCTAAAAAATGCAGACAAAAGTGACAAGGATTTTTTTCTTTCAGATTTCTGCAAAATTGTGGAACACTACCATGCCTGTAATGTCAGTTTGACACAACACTTAGTTCCAATATAATCATTTGTACTTTTGTCTAAAGTTTCTGGCATAACTGTTATTGGGTTTAAACTTGAATTGTCCAAATATTTACCTGAATCAGACTCATCTGAGTCAGCTGTACCACCAGAGTCACTGTTTGGGGTATACGCCGACCCTGAATCATAGAAAATTATCATTGAAATCAAACAAAACAGTGAATAATATAGAACTAGAGCAAAAACTATACAATGTAAGGTTTAACATCCTTTACACAAATTAGGTGGCATGAGTCATGAGAACAGGGAGATACTAAAAATTAAAAAGAGGAAGTTCCCACACTTATATTGTCATGTATGTGTGTAATAAAAATAATTTACTTTTATTGCTATTCATAATGTACGTACTGAATAAATGAAAGAAAATCCCGACACATCAAACAAATGCACTTACATCTCGATGTTTTTCTTTTTGTGTCTGCCTGCCGGTCATTGTAAAATACTCCTGAATGGATATATCCCGCGCACGAGTTGAACCATAGGCTGGGAAGTCTTGTCTTTCGTAGGCCTCAATTACATACTTTCAGCCTGTCATGAGCCCCCTAAAGAACTCCTTCAGCTCATGCATGATGTCAACATCCTTGCCTTTTTCTGCAGGAGGATGTTCCCTCACAGTGTCTGCAAAACAAAAACAAAACTAAGAATATATTCCATATAATGGAGAGCATAACCCCAGGTGTCTGTTTTATTCAATTTTCCCACTAGGGTAGTTTCAGCAGATCTTTTATGCGGATCGGGGGTTGTCCGGTCCTGATTTGGCTCGGAAGAGTCCGCTGGACCTAAAGCAACAATCAATCAATCAATCAGTCTGTTTTATTATGCTTTATACCCCCAGTGGACAAACTATGGTAGTAGCAAACTAGCCATATTTTCTCTTTGTAGTCATAGACAACATCTGAGTTCGTCTGACCAACCCAGCCTTGTTGGACCTCATTTGTGAGGATAAAAAAGAGTGATACCACTGGTCCCTTCTCCCCATTCGCAAAGTAAAGGCAAAAATACAACAGTGATAAAAAAAGAGTAAATTTGAAGCACTAAATGTCCATAAAGTGGGGATACTATTTATATCTGAAAGATCCACCGCAACCCTGAAGGGGCGGAAGGGTGGGGGTGGGGTCAAGATGTAGAGCTCCTTGTAATTTATTAATGTAAACAGTGAACATAATTGTGACTATCCACAAGACACCACCCACCCTCACCCCTCTTTTCGCCACACACTAATAAAATGTATTAAATCCAATTAAATCAGGATACATTTTGCCTCTGAAATAGCACACTATTTGAATGTTACAATGCAAGCCTGGTAGTGAGACAATCTTTGTTTACCCTGCTGGTTATCTAAAAAATGCAGACAAAAGTGACAAGGATTTTTTTTTATTTTCAGATTTCTGCAAAATTGTGGGACACTACCATGCCTGTAATGTCAGTTTGACACAACACTTAGTTCAAATATATCACTTGTACTTTTGTCTAAAGTTTCTGACATAATTGTTATTGGGTTTAAACTTGAATTGTCCAAATATTTACCTGAATTAGACTCATCTGAGTCAGATGTTACCAGAGTCAGTGGCATACTCCGACCCTGAATCATAGAAAAATTATCATTGAAATCAAACAAAACTGAATAATATGGAACTAGAGCAAAAACTATACAAATCATAAACTCGATACGTTACTGCCATTCTGTTCTTTTGTAAATGATCATTACCACCACTAGCACAATGTAAGGTTTAACATCCTTTAAATTACGCAAATTAGGTGGCATTGATTGAAGTCATGAGAACAGGGAGATTCTGAAAATTAAAAAGAGGAAGTTCCCACACTTGTCATGTATGTAATGTTGTTAATGTTTAATGTGAGAGCGTCAAACAACCTTGCACAAACACCAGGACTCAATGGTAGTGAACTCCAATGATATTATTAACACACAATTGCCACCGGTCGATCTATGGCGTCATGGCCCATCTTTCTCCCGGAACCAGTCTAAACATTGCGCGCTCCTGCGCAAAATGACTGTATGTGTGTAATAAAAATAATTTACTTTTATTGTTATTGATAATGTACGTACTGAATAAATAAAAACAAATCTCCACACATCAAACAAATGCACTTACATCTCAATGTTTTTCTTTTGGGGTCTGCCTGCCGGTCATTTTAAAATACTCTTGAATGCAGAATGGATATCCCGCGCACAAGTTGAACCATAGTCTGGGAAGTCTCGTCTTTCGCAGGCCTCAATTACATACTGTACACAGGCTGGGAAGTCTCGTCTTTCGTAGGTCTCAATTACATACTATACATACGTACGTATGTACGGAGGGCCACAAGTTTACAAAGACGACAGAAAAGACTTCAGAGCCTGTGTTTGAACCATGAAATAACGCGCAGTAAATATTATCAACTCCGCAGCAATAGTTACGTTTTCTAATTATAAATATATTAATATTGTTAAATCTGTATCTATTATGTTTTACTGCTCGATACTAGGTTCGCGATCACATTCTTTACAATCTCATGAGCCACATCTTTTTTTCATTAAATGTGGTTTTTTTGTCGGTTTTGCCACGTCACTGCAACGATCGAGTCGGAGTTACCGCGCGCATATATGCTCTTTGGATAGTATACCCCAAGCATGCTTGAACAGGATGCTCTGACGCATCAGTGCATAGGGTCTACGAGAGGCATGCGCGGTATAGAGTGTTTCTGCTGAAGAGCACTTTCGCATGCCTGACGCACGACGATGCATGCTTCAGCACATAACACGTACGTCTCTGTATACGTGAGGCATGCGCTTGTTTCATGGGTAGTGTCCAGCGTGCATTATCGGGCGATCCAAGCACCAAGTAAACGAGGAAGAGAGAGCCTAACCAGGCTTTTAAAATTTGTTTTGAATTATTGTTTTATTTTTCAGAACTGGCCTGAGGCAAATTTTATCATCGTGGCTGATGCGGGTCATTCAGCCTTGGAGAGGGGCATTAGATCACGTCTTGTTGAAGCTGCCGACAAGTACAAGGATGTGTAGAGGTGGTGGCCTTCATGCTGAGCAGCGCTTGAAATTAAATAAGTGTACTATGTAAGAACGTGTTTGCTCTGCCATAAAACCAGCCTTCATAATTATGTCTTTTGATCCAAGCAAAACAAAAAAGTTGTGGATCTTCAGTGATAGTTGCTATGGATGGCCATGGGACTTGCAATCAGAGTCGCTGAACTATCAAAATGTACAGAAGATTAATTATGGCAAGTGCCACCAACATGAGCCGCTTCTAACACAGGATGTCAGTGTGGGGCAAGAAATTTTTTTGAGTTGTAATAATTGTGTCTGCTTTGTGCTGTCCTGAGTGGGACATCTATGCTGTACAAGTAGATTTTTTTACTGGCAAGAAGTCTGCTGTGCAGACATGTGCTATTGCTCTTTTTTTGGTAGTGTTGCTGTTTTCTGTTATCATCAATGTGTAATTTCACAATTTTTAAATTAATTTAACTTTTAACAAAATGTTGTTATAGTAAATTTTGTTGTTGGATGTAAAATGATAATGGCACCTGTTTTTAGTGATGTGCAGATATATTTATAGAGTAAGAATTGATGTTCCTTAAGAGAGTTTACAGATATTTGTTTGATTAAGTACGAAATGTGTGAGTACATGTGTTTATGTTTATGCATGTGTATGAATATGTTTGGGACAGTCTTAAATCATTTTTTTAATGAAAAGACTTTGTTCAATTAAAAAAAATTAAAATCTGAATCTGAACAGATAGTTTACAAGTAAGAATTCACAAGTTTCCGCAATCGTATAAGATATCCTGGATCCCCGAGTAATGAACCAATTCAAAACGAGGCCAAATGTTGAAAACTTTCGATTAGTCCTTTGTCTTCATAGCATCGTTATCTACAGCCTTTTCCATTGTTTTATTCCGGAATTCCTACGACGGCATTTCTCAATTAAAGGTTCATCATTGTTGGGAAATAAGCAGCAATGTACTGAACAGAATATAGGATGAACTGTAAGTTGCTTCCATGTCAGAAATTAAGATCTGTTTGAATAATATTAAGCTATGGCCAGCAGTGTTGAACCCAGACATTTCAAGTTTAAACTACCTAGTGCTTTCCGAGGGGTATGATGGCGGTGCATAAGACGCTGAAATTCAAGAGCATGGATTCTTGCAATTTTTTTGACCCTCCAAAGGTTAGTATTTTTTTTTTTTAATCTGACATTGTAAAACCAAACTTGACAAAATTATTTTTTTTAAAAGAAGAAAGAAAAGCATGTATCTCTTTCACATTTAAATGATTGTTTTATTTTCACATTTTGTAAACAAACAAACTGGAGGAAATAAATTTAAATGTATTATTTTATAGTTTGGCATAACAACCCTAGGTTACCTTTTGCCTGCTCGATGTATTTGACTTGTCTTAAACTTTATGACAGCCATTGAAAGGATGTGTATGACTGTTGCTGTTTAATTTGTGTAGCTGTGCTGGCTGGCTACAAGTATTTCTGACCATTACGATACGTAGGCCGTGTACTCTGTCTCTGTTATGTTTAAACTAACTGTATGCAATAACTTGAGATATACTTTTCAGATCCCTTAAAACACATAACCGTTAGTCGCAGCATTAAATTCT
Organism: Oncomelania hupensis; assembly: GCA_036898135.1. Classification (NCBI taxonomy): domain Eukaryota; kingdom Metazoa; phylum Mollusca; class Gastropoda; order Littorinimorpha; family Pomatiopsidae; genus Oncomelania; species Oncomelania hupensis. The sequence continues at coordinate 166,356,904 of CM072511.1, forward strand.
CTATTAGAATATATAAACTTTATTTTTGAGTTATGTAGCAGTTTTGAATGAGAGCACGATGTTTAGTATAGCGCGATGCATATCGCGTTGATAAAGACAGCGCGCTGTTATAGGCAAAGCAGATATTTTGCCTGCTGGCCGGTCGTAACGGATCTTCCCGCGCACCTACAGCACATGATAAGAATATAAATTGTGAATGATGCTATAGCAAAGATTCTTCACTGTAACATCTTAAGTGTGATATTTTCAGAGGCCTTAGTTCATTCTCTAACAGTATATACTTAATTAAATATTAGTTTTATAGGGACAGTCACATCGGAAGAGAAACAGAGAAAACGTTGTTAGAATGGTCTAGATTATTGTTGATGTGTTAGGTGTTTTCTAGATTAGTTCGTTATAGTCGGAATCCATAATAGTAACTATGCCATATTGTATATCGTTGGAAAGTGGAGATGTTGTTCTTTCTTTGTCATTATTATTATTATTATTTATAATTGTATTAAATTAAAGAGTTATTATGAGTTTTGAGTCGTGACACTGCAGCAGCCAACTCTTAGATTTCGTATTATTTTTATTTCGTAGAAGATAGGTCCGATATTATTATATCAGTAGAAAGGTCGTATCTCCATGATTACGCCGATATATAATTTGTATATTATTCGTTAACCTTTCATGCATTATAGGTCAAATAAAGATTAGTAACTAACACAAATTAGCGAGAGAGGCAAACATTTTGTGGCGCGCACGGCAGGCGTAAGCATCGGTTTCAGTACGGCTTGCGGTCCCAAATAAAAGCAGAACACGCAACATGGCAGAACACACAGCACGGCAGAACACACAGCACAGGGCAGAACACACAGCACAGGGCAGAACACACAGCACAGGGCAGAACACACAGCACAGGGCAGAACACACAGCACAGGGCAGAACACACAGCACGGCAGAACACACAGCACAGGGCAGAACACACAGCACAGGGCAGAACACACAGCACAGGGCAGAACACACAGCACAGGGCAGAATGTAGCTGTTATCTCCATGAGTACTGCCTTTGCTCTCTTAGTATGATGTCTTCCCAATAAAACTTTTCAACGGTCATCAACGGACTGGCGTTGGGGAGAGAGGGGGAGAATGTGTGAGTGAGAATTCTTCACCATAACCTCCATCACATCATCTTCTCTCTAAACACCACACCACCAACACCACACCACCAAACCACCAACACCACACCACCAACGCCACTACATTTGTTTGCAATCTGAAGAAGAGAATAGCTCAGACATTTATGTTTTGTGGTTGATATTTCATTTTCTTTCACTTTACTGTATCCCCACTTTCTGGAAATTTAATGCTTTAAATTTCCACTGTCACTGTCTTTCTCCTTTGTTCTTTATCTTTTTCTTCACTAGACCAGTCACATACCCTTTTTTTTTTGGAGAACTCTTGAAAAGCTCCTCATTTGTGCGTGAGGTCTGTTGGGTCAGCTTGGAAATACTGGACGCTTTCTGCCAAATGGTCACTGGGGCTTCCTGTGATATTATTTAGCAATGTAGGCATTTTATATGTATGTGTTTTATTGATATTTTATAATGAGGTTTATATTCTGTTTTGTTTTTGTAAATGGGGATTCGATAAATTAGAGTATAACCTCAGCGTCCCCTGCATGGTTTCCCTTTATTGTAAAGTGATTGGCTGGTGGAGTGCCTTCTGTTTTGCTACAAGGGGTGTTTCAGCAGATCTTTTTTATGGATCATAAGTGAATCCTCTTTCAACCAAGTTATGGTCCTGGTTGTGCTCTTTGCAGTCCGCTGGACCCTGTAAGCAATGAATATTAACTAATTAACTATTACAACGTCATTCAGAGTGCACGCAAAAATAATTATATGTTAGTTTTATAAATTAAACTTTAAAAATTGTTATTTCATTTACTTTAAAATGAGTTCATTGAAAGTGATATCAATTTGTAGCAATCAAAGAATACAATATTTTTAAATGCATGATTTAATTTTGAATAAAACTTGGATATAGTAAAGGCTCTTTTTTTGACATTTAGATTAACAGTTTGCTTGTTTTTCAACACTTTTAAACCTGGTGAAGGGTTGGAAAAAACAGTTTGCTTGTTTTTCAACACTTTTAAACCTGGTGAAGGGTTGGAAAAAAAAAGTCTTTATCGTAAGAACTTACATTATACGAATGTTTAATGAAATGGATGGTTTTAGATGTCCAGATACCCCCGTTGGGGTGCCGGGGGTTTCAGTATAAATAGTATCCCCACTTTCTGGAAATTTAGTGCTTTAAATTCCCACTGTCGCTGTCTTTCTCATTTGCTCTTTCTCATTCCTGCTCTGTTCTATCAATCTGCTATACTATCGTCTTCTTCGCTAGACCAGTCTCCAACCTTCCGGGACAAGACTCCTTGTTTGTGTATGAGGTCTGTTGGATCAGCTTGGGAATATTGGATGCTTTCTGCCAGGTGGTCACTAGGGCTTCCTATGATGTTATTATTTAGCAATGTAGGCATTTTATATGTATGTGTTTTGTTGATAATTTATAATGATGTTTGTATTCTATTCTGTTTTTGTAAACTGGGGTTCGATAAGTTGGGGTGAAGCCTCAGCCGTCCCCTGCGTGGGATGTCTTTATTGTAAAGTGACTGGCTGGTGAAGGGCATTCAGTTTTCCCACTAGGGTTGTTTCAGCAGATCTTTTATGCGGATTGGGGGTTGTCTGGTCCTGATTTGGCTCGGAAGAGTCCGCTGGACCTAAAGCAACAATTATGTAATGTAATGATGTCCAGATAGTTATTAAGTATTTTGTGCAACAATGTCATTAATAAAGTCTTCATAATAATAAATATGTATCTAACACAGTTACAAAGAACTTTTTTTTCCAGTCTTGGCTAATTATTATATTTTCTTGAAAATTAAATATTCCAATGAAATGATATTTGTTTCTTACAATATTTCTTTATTTCTTTTTTGTATGAATTTTTATTACGTGTGCAGCAAGATACAAATTCTGGTATTTACATATTTTAGATAATAAATATGGATAGTGTGTTTGTGGTACTCTTGATATTGTGTGTGTGGTACTCTTGATATTGCGTGTGTGGTACTCTTGATAGTGTGTGTGTGGTACTCTTGATATTGTGTGTGTGTGGTACTCTTGATATTGTGTGTGTGTGGTACTCTTGCTAGTGTGTGTGTGGTACTCGTGATATTGTGTGTGTGTGGTACTCTTGATATTGTGTGTGTGGTACTCTTGCTAGTGTGTGTGTGGTACTCTTGCTTGTGTGTGTGTGTGGCACTCTTGATATTGTGTGTGGTACTTGTGATATTGTGTGTGTGATACTCTTGATATTGTGTGTGTGGTACTCTTGCTAGTGTGTGTGGTATTTGTGATATTGTATGTGTGTGGTATTTGTGATATTGTATGTGTGTGGTATTTGTGATATTGTATGTGTGTGGTACTCTTGCTAGTGTGTGTGTGTGGTACTTGTGATATTGTATGTGTGTGGTACTTGTGCTAGTGTGTGTGTGGTACTCGTGATATTGTATGTGTGTGGTACTTGTGCTAGCGTGTGCGATCAAGGTATTTGGAGCGAGGTATGTTTAAACATTTAGCAGGTGCCTGTGATGCGGATAAAAGTGGATAGTGGTCTATATTGTTACTATGGGTTTCAAATGCAGAGTTGCCAACCCCCAAAAAAGTTTTCAGTAGTAAAAATTCTGAATTTCAGTAGTTTTATGACATTTTCCGTAGCCATACGTCCTCGCATTTTTTTTAACGAAGACGTGCATAGTCTGCAACGAAGGTCGTGAAGAGTGTTTCTGCACGAATTATTGAGAGATCCATATCGGGCTTGAAGAAGGTGGCTACCGACTGAACAGGGACTAACTTTTCTGGATCAGGGCAACGACTTTTGTGACGATTGCCATTCACGTGTCGCGTCACATCGTGGCAGCCGCCATGTTGAATGCTAAAATCTGCCAAGCACGCTGTACAATACACGCTGTGTTTTGATCTCGATGACGCAGTGATGCACGAAAATTTTTCAGAATACTCTTTCCTGTACTCTTGATTTGCTGTCCTCTTCTTTTTTTCTGGGATTTCATCGCTAGTTTTCTTTCTTTTTGGCATTATGGATTCAAAATACGCCGCACACAAACTTTTCTTCTCGCGCTGTAGAGCGTGACCCGGAAACGAAAGTGTCACAGAAAGGTCGAGGTTTTGTGCACCGATTGGCCGTTGGCAAAACCACTTCACGGTGATTGGTCGAATTTCCTAACATGCACTGGGAGCGTGATCTATTACACCGTGCACGTAAACCGAATGACCGTGACCTTGAGGTGCTACGGGAGGCACAGGCGCTCAATAAAACTCGTTAAAACTGTAATACTATCGTCGAAAATTGACTTTCCGTAGTAAATTTTCGATTTGCGTAGCTCCGTAGCCGCGTATTCATTTCCGGAGTAAACTACGGAAATTCCGTAGTGGTTGGCAACCCTGCAAATGTTATTGGAAGCCTGTTGTAATAGATGTTCAGGTAAGGTAATAAAGATGCTTTGTATTGCATTTCACAGTTCAAACCCACCTTTGATTTATAATAATAATTATCAACAGCGCCTGCACAAGTTATAATTACTGACTAAAAAACTAACAGGCGTACCACACACAAACCTCTCTGTCTCCCTGATTTTAACACAAAAGCAGACACTAAACATTATTTTAATTCTGTTAAAACAATATCGTAATAATATTTATTCTGAGAAAAATTTAAGAAACGCAAAGCCAAACCCGACTATACAACAACAAAAAACATTTCATGATAATAATGATAGTACTGGAGGCTATGAAGGCCTTATTCCTAAACCAGATTGAAAGTGGGATGATATGTAACCAACATACATGATCACATGTTACAGACACTCCTACTTACACAACACACACACAATCATCACCCAAACCTGTGGTGTAAAGACAAGTCGCTAAGTAAAGACGGAATCAACATCGAATTTTATTTGTAAAATGTTAGACTCCAATACAATTATTAAAGTTAAAGAAAAATCTTGTCAGCTGTTCTCTTTATCCACCTCGATCTTTTTCTTCTGCCTTCCCCTTCCCCCTCAAAGTCCTTCCTGTTCCACCCCCACACATCCCAGGCCTAACTACATGTAACAACAAGCCAATGTGAAGTACTGTACACAGCGCTGTGTGTCTGCTGACAATGGGAGCCAGCACTACAAAGACTCACATGGTAACAATATCATCAATATCAAATCACACACATCATACTGCACAAATATGGATAGAAGAAGGAGAAGAAACAGTTTAAAATAAAATGTAATAAAAAAAACTATTAATAAATAAAAATAATAATAAACAGGGGTCGCATGCAGTCAGTTGACTCTGTACACAAGTATTAACTCTTTCCCTGCCAGGCATGTTTCCACGTTTGTGCCAGACATTTCTCTGGCACCGGAAAGAAAGTTCAGTACCTTAGGCATTTAAGCTACTGTTCTTTCAATAATAGTTGTTAAATAGACATATTTCATATCAAATTAAAGGTAAAAGAGTGAAGAATAAGAAAAAAAAAACACCCAAATGTTAATTTGATTATGTTATTGAAATATGTGTTTTGAAAGCATGTTGATCTTTTTGAAATTATAAAATAAAATAAAAATATTTCTACATACCACAGTGATTAAAAAAATCTGGAGGAATAATTCCAATCACTGAATCAGCTTCACACACCAGAAAGAAAATTTATTTAGGATCAAAATACACTGTACAGTTTGAAATTATATTGATTATTAGCAGAGTTTGACACACTGTCGATTGTGCCCATCACATATGCTTAGTAAAATGCACAAAAAACACTCTAAAAACGAATCAATTTGAAGAAACCACGCGCGTGTCGATCGGGAACGAAAGTAGAAAGAGTTATCTCTCTTTGGTTAAAATAAAACTTGGATTGGACTGCGCAAAAAACCGGAACGAAACGGAATACTGAAATCGACGATATATCGTCGATTGGCACAAACATGGCGGCTCAGATCGACGATATATCGTCGATTGGCAGGGAAAGAGTTAATGCAGGCTTGGTACAAGAAACAAAAGCAAATAAAAACCAAAGGGCAATTTATGCAACACTTACATAATAAAGTCATTCCCTTTGTTTAAAAGGGGAATGACAAATCTCATTGGAAGATAGTGGCATCTAACCAAGTCTATGAACAGGAACAAGGGGGAGAATTAACTCTTTTATCATTATACTGCGCACATAGTAAACATCTATCTCCTCACAGAAACATCGGTTTAATAAAAGATAAAGAAGCTTTTCAAATCATAACCCAACACAAATGCACGCTCTCAAAATGAAAGAATTCCTCAGCAGAGGATGGACTTGTTGCCACTAACCTTTACCACGCTGCTGGACTACTCTGGAAGCTTATATTTCTAAACATGTTGCAAGGTCCTGACCCACATAATATTCCTCCCGCTGAATACTTTTGAACACCACTTCATTCCTGACCTGCAGGATCTCGTTACTCACCTTTCCCCCATTTTAGTCTTTTTGCCAGTGTTGTATCCATGGCTGGTTTCAAGTTCCTTCCAAAGCCACATTTGAGTACTAGTTATTTAGCGTTGCTACATAGCAGCTTTTCCACCTCAGAGCTCTGCCCTAACTCACCTCAGGCGACCACTTGCTGCCTTGGACCTATCATCCAACTCCTAGACAACGGAGTACAATTCTGGGTGACCGGAGATCGTGGAGAAGGACTAGACGTATATATTTATTGAGATGGCACTCATCAGCCTAGGACATGAGTGTCAGGATCTTTATAGTCTGTGCGATGGAAAAATACATAGCTGTACTGCTTGTAAAAAGTGTTCAGAATCAGTGTTCAGAATCAGACTAACAGACATAGTCCAAGGCTCACAGATCGTTTTCCACTGAAGCATTCTTGGTAAAACAAACTCCTATGAACTTTCTCCATGGGATTTTACTGTCCCAGCAACCACTCTTCAAAACCTCATAACAAGGCAGTGTTGGAGAAAGATGGAGTAATACAGTTAGCATTTTAAGTTCCATTGCCTTTTGTATCTCTGATATACATTGCCAAAAAAACACTAAGTCCTTGTGTGTTATGATGAGGACAATAACTGAATTTGTGTTTATATTCGTAAGTTGTTTTCCGCCAAACGTTTTGTAAATGAGAACAAAAAAGATAAATGAGTAGAGGTTGCATTTACTGTGACAATATTCTTCCAAACAACTTTGCAAAGTTCAAACCAGCGTGGCACTAATGAATTCTTCTAAGCAACTTTTCAAAGTATAAACCAACACCATATCCACATTCTTTCAAACATCTTTGTGAAGCATGCAACAAGTGCAAAAGAACCTGATTTTTTTTTGTTTTCTTCTTCAAATAGATGCAAAAGACTGGAGTAATAATCTCAAGGGACGCCGTGCTTTTCCTTGAAGCGTTTGCGAGCCGCTTCCAGCATGGCCTGTTTCCGTTCCTGCAGGGACAACTGTCTCTCTGGCGCTGACTTTGGAAAGTTGCTGGCCTTGAACGTCGATGCCTGCAACTGAAATGTCAAAGACACCATGGAAATTTCTCAAATTTGGAGAGAAAAAAACCCAGTATTATTGTCTTCTCTTCTTGAGTGGTGGATGCCATAGTTTGTAAGAGGAACACGAGCCGTTGGGTAATGATAGTGCTGTGTCATGTTGTTTTTGAGTGGTATGTGCTATGTAGGGATGGCAGACTTCTTGTGGGGTTATGCTAGTGTTTGCAAATTGTACCATATGGACTGTGATCTGTAGTCTAACATTTCAACTTCAGATTTGAGCATTTTCTGTCAGTTTTGTTTCGTGCTGGTTCAAAAGAAATAACTAAACCTATTGAGTAGGTGAGCAGGTATTTCACTGACTCAGATTCTATGATTTATCTTTGCAATATTTTCACACTGGCTTCTTCAGCCTACTGAAGTTGAAAGTGTTGATGCACTGAAGCTAAAATAAATCCATGTTGTAGTTAATCCCTAGGACTGTATTTGTTATCCCCCTGTGCAGGTGCTCAGCTGTTGATTACAGCCTGCCCCCCTGGATGGGGAGAAGAGGACCACCGTGAAAGAGTTAAGACTGACAGAAAGATAACTCCTTGTGAGAAACGTCTGGCTTGCAGCAAAAATGCAAGGTAGGCTATGGAAAGTGTAACTCACTTCAGCCTGTGATGGAGACCTGGGTGGGGACGCTGGCTGATCTGATTCAACCTTCACACGCCCTTCCAGTATGTTGGTGATGGTCACGTCCACATCCTGCGTAGCTTCTGCACACAACATTGAGATTGTGTATTGCCAAGTGACATACAATGAACAAGGAATACATCTCGCAGTGTGGCACAAACCAAACATTTCATAACTCAGTTATACAGGCAAATAAAAGCTTTGAAACAAACCGTTTAACAGTCCAAAAGCAACAGACAGTAAAATGCTAATAACGCCGTGTATCTAAAATCAAACTGGCACAATATCAAAACAAATCAACACAGAGCGTGATACAGTATTCCACTGCTTGACACAACAATTTAGAAATGTGCACATTATTTTTACGTCATGTTATTACTCAAGTCTGCTTCACATAAAATGTTTTTTAATGATTTGTCTATATCCTGCACACCCAACAAACCCTAGGTCCCTTTCACGCTTCCCGGCTGTCCAGGATCTGGTTAAGTTTTGTGAGGCCTCAGACGATGCACCTAACGTTACAAGTGGGTGGCTTGAGTAAGATCCTGTATCCGCCAGCGCCTTGAGTAAGATCCTGTATCCGCCAGCGCCTTGAGTTGGAAAAGCACCATACAAAAACGAGTAAATACAATAAATAAAATAACATAAATTATTTCTACCTAAGTCATCTAAGACCGCCTTAGAGTTAGCATGGGGCAGGACCTCCCTGACTTGCTTCAACAGAATGTTGAGGTGTGGGTCTGCTGACGTCACTATGCTCTCTGCTTTGGAAGTCTCTGACCCACCAGCTGAATAACCTGCAACAGAAAAGAACATACTTTCTAAAAAAAATAAAAATTTTAATCAGAAGATCAATGTCCATTTGATTTCCTAAGCCCCTCTAGGAATCTTATGTGTTGTGTTACGTTATGCTATAGGAAAATGACAGTGCCCATTATGCCTGTGCTATATGAAAAGGAAAGTGCTCATTAAGGAATGAAAGTGCCCCTTATGCCTGTGCTATATAAAAATGAAGTGCCCATTGTCACGTGACCCGTGCGATTTACGTGGAAAACATAAACACACAGACCTCAAGTACAACTACTCATAAATTTTACAAGACCACACCGTTTTGCTGAGTTTTTTGTTGATGTTTCACTATTTCTGTTCTTTCATACACATATATACAACATGCACATCAATGAGATGGAGTGAATGATGTCAAATGGTATAACGCATGCACATATATATTGATGCTACAAAGTATTACTTATTACTGATTTATCTTAATATGAACTAATACTTGATCATTTTCCTCGACGATCCATTCAAGACATAATTAGCATTATGAATCTACTCACAGTTTGTCAGCTCCAGCTTCAACACGTAATAATCAAAGAATGAGTGTTTTCAGTCAGACAGTCAGGTCTTTGCATTTTCTTTCACACGTAGAATAGCTCCTTGTCGTAGATCTTCCGTGGATATGACTTCTCCGTAATGTCAATATGCAAACTCCTTTTAGAGCCCAGCCTCCACTCGTTCATAAAAGTTATTATATGTTGAACCTCAAAGTTGTAGATCTTTATAGTTCAATGTTATTCACACGACAGGTTATTTGTTGATATCAGTAGTAAAAGATAGTCTTTAGATAACACTGATGATATCATTTTGTCGTTACAGAATCTTCATACGAATAGTCATGTCACTGTAATCACACATGTAGATTCACAAAGTTCAGCATTTGGAATGATGTCTTCGAATGATGTTCATTTCAAATGATCGAGGATCGTAGAATTCATAAAATTGCAAATGTCCATATCGTCCTCGATAAATAGAACTAAATCTTAAACTAAAACTCGAACCCTTATAAAAACACTTGAAAAGTAGTAAAAAGTAGTAAAAAACAAAAAAAAAACACTTGGAAAGTAGTAAAACACTAAAAACACCTGAAACATATGATACATACGGAAATGATAGTGAGACGCCGCCATTTTCGCGCGATGACGTCAATCAGTCTCACCATCACTTCCGCCTACGCAATCCCCTAACTGCTAACGAAAGTATACATTTTTCTCGTTGCTGAAAAACCGAATGAATAAGCATGCAACCATGCACGAAACGATCGGATTTACGAACCGTACAAATCATTCATTCACTCATTCGCAACTGGAAACCAATGCCCCGCTCGCGCGATCATTGCCGACACAAATACCGCCGAAGCCGCATCTCGATCCCTCGTCCTATAGATAATCTATGACTTCACGGACGTTTCCAGCCACGAATTGCACGCAACCGACGAATTACATACCCAAACGGTGTCTGAATAAACTGGCTATGACTCTCCTGCTATTACGGCTGCAGTACGCCTTTCACACAAATAATCTGTAGCATTGAATCGTTGCTTACATCGCCAACCATCTTATCGCTGCTGACAGAATTTGCCAAGATGGAAGTGTAGCTACCTCAGCATACCAAATCTTCCAATGTTCGTGCCTAAATGTTTTTCACAGTTGTCCTATTTGAAACCAACATGTTTCCACATCAACATAGGCTGTGATCCATTTACCACACAAAGCTTTTTTAGTGGTAAAAAAGTCGAAAAACCGTTTGTTAGGCCAGCGCCTATTGCACGTGAGTCCTCCTCTCCTCAGAGTTTGCTGTAGACTGATTTTCAACTGTGAAAAATTTGCGTTCCTACGCGACAAGGCTTTTCCCTGCGAATCATTGGTCCTCGAATTGACACAATACAAAATAAAAACAAATGACGAAAGCTCCAAAATGACGCATCTGCTACGTCATTCAATATTTTGGTGTTCGTCTCGGTACTTTACGAAACAGAATAATTATTGAAAACTTTTACCTTCAACAATATCATTTTTAAACAGCGTTATAAATTATACAGCGTATGAACGTATCTCTATGGAGCTTGTATCGCGACATCAAGCCCCCCCTTTTGAAGCTAAAACTATCAGTTTTAGTTGACCTCATCGTGGTACATGCGACTGAGATAGTCCGCACCCACATTATCATTTCCTTTGATGACTTTTACCACGAAATCATGCTGTTGCAATTGTAGCGCCCACCTCATCAATCTGCCGTTTTCCGTTCTTGACTTCTTGAGGTAATGCAACGGTTGGTGATCAGTTTCGAGAGTGAATTTTCGACCAAACAGATAAGGTTCGAATTTCTTGATTCCCCACACTGCACCAAGGCATTCCCGTTCAATTGTCGAGTAGTTTCCTTCTGCCTGACTCAGTTTTCTGCTTGCATATGCCACCGGTTGAAGTCCTTCACCGTGGTCTTGCATTAATACTGCTCCAACAGCTCTATCCGATGCATCCGTTCTCAACGTGTATGGGAGTGAGTTGTCCGGCAATAGCATAACAGGTTTTGCAGTCAGATGTTCCTTCAGCGTGGAAAAGCTATTTTCTGCCTCTTCCGTCCACACTACCTTGTCAGGTTGCTTCACTTTGGTCATGTCGGTCAGTGGTGTTGCTATCTTAGCAAAGTTTGGTACAAACTTTCTGTAATAGCCAGCCAATCCCAAAAATGCCCTGACTTCTTTTTTTGTTCTTGGTCTTGTTGCTTGTTGCAATTTCTTGATTTTATCATCTTCCGGTTTGATTTTCCCTTTTCCAATTTGATGTCCTAGATATTCAAGTTCATCAAACCCGATGAAACACTTGGAAGGTTTTGCCGTCAAGTTTACTTCCTCTAAGCGCTTTAGCACTGTTTCCAATGCTTCCAGATGTTGTTCCCATGTCTCTGTTGCAATCAGGATGTCATCCATGAAATTATCAACATCTTCTCTGTTCAGTGGTCCTAGCAGTTTTCTCATCATCCTTGAAAACACTGCTCCTGCAGTTTTCAATCCAAATGGCATTGTCACCCATTGGAATTGTCCTGAAGGTGTATGAAACGCTGTTTTGGGTCTGTCCTCTACCTTGACAGGTATTTGCCAATATCCTTTGGAAAGGTCTAGCTTTGAAAAATATTTCGCTTTCCCAAGTTTGGAAAATAGTTGTTCAATGTCAGGAATGGGTTCTGCGTCAAACTCAACTACATCGTTCAACTTGCGGTAGTCTATGCAGAATCTGACAGAATCGTCCTTCTTTTTCACTAATACAATAGGAGCACTGTATGCTGATACGCAGGGTTCAATCACTCCTAATTTTAGCATGTCTTGAACTTCTTCTTTTACTGTTTCAACTGCTGCATGCGGCAATGGATACTGACGCACGAAAACTGGTTCCTTTTTCGTTACACGCAGTTCACACTCCTCTAATCTCGTCTTTCCAGGTAGTTCAGTGAGTACTGCTGATCTTTTCTTGCATATTTTGTTAACTTGGTCTCTCTGTTTTCCAGTTAGCTTATCACAGATTTGTACATCTTTCGCAGATTCCTTGGGTTTCAAGGACAATGTGGGTAAGCTTGTCAGCACTGGGTTGAATTCATCCCCTTGTTCGTCATTGTCTTCTTGAATTACTACTGCTACGCGTACAGTATCTGTTTCACGCTCACGCTCAACATAGGGCTTTAGTAGGTTAGCGTGATATACTCTCTCCTTCCCCTTTATTGCAATTCGATAGTCAAACTCGTTGAGTTTCTTTTGTACAACGAATGGTCCTTTCCAGATCAACTGTAGTTTGTTGTGTTTTTCGGGCAAAAGTAACAACACTTTTGATCCTTCCTGGATGTTTTTGGATTTTGCTTTCTTGTTGTACGCACGCGCGTATCTCTTGCTTGCCTTTTCCAACCGTTCTCTGGCTAGTTCACAAGTCTTTTCTATTCTGTTTCTCAAGTCGATGACGTACTCTGCAGTCGTTCGTACTTCTTGTTCAACTTCATCCTGTGTCCATAGTTGTTTCAGCACTTGCATAGGTCCTCGCACTGTTCTCCCAAACAACATCTCAAATGGTGAGAACATTGTTGACTCTTGTGGTACTTCTCGGTATGCAAACAGTAAAGCTGCAATCATCCTGTCCCACTCATTGGGTTGTTCTAAACACATTTTCTTTAGCATGTGTTTCAGTGTGCCGTTGAATTTCTCCACAAGTCCATTAGCTTGTGCATGATAGGGTGTTGTTTTGATTCCCTTGATGTTTAACAATTTGTTTACCTGCTGCATCATCTCGCCTGTGAATTGAGCTCCTTGATCAGATACAACTTCTTCTGGTATTCCAAGTCTCGTCCACATGTTCCATAATGCTTCTGCTACTTCAGACGTTTGACACGTTTTCAACGCAACTGCTTCTGGATATCTCGTGGCATAATCTACCATTGTTAGGATGTATTTGTATCCTCTGGTTGATGCAGGAATAATGGGTCCAATCAAGTCTACTGCTACTTTTTGGAACGGTGTTTCTACCACTGGTACTCTCCCTAATGGTATTTTCCTGTTGTTTCCTTTGTTGGATGTTCGCTGGCATGTGTCACACGAAGTGCAATATCGTCTGATATCTCCACATACTCCAGGCCAATAAAAATCTGCCCATACTCTCCCTCTGGTTTTTCTGGCGCCTAAGTGTCCGCCCATAGGTGTGTCATGTGCAAGTTTCAATACTTCATCACGGTATTGCTTGGGTACTACAACTTGGCTGAATTTGTTCCCATTTTCTTCAAATTCGCGTCGTAGAATTCCATTTTTCCACAAATAGTGTGCTTTTCTCGCCTGCTTGGATTTTCCATGTCCAAATTCATTTGCTTCTCGACGTACCTTTTCTAAAGTTTCGTCTGCAAGTTGCGCCTTCCTCAAATCGTCTTTTGACACGTTGATGATGTCTGCTTTAGTTGTTTTTAATTCTTTCATTTCCTTAGTCTTCGCTGCAGCCCTTGTTTTCACTTCTGCACAAATATCTCTTGTTGGATATACTGAGATGTGCCCCTTGTTTGTTGACGTTATATACCGTTGGTTTCCCACCAGAACTGGTATTACGGGTCTTGGCATCACAATCACGTCAGCTTCACCTTTGAAGAATGGTGTGTCTAGTTCAACTCTGGCTACTGGCACATCTTGAGTATCACTAGATGCAAACTTTACATTTCGTATATCTCCTGTGTACTTTTCTTTGGGTACAAGTTTAGTATCCACAACGCTGATTGTTGCTCCTGTGTCGCGCAGTCCTTGTGTTTTGACTCCCTCGACTTTCACTTGGCATAGCGGTTCATAGGTGATCTTGCTACACTCATCGCATAGTGGCTTGTTCACTACAGCTACGATGGGTTCTTCACTGGTTGGTACACTGACTCGAAGCGCATGGTAATCAATGTGGTCTGAGTCATTTTCTTCATCTCCACTGCCGGATTCACTGCTGTTACGCGGTACGTAAACGCAAAACGCTCTGTGTTTCCTTTTCGGACAGTGTGCTATTCTGTGAGGTCCTCCACAATTGAAACATTCTAGTCTAGTGTGCGAACGCGATCTTTCCGGTTTGTCGGCCGATCTATGCTCCGTTTTTTCAGCATCCACTGATGTAGATTGTTCCTTATGGTTATGTTTGTCATCTCTGCGCTGGTGGTGATCTTGATGTCTCGTTCTTAACTTGTCTTGGTGTCGCACTCGGAACTTGTCTTGATGTCTTTCTCCAGCTCTCGCTTGTTCATAAGCTTCCGCTGCGTCAACTGCTGTCTCTGATGTAGTAGGTCTCTTTTCCCTTACAAATCGGGCTTCATCTTGAGGTAGACCATCAAGAAAAATTTCTGTCACCAATTGGTCAAATAATTCGTCGAATGATTTTCTTCTCCCGGTCAAAGCAAACCATCTTTCCACCCACAATGACAATCTGCCGAACCAATCTTTTGCTGTTTCTTCTGGTTTCTTCTTAGCTGACTTGAATTTACGTCTGTACTCTTCTGACGTAAGTTGGAACTTTTTCATCAGTTCATGCTTTAAATCTTCATAATTCGCCAAATCGATCTGCTTCATTTGTGCCGTGGCTTCTCGAGCTTTGCCCTTCAATAATGAAAGTAGGCGTATGCCCCATTGATCTTCAGAATATCCTTCTGCTGCCATGATCTTCTCAAACTGCCACAGGTAAGCTTCTAAATCATCTCCATCTTCGTAGTATGGTAATTTGATTTTAGCTCCTTTATTTCCACCTCCATTCATAGAAGATCTCGATGAAGTAGCTGTCGCATTTTGTTCTCTTTGAGCGTATACTTCCAATTCGCGCATTCTTAAAGCTAATTCTGCTTCATCTCTTCGTTGTTCTCTTTCTGCTTCTAGTCGTTTGTCTTCTCTTTCTGCTTCTAGTCGTTTGTCTTCTCTTTCTCTTTCTGCTTCTAGTCTTTTGTCTTCTCTTTCTCTTTCTGCTTCTCTTTCTTCCTTCCTCCTCTCTTCAACATAATGGGCCAGGTCTTTCCCTGTGAAACCGAGGAGTTCGCCATCCTCTTTCCATACCTGCATGTTTGATTTGTTTCTCTGAGTTGTATTTTCTACAGCAGAATTATTGGAATCTTGATTTTGCTGAGCGTTACCATTTTTCTTTTTGCTCGGTGGTGCCATTCTTATTTTGGAAACGAACTATACGTCACGCTGTAAATTATTTACGCAAAGAAAAAATCGACGTCACTACTAGTTGACGTCATACGTTCCGTAAACACCGACACGTGTCTTTATGCCGAACTCAAAACCATTAACTTCACTGAAAACCCTACTGATTATAAAACAACCGATCCTTCTTATCACGACTCCCTCTTGTGATAATTTCTGCCTCTACAGAAATCGGAGTTGTCTTATAAACTTTCAGTCAATTCATCATTATGAAGTTAATATCGCGAATCACTTACTACGTGTCGCCACTCCACGTGTACACGCTAGTGTTCGCAAATCGGCGTTACTAACCGATTTTATTGATCAACATCAATATGATACGCGAATACTAATAATCGCGTTTTGCTATACAACTATAGCTGGAAACATTCCGGAACTCAAAAGAATTACGGACGACGGTGTCGATCTGAAAACAACAATGGGTCAGATGACTGTGGTCGGCTAACGTTCGCGCAAAGCGTAGCGAGGTTATTATTCCGCCCAGATCTTATAAGCGCCCGCCAACCGCCCACAATATCAGCAAAACGATGGTCAAGTAGAATTACGTGACCTTGATAGTACACAACTAGTTGGAAAGAATTGGACTACTCCAAGTTCGAATCCCTAGACGTGACTCATGCACTGTCTTTAGACTAGTTTATGTGTAAGGTAAGTACTGCTACTTAACATAGAATTACGTAAATTTTTACGTGTTCTTATCCCGGCTTGGCCCCCAAATTATGTCACGTGACCCGTGCGATTTACGTGGAAAACATAAACACACAGACCTCAAGTACAACTACTCATAAATTTTACAAGACCACACCGTTTTGCTGAGTTTTTTGTTGATGTTTCACTATTTCTGTTCTTTCATACACATATATACAACATGCACATCAATGAGATGGAGTGAATGATGTCAAATGGTATAACGCATGCACATATATATTGATGCTACAAAGTATTACTTATTACTGATTTATCTTAATATGAACTAATACTTGATCATTTTCCTCGACGATCCATTCAAGACATAATTAGCATTATGAATCTACTCACAGTTTGTCAGCTCCAGCTTCAACACGTAATAATCAAAGAATGAGTGTTTTCAGTCAGACAGTCAGGTCTTTGCATTTTCTTTCACACGTAGAATAGCTCCTTGTCGTAGATCTTCCGTGGATATGACTTCTCCGTAATGTCAATATGCAAACTCCTTTTAGAGCCCAGCCTCCACTCGTTCATAAAAGTTATTATATGTTGAACCTCAAAGTTGTAGATCTTTATAGTTCAATGTTATTCACACGACAGGTTATTTGTTGATATCAGTAGTAAAAGATAGTCTTTAGATAACACTGATGATATCATTTTGTCGTTACAGAATCTTCATACGAATAGTCATGTCACTGTAATCACACATGTAGATTCACAAAGTTCAGCATTTGGAATGATGTCTTCGAATGATGTTCATTTCAAATGATCGAGGATCGTAGAATTCATAAAATTGCAAATGTCCATATCGTCCTCGATAAATAGAACTAAATCTTAAACTAAAACTCGAACCCTTATAAAAACACTTGAAAAGTAGTAAAAAGTAGTAAAAAACAAAAAAAAACACTTGGAAAGTAGTAAAACACTAAAAACACCTGAAACATATGATACATACGGAAATGATAGTGAGACGCCGCCATTTTCGCGCGATGACGTCAATCAGTCTCACCATCACTTCCGCCTACGCAATCCCCTAACTGCTAACGAAAGTATACATTTTTCTCGTTGCTGAAAAACCGAATGAATAAGCATGCAACCATGCACGAAACGATCGGATTTACGAACCGTACAAATCATTCATTCACTCATTCGCAACTGGAAACCAATGCCCCGCTCGCGCGATCATTGCCGACACAAATACCGCCGAAGCCGCATCTCGATCCCTCGTCCTATAGATAATCTATGACTTCACGGACGTTTCCAGCCACGAATTGCACGCAACCGACGAATTACATACCCAAACGGTGTCTGAATAAACTGGCTATGACTCTCCTGCTATTACGGCTGCAGTACGCCTTTCACACAAATAATCTGTAGCATTGAATCGTTGCTTACATCGCCAACCATCTTATCGCTGCTGACAGAATTTGCCAAGATGGAAGTGTAGCTACCTCAGCATACCAAATCTTCCAATGTTCGTGCCTAAATGTTTTTCACAGTTGTCCTATTTGAAACCAACATGTTTCCACATCAACATAGGCTGTGATCCATTTACCACACAAAGCTTTTTTAGTGGTAAAAAAGTCGAAAAAACCGTTTGTTAGGCCAGCGCCTATTGCACGTGAGTCCTCCTCTCCTCAGAGTTTGCTGTAGACTGATTTTCAACTGTGAAAAATTTGCGTTCCTACGCGACAAGGCTTTTCCCTGCGAATCATTGGTCCTCGAATTGACACAATACAAAATAAAAACAAATGACGAAAGCTCCAAAATGACGCATCTGCTACGTCATTCAATATTTTGGTGTTCGTCTCGGTACTTTACGAAACAGAATAATTATTGAAAACTTTTACCTTCAACAATATCATTTTTAAACAGCGTTATAAATTATACAGCGTATGAACGTATCTCTATGGAGCTTGTATCGCGACACCCATTATGAAATAAAAATGCCCAATTTTAATGGGAGTTTAATCCAAAAAAATAAAAACAAAATACGCAAAAAAAAACCTAACGTCATAGAGCACCCAAATATGCACTTGTGCTGTTGATAAAGCAAGCAACTCAGCTTTGACATATTCATACGACGTACATGCATGTTACAAACATACTAGCAGCTTCAGAGACTCAAACTGCAACTGAAACAGTATAGCACTCCACAGCAGAGGAAAATCAGAAAAGGGAGACAAAGACTTGTCTGTCCTTGATGTATTATGAAATTGTCTACCCTTAGCCCTAGTGATAAAAGCAGGAAAGAACTTAAAATAGACAGAAAAAAAAGCACAACATAAGTTTGGCACTATTTAGGACTCATCTCATGCATGTTGCCAACATTTCTGAAAACATAGTTTTGGGCAAGCACATATATGCAGGCAGGCAAGACAGGCTGGGGAACAGTCGAAAGCAAAAATCTCTGAAATCCGGCCGAGGTCCATGGGCCGCCGTAAGGCCCCTGGTCAAGTCCAGGGGCGAAGCCCCGGTGGGTGGATCTGGGGGCGAAGCCCCCCAGAAGCTGAACGTTTCATAGCATGTACACCCAAAAAGAATGCTTTTTGTGAGAGATAAACGTGGATGTTTTTCATAATATTCATCATGTGCTCATAAGGACATTATCATTAGTAGTAGTATAAGTAGTAGTCGTAGTTACCCATGACATGGAGTGCAGTTACACTTTCCTCATCTTTTGAAGCCATTCCCATTTCCACTTGTTGTTGATTTGCCCTTCTTCAAAAGGGCCTCCTCGGTTAATAATACGTGAAACACACCTATTGACCATGATAGTATAGTGATTATAAACTAACAATGGCGGACAGTGATAAAGGACTAAACTTCACGTGAACCGCCAAACGTTCAACATCGCCTTCACTCGCTGTAGTCAAGTGATGCTAGTAAGCCTTATTGGGCAGTGAATTCAATGTAACAATAGCGGGCGCGGGCGGCATTTTTAGTGACGAGAAAAAAAAAAGCAGGACACGGACATGGATCGAGACTTGGACTTGGATAGGTTGCATTTTGTGATTTTTTTTTTCTCGGACATATTTTTTTTCTCGGACCTCTATTTAATTTTCTCGGGAGTGACGGTACCTTTTCTCGGAAAATCGCGGATCCGAGGAGAGTTCCCCAGCCTGGCAAGACCATACATAAAATAAGATCCAACATAAATAAATAAATTATAACCACTATCAATACACAACAAAATACCCTCCTTACCATCAGCAGTAGTGGAAGAGGAGGATGTGGCTGCAGCAGCTGCTGCGAATGTTCGTGACGCTGCCGCTGCAGTGTGTCTGGCAGACTGCTTCAGCTTGACGTACTCCTGAACATCAGTGAAGGTCACGGAAGTAGCTGAGAGGTCCAGGGCTTTGGCCAGGTTGGACTGCACTCGCTGACAAAACTGCTGGTCTGTCTCATTCTCCCTGTGGTCTGTCACTGGAAGATACCTGTCACACGCCCACAGCACTGCATCACAACCTCTCATCAACAAAACGGATTTCTTTCCCCCTTGTAACAGCGATATTCTTGCTTGTACACTGTAGGTGTCACGTCCCAACTGCCTCAACAGTGGTTCGACATGTGTGCTCTTTCACACGAGAAAAAAACCCAACACCTAAATAAACTCTAAAAGACAAAACCAGAAGTAACAAGACAATTTCTTTATTTCACACACTCATTCGCACTAAAAATTAACTCCCTTTATGCCCCTTCCCAACCAACCAACCCTCAATCCCACTAATAAAACCCCAAACTAATACATAAACAATTCGCTCAAAATAATAATGATAATTAAATCAAAATGGAAAATGACTAACTACAAAATGTACAAAGATTTATAATAATTATGTCTGGAACAGCTTACTGACAACGAAGTAAATATACAGTAAGCAACTGCTTTAAATCTTTATAAATGTTCAAACTTCGTTCCACTTAAACTTCAAATAGATACAACAAGTCTTTTATATTATATAAAATGAATAAGAAAATTTATCTTTTAAGCAAAATAGAATTTATAAGAAATTAATCTAAATTACTAATTAACTAATATCTGGCGAAATAATTCCCCCAGACAAAACTATACAATCACAGGGTTACTTAATCTAGTAGATAATATTACTCAACAACGTTTATCAATCAATTCAAATTAAATATATCTCAATGTGCTGTAATTTATAATTTATCACATGTAAAACAATTATCGTTCCTCACAACAGATTATCATTGGTTATAGTTATTTGTTGTGTGTGGTGGAGTGTGTGTGCGTGTGCTTTATAAACGAAATAAAGTTCCCTGGGCGAATACCAGAACCTTCGCAACCGAGGTTGACACGCGGAAAACACGGCGTAATAGGCCGAGGCACACAAGCTTCACACCAGCAAGGTTTCAGCACACCATCAATGGTCTGCTCTAGGGTTTTGGTGTTGTATTTGTTGGTACATCTACAACAATACATACAAGAATACGCAACCATTAATAATTATATTACAATATACTGCACAAGCACCCCGCTATCGGAATGGTTGTCTCCCTTTCCACATCCTTACTCATCCTACCTGTCATCGCGCATATACATTCACAAACACCTCCTTCCTGTCATCTCTTCGCTACATAACAGCGAATTCTTTTATATCAATTTATAATTATTTAATTTATAATACATTTTAGAAAATTCTCTCTCTCTCTAGGTATTTATGCAGCAAACAATATGAAACAATAGAATTAAGAAAACATAATTAACTATTCATTCACACTGCATGCATAACCCAAACCCCCGAACGCTATGGCCAACTGAGAGATTGAGGTAAAAACTTACGGCTACCAGTGGATTCTCCGGCCTGTAGACAAAGACACACGAACGACGGGACAAACACACAGGCACAGATGGTTAGGCAAGGTGATTACACAGGCATAAGAAGTCCTAGACGGAGTCACAGGTCACCCGACGTTATACGTAGATAACTCAGATTTCACCGAGAATACACAGTAGGTATTCTAAACAGCTTAGAAAAGTTTTAGTTAAACAAACACTTTCAAAGTGTTCCCAAAACAGTCCTCCTCTTCCGTTAATAGGCTCTTTTTCGTTGACGGTCTGATCTGTACGACCCACAGACAAAGTCACTAACTGGCACCTTGACCCAACTTGGATCCGTTGATTCTGGCTACAAAAGCGATATGCAACTGTTGCTGCTCCTATCAAAATATACAGTGCAAGGGGTTTTATACGATCAGCTAAGAACCTTCCAGAATATACTTCTTTTCATCATAATTCATTTCCTGCACCGTTCGCGATTAGAGCACGCACTTCACACATAGAATATCGCATGGCAGCAATTAATCTTCTCAATAACAAAATAGCCAACTATGCTGTTTTTCTAACATAGTACGTTCTGCACGGGCGCAATACATTCGCTACTTTTATTAATTATAAACTAAATTAATTTATTCTGATTCTCTCCCCTTGACTACCGTAACTTTTAACCTCTATGTACAGGCTGATGATTAAACTATATACATAGGCGCGCGACTGCAAACTGCGTAGCGTGACACAGCACCCCACCAAGACGAAAACTAACAGTTTTAGTTCTTAACAAACACGCTACTCAGTTCTGCTCAAGAAATCAGCTGGTACATTTTCCTTCCCTGGAATACTCTCCACTATCAGATCGAAAGGTTGGAGTTGAAGTGCCCACCTCATGAGTCTACAATTTGTAGTCTTTGCTTGCTGCAGGTATTGCAAAGGTCTGTGGTCGGTCTGCACAATGACTGTCCGATCATACAGGTACTGCTTGAACTTTTGTACGCCCCAAACCAATGCTAAACATTCCTTTTCTATGGTGGAATAGTTCCTCTCTGCCTGGTTTAGCTTCTTGCTGGCACATGTGATTGGTTGTAAACCCAAACCTTGGTCCTGGCACAGAATCGCCCCTATTCCAATCTCTGATGCGTCAGTCTGTAGCACTAATGGTTTTTCCATGTCTGGCATACAGCATACAGGTTTGGAGCATATGCGGTTTTTGAGCGTCTGGAACGCTACTTCACAAGCGTCGGACCACTGTACGGGACCTGATTTGCCTCCCTTGGTTAAGTCAGTCAGCGGCACCGCTATCGCAGCAAAATTCGGCACAAACTTCCGATAATATCCTGCTAATCCAAGGAATGACCTGACCTGTTTCTTGGTAGTGGGACGTGGTGCATTCTGGATCTTGTCCATCTTTCCTTGTTCCGGCTGCACTTTGCCTTCTCCCACTATGTGTCCCAAATACTCCAGCTTGCGCCTGGAACGCTTCCTACCACCAAATCGAAATCTGACTACTTCGTCTTTCTTCTTTACTGACCCAATCGGCGAACTGACTGGTGAAACTGCCCGCTCGATCGCTCCCATGACCAACATAGTCCCAATCTCTGTCCTGATAGTTTCCACCTTCGAATGAGGAAAAGGTTTTATAGGACCCACAATATCGACTGCAACTCTCTGAAACGGTTCATCAACTAGAGGTAGTTTCTGCAGCGGAACTTTTGCTACCCTACCCCTGGGAACTGTTTTCTGGCATTCGGGACATGATTCGCAGAAACGCCTAACCTCCCCGCACATTCCTGGCCAATAGAACACCCCCCATATCCTCTCACGTGTCCTCTTTCCACCCAAATGTCCGGCCCTCGGAGGGTCATGCGCCAGGCGCATCACCTCTCCTCTGAGCTTGCTAGGCACGACTAGCTGCGTTAGCTCTTCTTCTCCCTGATGGTGCAGTCTATACAAAATACCCTTCTTTTTGCAGAAGCTAACCATCGCTTTGCCTGACTTGAGTTTCGTCCCTTGCTTCTCGCACTCTCTAGCTCTAGCTAAAGTGGGATCTTCTTCCTGCAACTTGGCCAACTGACCGGGCGTCACATCGAGTTGGAATGGCTTCGGAATCGGCAGTGCTTTCTCCTGCTTCCCTTCTGCTTTGGCCTGTGCCCTGGTCTGAACGGCGGCTATCGCACACTCTAACCCATCTACAGCCACGGGACTTCGATAGCCTCCCTTGAAGGTAACCCAGTTGCCTAGAATCACATCAGGTACAACTTGCTCGATGACGATCAATTCTACTGTACCCTTCACGAAAGCTGAGTCTACTTCTACGTACGCTGTAGGATACTTCCCTGACTTGACCTGATCAGCGAACATGACCTCGATCTCTCTACCGGTCATATCCTCAGGGCGCACCCACTTGGCTGCCACTGCCCCCACCTCGGCACCAGTATCTCTCAGAATCTTCACAGGCTGACCCCTGACTGTTCCCATGCTCCACGGGTTGTACGGCTGAATGGTACTAAAGCTAGCCTTAGTCATTTCCGAGTGAATCGGGCCTGAATCCGGACTGACAGTGATACGTAGCAACTGTTTCGGACTACGGCACTCCTTCGCTACGTGACCTAGCTTCCCGCACCTGAAACACTTCACAGGACGTTTCTCCCCACTAGGTTCCCTCCTCTTATCCTCTTCACCCTTGTTGCCACTGGGACCACTCCTCGCTGCCCCTACAGGTTGACTGACAGCACGATTACCCCCCTTGTACGGCACGCTACCGAACACTGGCCTGTTACTCACTGTTCGTTTCGCATCTACATGTAACTGGGCAATCTCAGCTGCTTGCTCGCCGTTCTCAGGCTGCCTCTCCCTCACAAACAGTTCTAACTCAGGGTTCATCACTGACAACAACTGCTCAGTCAGAAAGACATCAAGCACTACGCCCGCATCATCTATATCCTTCTTAGCCAAAGAAAACCATCTCTTCACTAAGACTTGTACTCTACTCAAGTACTGCGGAAAAGTCTCTGTGCCTTCTTTCCTACTCCCCCTGAACTGTTTGCGGTAGTAGTCAGCATCTCTCCTAAATCGTTTCAGAAGAGCCCCCCTGACCACTTCGAAATCGACTATCTGCTCTGGAGTTAACTTCAGATAAGTCTCTCTTGCCTCCCCCGACAACAACGGTGACAACCTAGCCGACCACGTCTCTTCCCTCCATTTCTGAGTTCTAGCTATTTGCTCAAAGTGCTGAAGGTAGCTCTCAATATCCTCTTTACCATCAAATGGTTGGACCTTGATCTTGTAGCTATCAGGCTGAACTCTATCCCTCCTACGTTGGGCTTCTAGTTCTTTCTCTTGTTCTAACTGTTGCCTAAGCCTTTCTCTGTCGTCCTCCCGAGCCTGCTCTCTAGCTGTACGTTCTTCTTGCAGACGCAACTCAACGTTTTCCCGTTCGGCTTCTATTTTCTTTTCTAAGAGCTTCAGTTCCCTAGCTTTGTCCTTCCTCTCCTGTTCTAGCCTTCTTTCTACTATGGCTAAATCTTCTGCCCTCCTCTTCTCCGCTCGAGCTATCTCCTCCGCTCTTCTCTTCTCCGCTAGGGCCATCTCTTCTGCTCTCTTCTTCTCTTCTCGAGCCAGCTCTTCCGCTCTTCTCTTCTCCTCCCTTTCTATCTTCCTCTCAAGCCTAGCTGTTTCTTTAGCTCTGTCCCTCCGCTCTAATTCCATCTCTCTCGCCAACCTAGCAGACTCCTCCGCTAATCTAGCAGCTTCTTGCTCCCTCTTCGCCCCGTCTACTACAAAACTGGCTAGACCTGCTCCCTTCAGCCCCATGCTAGCGCCTAGCTCCTTATATCTAAGGTACACCTCCATGCCAACGCTACTTTTTCCTGCACCGGCCTTAACTGCAGTAGGAGTAAGATCAGCTGCCATGCGAGTACTATGAGCGAAAGGCGTACTCACTGTGGTTTCCTCGTCCACCGGTGCCTGACGCGAAGCGGCTGCGTCGGCCTCCGTGTACTGGTCCATCGCTCGCGCCTGCTCAGCTGCTCTCCGAGTCGCAGCTCTCGTCAGCATACAGTCGCGGACTAAGAAAAATGGGAAAAAAATGGGTGAATAACAAATGAAACAAATAACGATTAACACATATACAAACAGTCGAACAAATGACAAGTAAACAGTAACAGGAGCCGGAGAAGTCCCTTATCGTCTAGGCCTCGACGACAAAGTTGTTTACCTCAACCCCCCGTTTGTGCACACACGCTCGGGGTGTGAACCCTTTTGCGCAGCGCAACCTCACTCCCGACCAACCGCCCACTGGCCACTCATCCGACACACATGACAACAAAGAAACAAACACTGACTTCTGGTATCTAAACAATCAAAAAAATAAATCTACCCTAACTACTTCCCCCTATCCCTTCCTAGATCTATCCCACCGCTGCCACCAAAATGTCACGTCCCAACTGCCTCAACAGTGGTTCGACATGTGTGCTCTTTCACACGAGAAAAAAACCCAACACCTAAATAAACTCTAAAAGACAAAACCAGAAGTAACAAGACAATTTCTTTATTTCACACACTCATTCGCACTAAAAATTAACTCCCTTTATGCCCCTTCCCAACCAACCAACCCTCAATCCCACTAATAAAACCCCAAACTAATACATAAACAATTCGCTCAAAATAATAATGATAATTAAATCAAAATGGAAAATGACTAACTACAAAATGTACAAAGATTTATAATAATTATGTCTGGAACAGCTTACTGACAACGAAGTAAATATACAGTAAGCAACTGCTTTAAATCTTTATAAATGTTCAAACTTCGTTCCACTTAAACTTCAAATAGATACAACAAGTCTTTTATATTATATAAAATGAATAAGAAAATTTATCTTTTAAGCAAAATAGAATTTATAAGAAATTAATCTAAATTACTAATTAACTAATATCTGGCGAAATAATTCCCCCAGACAAAACTATACAATCACAGGGTTACTTAATCTAGTAGATAATATTACTCAACAACGTTTATCAATCAATTCAAATTAAATATATCTCAATGTGCTGTAATTTATAATTTATCACATGTAAAACAATTATCGTTCCTCACAACAGATTATCATTGGTTATAGTTATTTGTTGTGTGTGGTGGAGTGTGTGTGCGTGTGCTTTATAAACGAAATAAAGTTCCCTGGGCGAATACCAGAACCTTCGCAACCGAGGTTGACACGCGGAAAACACGGCGTAATAGGCCGAGGCACACAAGCTTCACACCAGCAAGGTTTCAGCACACCATCAATGGTCTGCTCTAGGGTTTTGGTGTTGTATTTGTTGGTACATCTACAACAATACATACAAGAATACGCAACCATTAATAATTATATTACAATATACTGCACAAGCACCCCGCTATCGGAATGGTTGTCTCCCTTTCCACATCCTTACTCATCCTACCTGTCATCGCGCATATACATTCACAAACACCTCCTTCCTGTCATCTCTTCGCTACATAACAGCGAATTCTTTTATATCAATTTATAATTATTTAATTTATAATACATTTTAGAAAATTCTCTCTCTCTCTAGGTATTTATGCAGCAAACAATATGAAACAATAGAATTAAGAAAACATAATTAACTATTCATTCACACTGCATGCATAACCCAAACCCCCGAACGCTATGGCCAACTGAGAGATTGAGGTAAAAACTTACGGCTACCAGTGGATTCTCCGGCCTGTAGACAAAGACACACGAACGACGGGACAAACACACAGGCACAGATGGTTAGGCAAGGTGATTACACAGGCATAAGAAGTCCTAGACGGAGTCACAGGTCACCCGACGTTATACGTAGATAACTCAGATTTCACCGAGAATACACAGTAGGTATTCTAAACAGCTTAGAAAAGTTTTAGTTAAACAAACACTTTCAAAGTGTTCCCAAAACAGTCCTCCTCTTCCGTTAATAGGCTCTTTTTCGTTGACGGTCTGATCTGTACGACCCACAGACAAAGTCACTAACTGGCACCTTGACCCAACTTGGATCCGTTGATTCTGGCTACAAAAGCGATATGCAACTGTTGCTGCTCCTATCAAAATATACAGTGCAAGGGGTTTTATACGATCAGCTAAGAACCTTCCAGAATATACTTCTTTTCATCATAATTCATTTCCTGCACCGTTCGCGATTAGAGCACGCACTTCACACATAGAATATCGCATGGCAGCAATTAATCTTCTCAATAACAAAATAGCCAACTATGCTGTTTTTCTAACATAGTACGTTCTGCACGGGCGCAATACATTCGCTACTTTTATTAATTATAAACTAAATTAATTTATTCTGATTCTCTCCCCTTGACTACCGTAACTTTTAACCTCTATGTACAGGCTGATGATTAAACTATATACATAGGCGCGCGACTGCAAACTGCGTAGCGTGACAGTAGGCATGAGTAATGATTGTGCGTTCACTGTGCTTGAATCAACCAACACTGAAGTTTAACAGCCACACCTACTACTGGTCATACTGCAGACCTACTACTGGTCATACTGCAGACCTACTACTGGTCATACTGCAGACCTACTACTGGTCATACTGTAGACCTACTACTGGTCATACTGCAGACCTACTACTGGTCATACTGCAGACCTACTACTGGTCATACTGCAGACCTACTACTGGTCATACTGCAGACCTACTACTGGTCATACTGTAGACCTACTACTGGTCATACTGCAGACCTACTACTGGTCATACTGTAGACCTACTACTGGTCATACTGCAGACCTACTACTGGTCATACTGCAGACCTACTACTGGTCATACTGTAGACCTACTACTGGTCATACTGCAGACCTACTACTGGTCATACTGTAGACCTACTACTGGTCATACTGCAGACCTACTACTGGTCATACTGCAGACCTACTACTGGTCATACTGTAGACCTACTACTGGTCATACTGCAGACCTACTACTGGTCATACTGCAGACCTACTACTGGTCATACTGCAGACCTACTACTGGTCATACTGCAGACCTACTACTGGTCATACTGCAGACCTACTACTGGTCATACTGCAGACCTACTACTGGTCATACTGTAGACCTACTACTGGTCATACTGCAGACCTACTACTGGTCATACTGCAGACCTACTACTGGTCATACTGCAGACCTACTACTGGTCATACTGCAGACCTACTACTGGTCATACTGCAGACCTACTACTGGTCATACTGCAGACCTACTACTGGTCATACTGCAGACCTACTACTGGTCATACTGCAGACCTACTACTGGTCATACTGCAGACCTACTACTGGTCATACTGCAGACCTACTACTGGTCATACTGTAGACCTACTACTGGTCATACTGTAGACTGGGATAAATCAACACTAAACCACCTGACCAATCACCCTGCAAAGGACAGTAAAAAAAGGCCACTGTTATCTTGCCTCTCACAAGATTTGAACCTAGGTCATCGGTGTTTCAGACTAATGCCTTAGCATCCAGCTACAACAGCAGGTTGTGTGTATGACAGAGGGTGGATGCAACATGAGTGTGAGTGATGGTTACAGATCGCCACGCTTTGAGCCTGATTGAGGAATAAGGTGTGTATAGCATCCAGTATTATTATAATCATTAATATTAAATTAATGCATTTGCCAAACCAATACGCTAAAATTAAATTACAGAAGAACCAACTCCCTACTGAGCGATTAAGTTCTATGCATTTCTCTGTGCACTGGCCATTTGTACAATTTAGTACAAAATTCCTTTAAAATAGTACTCCACAAAATAACATGAACATTTGAGGAGTTATTGTTGACATATTGGTACACTATAGTGCAAAGTTTCAAATGTTTCAAGCAGAAAATATCTGATTTAGAGGGGGTATAAAGGACCTTATTTTTTGTTTGAAGTAGATGACGCCATTTTGGTTGGCAAAACTCACACAGAGCCAGTGATTACGAAATGAAACTCTGCTACAGCTGAAGAACACTATCAAACAGTGGGCAATAGAACAAATTTGAAAGCTAGAACTTTAGTTTCGTACAAAAATGTATGTCATTGAAGCAAAACAAAGTCACAGTTAACACTGCAATGGCAGTGTATGGTGGGAAAGCGATGGGCATTGGACCACTGCAATGGGAGTAAGTTTTTATTTTAAAAAAGACATATTAAAAAGTACTCACTTGATACAGTATACAGTGAAGGGAAAGAAGAATGTGAGGAGAAGATCGGCCCACCATGGACTACTAACAGTGGACTGCAACACCAACAACATAGTCCATTCATTTTAATATATCTTTATTGTCCTATTTTACACATGACATAAAGATGAACATGTTTCTTAGACATGGGCTCACCCAATATAATGCCACATTGCACACATGGTCATGGCCTTACACTGCATGAGCTCAACCGACATACGATGACGTAAGACCCAATGTCCGGCCAAAATGGATAGATAAGATAGTTACTCAGTGCTTATAGGGTCCAGCGGTCTGCCAAGAGCCCAATCAGGACCACATACCAAAATGAGCTGCTCTATACACTGTGAAAGAAACTCATGTCCGTAAGTAAAGTCTACCACTGTAAGGATCACAACAGAAACAACCAAAGAAAAAAATGAATAATTTGTAAAGCGTGTAAATATCTCCACGCCGACGGGCATGATCCCAGCGCTGGTGGGAGGGAGGTGGACATGCACACACACATACGCACGCACAGTGGCAGGGTATGGGTCTAAAACCTAACTGAACACTTTAACTTCTTCACTATCACTCCGCACACTGTAGCAGACAGACCAGACAATTAACATTTATGCAACCCTTTCACGTAGTGGCTTAGGCAAATGAAATGTGAGGTCAGATAGTTAAACATACAGGTTAGCAAGAAGAAAAGAAATGTGTTTTCATGTTTCTGCTAAATGTGTCCATAGAGTCTGGCATTTCTGCTGCCTCATTGTACAGCTGAAGAACACTATGAAACATGTTGTTTGATGCAAATGTGTCCATAGAGTCTGACATCTGTGCTGCGTCATTGTACAGCTGAAGAACACTATGAAACATGTTGTTTGATGCAAATGTGTCCATAGAGTCTGACATCTGTGCTGCGTCATTGTACAGCTGAAGAACACTATGAAACATGTTGTTTGATGCAAATGTGTCCACAGAGTCTGACATCTGTGCTGCGTCATTGTACAGCTGAAGACCACTATGAAACATGTTGTTTGATCCAAATGTGTCCACAGAGTCTGACATCTGTGCTGCGTCATTGTACAGCTGAAGAACACTATGAAACATGTTGTTTGATGCAAATGTGTCCACAGAGTCTGACATCTGTGCTGCGTCATTGTACAGCTGAAGAACACTATGAAACATGTTATTTGATCCAAAGGCAGTACTGTTTACAAAAGATAGCAATGTTTAATAGGGAGTTATTTTTCAACCAGCCTTTATGGTTGATCTTCCCTATAAAGAGCCACAGACGTAGTTCACTTGATTGTGACAACAAAAGTCAATAAAACGTTGAAAATACAATACTGTGTAGCTACAATGTTCATGCTTACTAACAGCTCAACCACATTTCTTTCAAAAACAAGTCAACAATTATGGGATGAAATGTCTGAATTCTAAAAGCGACTATTCATAAAGCATAAAGTACTCACAATGTTCAAATTGAAAAACCACCGTTTGGCAGAGATTCCAATCTGCAAACCAGATAAATGCAATCCTTATTTTATATTTGACTGCATAATTAAAATATTTAAAAAACGTTTGTTTTGTTTTTATTTACAAGGCTTTTCTCCACCTCCATAAGCACAAAGCTGTTCTTGCACACATACACACAGTGACACAGGTCTTTAAAAATGATGAAACAAGTATCAGCAAGGCATCAGATTGTGCTCATCCTCCGCCTGTACAAAACTGCACTGAACCACTGTATCATGCAAGCAAACTTGCTGTGGGAAATGTACTTAGCAAGTACAGCAAAGCAAAGTGAAGCACCAACCAAATAGCAACAGCAATAGACAATGAGTAGTTATGGGACTGTTACTCAGCCCCAAAACAATGCTGACCACAATCTCAGTGTCAAGAGGCTGTTGAAGACATCCCCTACACACAGCCAATGGTTGCTAGATCTCCGACACTCAACTAGCGTCAAGGTTACATTACATTACATGGTTATTGCTTTAGGTCCAGCGGACTCTTCCGAGCCAAATCAGGACCAGATTGCTTCAAGGTGGTGTGTTTAATGGAATCCAGCCTACTAACGGAAGCTGTATCTTCAAAACCATAAAAACATGTGTACTTACAGGTTGAATTGTTGTATCTAACTGGAATGCCAATGGCCTGTCAACAATCAACAATGGTAACATTGTTATTTTAAAATACATCCCTCGTAATCAAGCAAGGGCCAATGTACTGTCAGAAAAAGATACACTATAAAATTAAAATTAACACAAAACGTACAAAAGAAATTACCATTGGGACTCCTATCATTACAAGTGTCAAGTGCGGAAGCTGTGCAATTATTTACCCAAACCACGGTGATCAAATCATTTTCATAATCCCCTTACTCTGAAATGTATGAAACACAGACTTAATCACAGTCTACATTTCCAATCACTTTGCTTAAAATCTAACATACAGGGTGTGCCAATAAAATGTTACCACTATTTAATTATACATAAGTTTTTACAATGAGAAGTTTTCAAAAATTTTCTTTACTGAAATGTCACGGAAGCACCAAATTATCATTTGATACCAAAGGTTTCCCACTTTTCACTCGTTCGGTACATAGTTTAATAATTGATGATATGCTCAATCCACGCTCCTCTTCTCTGGATTACAGTTGCAACACGCACATTGAAGTTTGTGAAGACATTGCCACATATCTCAAGTGAGATTCTCAGAATTTCCTGACGAAAATTGGTCTTCAGGGCCCAATGGTCTGTGGGTTGCTGTCACACACTCTCTCCTTCATGTTCCCCCAGGAAGTAGTCTGTGGAAGAAAGATCAGGGGAGTAGGCAAGTCACGAGTTGTTTGTGCGCCATGAGATAAGTTTATCTCCAGGAAAGAATTGTTTGAGGAAATCCAGTAAAAAAAATTGATTATGTCTGGTATCAAATGCTAATTTGGACAGTTTCGTGAATAAAATTTTCGAAAACGTTCTCATTTTTTAAGTTAAAAACGATTAAAAAGTGGTAAAATTTGATTGGTCCACCCTGTAAATCACAATGTAGATCTCTGTCTCTCAACAAAAAATTTAAACAAGCAAGGAACAAGACTTTTATTCAAGCCAACAAACCTTTATTCACAAAAACACAGTGAAAACATGGCATGTTGCTCCAGATGAAACAAAAAATGTACCATGCAATGTAGCAAAACCCAATGAAATGTATAGCTGGCACAGTTAAGCAAAGAATACAAGTAAGCGTACCAGAAGACTATTTGACAATTTTTAATGCCACAAGGAACGTTTACCAAAAATACTGCATATAACTGTAGGCAATGCAACCCCCTTTATTAAATTAATATAAATTTAATATTATATTAAAATAAAGAAACTGAAACTCCGACGGTGTGGCCATGTCAACGGAGCGTCGGGCCTTGCAAAGACCTGCACGGTGCAT
This sequence comes from Oncomelania hupensis, assembly GCA_036898135.1. Taxonomy (NCBI): domain Eukaryota; kingdom Metazoa; phylum Mollusca; class Gastropoda; order Littorinimorpha; family Pomatiopsidae; genus Oncomelania; species Oncomelania hupensis. Next base: position 166,389,813 of record CM072511.1, read on the forward strand.
TGAGGCAGAAGAAGAGGGAGACAGAAAAAGAGGTGGGAAGACAACATTCGAGCATGGATAGATAGATCATCAATGTTAATAGGGTCTAGAGCACTGTTAAGAGCTGAATCATAAAACTAGCTTTAATAATAATAATGAATAACATTTATATAGCGCAAAACTCACAGAGACTCATTGCGCATACACACGCATTCACTCACAATATACAAAAGGATTACATGTATATATGGAGGTACATCTACCAACAACGAAACACAAATGTTGTTATGTTACACATAAGACTCCCTATAAGATGAAAGAGGGGTAGGTTAGGGAGGGAGGATGCGAGTAAGTTAATTAAAAGCTAAGAGAAAAAGGTATATCTTCCAAGTTCCTCAGACCAACAGTGCGTTCCAGAGAGATGGAGCAGTGAAACTGAAACCGCACTCGCCAACAGTTTTCAGCTTTACTGATGAAAGCTGACCAAGCACAAAAACAAGATGACATGATCTATATGTGATAAAACAAACCTACATCACGTAAAAATGTAAACAGGTTTTAACCATTGTAGACTTTAAAAATGTCATTAAAAGGCACTGAACCAAAATATCTTCCTCTCTCAACCACCAGATCAGAACATTCAGACATAAAATGGTGGACGGAAAAGGATTTGTCACATGCAAGGCACCATAGTGGTTCTTCTCCTTTCAAGAGGAAACTATGTGTGACATAAGTCTATAATATGCAGGCGGGTCATAACAGTCTTTTCTTTGCGAGTGGACGCAAAGTTAGGCAAAGAAGCAGACAAATCTGGCAGAATTTGAAACAGTTTGTTATTGGTTTGATTACACCATTTGGTGTGCAAGAGCTATTTACAATAAGAGCTAGTCATACAGCGCAGGTTGGAGTACAGAACTGGAAAGTCTCTGAAGGAGCATGGATTGGCTTTGACACTGAGTGAAGCCATGGGGGCTGCTGAGCACAGAGAAAGGTGGGGAACGCTGGTTAAACAATTATCTGTGGTGCCCCAACGACTTTCAAGTTATGGGATAGGATAGGAATGTACCCTCCCCTCTACCCTTCCCTCAAAGGGAAAGAGAAGTGGAAGAAGATGATGTCAAACCTTTATTACGCCAGAGAAAAACAATGGAGGGTAAAAGGAAAAAAGAAAGACAGAGAGGAGTGGAATGGACAAAGAAGAGAAAGAAATTATAAAGAGAGATAGAGATAGGGAAGCAGTTCTAGTATAAAGCAGGACATACCTAAATGACAAAATACCAACTCCGTTTCCTCTGCTGCCCTCTGGAAAGATCAAGATAGGCATTCTACACTCTGGAATCAAACAATACATAGTATGTATAACTTCAGCAAATAACGTGTTTTCTTAAAATAAAAATACAATTTAAATTTAAAAAATATTCTGCACATTTCTTTACATCCTTTTGTCGCACGAAAAGATTATTTTCCAAATCAACAAGTGAAGGTAAGCATATAAACATAAATGCATATGCTGTCACATCTTTGGCGAGCACCTGGAGTTAGATCCTCTTTCGCCTAGTTCCTTCAGTACCTCTACAGCAGATCACTTATTTGATTTTTACAATTTTATAACTTGGTAAGCAAGTGGCCACAAGTACACAGTCACAGACATACACACGCACACACAAATAACATTAAAAATACAGAATCAAAATGTTTGTATCTCACCTTCTAGTTTCTTCTTGGCAAATTGCACAATGTCAGTTTTGCTGATGTTGACTGGCACGATGCTTCTGGTACACAGCTGAGTCAAATCTTGGGAACAGAAGGGTTCCACTATCTGTAATGGTCACAACAGACAAGCCATCAAAGACTGTACACCACATGCACATGGAAAGACTGACTACTCCATCATTAGGCCCAACATCACCCACAAAACATATCTTCAATCTCAAAACTACCTATTATTCTAAACAACATCACCCAATGTTTTTCAATTCATTCAAGTATTCAAGATACTTTATTACCAAATGAATTCAAAAATACATAGGATTTTGTTTTGGTGATGCAGTAAAACATTCAGTCCCTTTGCAAAACAACAAACAACCTACCACTGGACATTACAACATTAAAATACTCTGATAGAAAAAGTTATTTACTAAAGCACAGGCGCACGCCCACTCGCAACCCCCACACGCACACCCGTATGGGTATCTAAATTAAAACAAAATGAGATAAAATCCATTAAAGAATCAGAAAACTAAGCTAAACAAAAAGATTAATTTTACGAAAAAATTAATAGGCATGCTGAACACATGTTGTCGGCACAGACTAGTGCACCACAGAATTACATTACATTACATTACTATTGCTTTAGGTCCAGCGGACTCTTCCGAGCCAAATCAGGACCGGACAACCCCTGATCCGCATAAAAGATCTGCTGAAACAACCCTAGTGGGAAAACCGAAAGCTCTCCACCAGCCAGTCACTTTACAATAAAGACATCCCACGCAGGGGACGGCTGAGGCTTCACCCCAACTTATCGAACCCCCGTTTACAAAAACAAATTAGAATACAAACATCATTATACATTATCAACAAAACACATACATATAAAATGCCTACATTGCTAAATAATAACATCATAGGAAGCCCTAGTGACCACCTGGCAGAAAGCGTCCAATATTCCCAAGCTGATCCAACAGACCTCATACACAAACAAGGAGTCTTGTCCCGGAAGAGTTTTCAAGAAAAAAGGTAGGAGACTGGTCTAGCGAAGAAGATGATAGTATAGCAGATTGATAGAACAGAGCAGGAATGAGAAAGAGCAAATGAGAAAGACAGCGACAGTGGGAATTTAAAGCACTAAATTTCCAGAAAGTGGGGATACTATTTATACTGAAACCCCCGGCACCCCAACGGGGGTACCACAGAATTGGGCAGGAAATGATTTACCATTCTAAACTGCATCAGCAGGTTAAGTACAAAGGGATCCAGGCTGCTGACGTGGTTGGCTACTAAAACCACCTTTCTGTTTCTGGTCTGTAGTTCTCCGTCTGCAGTGACCACCAAGCCACATACCCCAAACATCACACGCACAATCTCACTGCAACATCAATCGCTACATTCATAAGTTTAAGCAACAGACTGTTGGCTGCTATAGGGCTGCTGCTAGGCTTACAGCGGCAGTGGGTGTCAGAAGCTGTTGACAGCATAACCTGCACACAGCCTATGGTAACAGATCTCTGACACACAGCCAGTGTCAAGAGGACTGTTTAGAGGCCACTGGCCTACTGTCATGCCCTATCTCAGTATCTGACTGCTGGTGCAGTCACTACATTAACAAGGTTATCCATTGCCAAACAGCTCATGCACTCACAGTAATGAGAATGAAATTATTTGTTGTTTTAATTTGTGTATTGCAATTATATTATTATCATAATTATAGAGAAACCGAACATGCCCCCTTTTCCTTTTACACTAGGAATGAAATTATAAAATGAACTCTGGCATACTGATGTATCAATGATGAACAGGCTGTTAGTCATTGCTACTACCCACCACATCATTGATAAGTGTTCATTTGTCAGCACAATGTGTATTGATTGATTGATTTATTGTTGCTTTAGGTCCAGCGGACTCTTCCGAGCCAAATCAGGACCGGACAACCCCCGATCCGCATTAAAAGATCTGCTGAAACAACCCCAGTGGGAAAATTGAATGCCCTCCACCGGCCAGTCACTTTACAATAAAGACATCCCACGCGGGGGACGGCTGAGGGTTGACCTCAACTACGCGAACACCCCGGTTACAAAAACAAAATAGAATACAAACATCATTATAAATCATTAACCAAACACATACATATAAAATGCCTATAGTGCTAAATAGTACAATCATAGGAAGCCCGAGTGACCACCCGGCAGAAAGCGTCCAACACTCCCAAGCTGATCCAACAGACCTCATACACAAACAAGGAGTCTTGTCCATGAAGAGTTTTCAAGAAAAAAGGTAGGTCATTGATCTAGCGAAGAAGAAGATAGTATAGCAGAGTGAAGGACAGAGCAGGAATAGGAAAGAGTAAATGAGGAAGACAGCGACAGTGGGAATTTAAAGCACTAAATTTCCATAAAGTGGGGATACTATTTATACTGAAAACCCCCGGCACTCCAACGGGGGTACTGTTGCCGCAGTGAATCTGTCTTGCCTATAAAGGAAAGACAGGTTTTCAACTGTGGCTTTCACTGTTCCCTTTATAGGTTTGAACAATCTACAGTGGCAAGATTGCTCATGACCCCAAGGGGTGCACAATGTGTATGGGCCAGCTGGAAAAAACAATAAGCCAATGGGGAATAAGTATGGGCCAAAGAGATGACCGACACATTTCAATCTAATAATCATTTTAAAAATGCATAAATTTACAAGTGACACTGCATAGCAATGCATTTGCCAGATCTAAAATGTCTATCAGGAATGATGCATGATAGCTACCCTTTGTCAGGTCTAGCAGACGACATAACAGTAAAAAGCACGCTGTTTACTGTGACAGATGGAAGATTTGGAACGCTGCGCAGGTTGGCGCACTATGTTTTATGTTTTTTATGAGCGAATGTTGTTTGTTATTTTTGGTGTTGGGATGTGTATGTGGATGCGTGTTATTGACCAATGTATGCATGTTGTGTTTCCATTTGTTTGTGTAAAGCGCTTTGTGATTTTGGACAGCGCTGTATAAATTACCTGTTATTATTATACACCATTGTCAATGTTTAGGCACCATTGGCACAATCCCCAAATGAACATTGCTAATATATAGATATAAATCTAATAACTGTTTTAGATGACAGTCTACCTGCGCAAGAATGGTATCCTGGCTGAAAGGCCGAAGAGCAGAAGGGCATGAACAAAGACGAAGCATCTCACAATGGTCAATGTGATGCCAACAGGGAGGTAAAGCAACAGCGATATGAGGCCTGCCAGGGTCACCTCATTCCCAAATCTACATCATCACACAACAACCTAAAACACTGTACAATGAGTCACAAAATATAATACACATTATATGGATAGTATTACTGGTGCAGGTGAATATCCTGATATATATACATACAATATTTAACGAGTTATGTCAACTGTTATATAGGTGAATATAAGGTTAAAAAATGTTAATAGGACTTTTTGTGTGTGTGTGCACATTCCTTCAAATGGCTTCAGAATGGTGTTCAAGCACGCACTCACGCACAACACACACACACATTTAAGCAAACATAGACTCTCGCTGCTTTGTTATTTATTTATTGTTTTCAAATAAAGAGAACATTTGAAAACTAGTAAGGCAAGACCCATATGACTCACATGCTCCTTATGGAACCCGCACTATTTAACATGAAAATGACAGACCAGAAAAAATAAAATAAAATGGTGGCATTAAAATGCAAAGTAAAACCGACTTTGATCTTTCTATTCTCTTGACTTTGAGACGATACTGACCTCTGGCTCCAAATACAATTATGTACTCAGCAAAAGTTGTATTATGCCAAAAAATCTGGTGAACTATGGGTTAAATACACAGCCATTCCATTTTACCGATGACCTATTTTTTACAAGGCCTAAAATGACTTTGACCTTCAAGATCAACTCAAAAACGGAACACATATGAAAGACCAATCTATCATCTCTAAATACAACAAATTTGGACTTTGTGTGTCTCATAATTTAGGGTCAGAGGTCACTTCAAAGTACCTATACAATACAGTACTGGGTTATTGCTTTAGATCCAGCGCACTCTTCCCAGCCAAATCAGGACCATAATAAACCGACTTTGAACAGCTCCAGTGATCTTGACCTTGGAGTGAGGTTGACCCAATTTGCATAGTATGTGTGTATCAACTATCATTGATTGATAATGCATCAAATAATCATAAGTTAAATATTAATAACCTAGAAAAAAAAGTGACTTTCTGTGAAAATTTATATTTTTTTTTACTAACCTTTGATGACCCTGTGACCTTAACCTTGAAGTGATGTCATTCATTCACTGATCATTTATGAGATCTCATGGGTATACACCATCTTACTAAGTTTGGTTGTGATAGTTGAAATAGGCTCTGAGTACTTAGCTACTTTAAAGTTTTTGCACAGACAGAAGACGGCGGACAGACATTTTTGTGCAATATCATTTTTGGGCTATTTAGGACTTATCTCTCACAGATTTGCGAAAATCTTTTAATTTTAGTTTTTTGGTGTGTGTGTGGGTGAAGGGGTGAGTACAGAGTACATAGACCCACACTGCTATGCAGGTGAGTCAAAAAAAAAGCAGAAATATAAACAAACTAGAATGGCAAAGCCCATATGACTCACATGCTCCTTATGGAACTTGCACTATTTAACATGAAATGAGTGTCAAGAAATACTCTAAATGAAACGGTGGCATTAAAGATCCTGATGCTCATGTCCTAGACAGGCGAGTGTCGGCTACACAAATACACTTGCACGCACAAGGTCGCTTTCCCCCCACCCCTGGTGGCACAGGATAGTGCCCAGTGGTCTGGACGTCAGACAATGCGCCCAAAAGCTGCAAGTGGGCGCCTGAGGCGGCTTGTGTTAGATCCTGTATCCACCTGCTCACTGGCCATTCCACAATGGATGTGGTGTTAGATCCTGTATCCACCTGCTCACTGGCCATTCCACAATGGATGTGGTGTTAGATCCTGTATCCACCTGCTCACTGGCCATTCCACAATGGATGTGGTGTTGGATCCTGTATCCACCTGCTCACTGGCCATTCCACAATGGATGTGGTGTTGTTAGATCCTGTATCCACCTGCTCACTGGCCATTCCACAATGGATGTGGTGTTGTTAGATCCTGTATTCACCTGCTCACTTGCCATTCAACAAGGGATGTGGTGTTGTTAGATCCTGTATCCACCTGCTCACTTGCCATTCAACAATGGATGTGGTGTTGTTAGATCCTGTATCCACCTGCTCACTTGCCATTCAACAATGGATGTGGTGTTGTTAGATCCTGTATCCACCTGCTCACTTGCCATGTTCAACAATGGATGGAGACATGTGCGTTATAAATGGACACCATCATCATCAAAATTTGTACAGCAGACTAAAATTATCAGTCAAAGCAGTGAAACGAAAGGATTGTGAACACTCTGAAGCTGTCCCTGACAGAAGTTAATATCTTGACAACATATCTCAAACAGACACTGGCTATTCTGGCCCCTTCTGCAACCTTACCCACTTTTTTTTCCTTTTTTGTTGTAGGTAGCCAACTTCAATATGTTGAAGAAACTTGCTGCACTTAGTTGTTAGGCGTGTTCTTGTCACCGGCACTCACCCGTCGAGGACATGAGCGTCAGGATCTTTACAGTCTGTTATGATGGAATGTATGTGACAAAGACTAGACCTCGGTTTATACCTTCATCAGAAGAAGTAGGAAACGGGAGTAAAATGTCTTTCCCAAGGACACAACACAATGCCCTGGCCTGGGCTCGAACCTGGGACTTTCAGATCCGCAAGCCAAAGCTCTACCATTAGGCCACCGTGCCTCCTTTATTATTTATCATTATTTATCATTTATCCCTTATTATTTTTGGCCTTGCCTGTGTTTGTGCAAGCTGCTCGCTAAAGTTAGTAGGCCCAGTAGCAGTAGTCAAGTATGGGAGACAACTGTAGTGACCAAGCCTCGAGTCTGCTTTTAGTTTCGCTTCGAGACAGTCCCAGATTTTAGCTAAGTCCATTGTCGAATGCCCTGTGAGCAGGTCGATACAGTATTTTTAAAGTCCATGTGGTGGAATTGGTGCATTCACAGACTAGACCTTGGTTTATACTCTCATTTGAAGGAGCAGAAGCACAGTGCCACTGTGTGTTTTTGTTTGTATTTTTCTTGGTTTTTTTCCCCACGCTGTTACCGTCGTTTGAACTAGTGCTAGTACAGGTTTTAAATGCACCAGTACCGCATGTGCGCTCAGTGCCTGTACAGGTTTTAAATGCACCAGTACCGCATGTGCGCTCAGTGCCTGTACAGGTTTTAAATGCACCAGTACCGCATGTGCGCTCAGTGCCTACGTGTACATTTGTGTACCTGTGTACTTGAATATAAACAGGCATCGTGCTGTCCAAGGTAATGGAATTCTTATCGGACAATGACAGCTATAGATCAGCTTAAAACGATAGAACATTTGACCCTGACCCCCATACAGCTATGTAAATTGCAAATTTGAGCCTTTTTATCATTCTATGTTCGATGTGCAACGACATCCCTGCTGTATACTAATATCAATTGTCTGAACAGTGTGAAAGGAGAACAACTGGTGTTTTAAATGTCATCCGATAGACCCCAACCTTTAATAAAGTTTAGCCTAGGATAGAGCAACTGTAGAGTAAAGATGAACATTTTCTGCAGCAGCATACCACCATTCAAAACCATTTATATCTCTCACACAGCGACACTCTCTTACTAGTGTGAACTATGCTTTTGAAAATAGATAATTGTTAGCCATCCTGACCACGCAGCTGTTTCTACTCTAGGAGCGCCTTCAGTGATCACGGGGTTGATGAGACACAGAAAACTTGGCTGAAGTGAAAACTTGTATTTTCTTAGTTTCTGCATCAGACATGGATTTTTTCTGAAAGTGAAACTGGCCTGCCAGAATTCATATAACAAAGCGGGAATTCTGGCTTCCGGCATGACCACATGCACCCATGCTTATAACATAACATTAATGCAAAACTGTGGAGTTTGCATCAAAAGCAGTGGCAAAAACTGTCCAACTAAATGACAAGGATTCTATACGTACGTACATCTCAGTCATCTGTCATGTAACATTTAACATATTTGTTAAATAAAAAATAAAAGTAACATCACAAGATAAGCTTGCGTTTGACACTGTGATACTTTACTAATCGCTTTACGTACTCTGTCATTAAAAAAAGAAGTTTTATTACATAATGCATGAATACTTCTGCTTACTTCTGGTTCAGATTCTCTGGCAACTTTTCAAGACTTGTTGCTCCAGTTAACTTGACACTGTTGCATACCATAATTATTTAATACTAACAGCAGAAACCTATTACTCAATACCAAACTATTACATAATATTAATAATGCGTGCGCTAACCACACAGTTGCATGCACTGTCTGAATTCACTCACGACTCAAGAGTCAAGTCTTCTTCAGAGTGAAACTGAAACACAAATTCGGTGAACTTTGCAACTCCACAACATTTTCTCGATAAAATCATTTACACACAAACAATGGGGTGCTCACCTGTTTAGATTAATTAGATGTCCGACATCCTGAGTCGCCATTAGTATAATTAAAAGTAAATACGCCGAACGTAAGCGCAAAATGAAGAGTCCTCAAATGAAGTGTCGCTATCTCGTGGAAGCAGCCATGTCTTGTATCACATGACGTCATCATCTAAGCAGCGGTTTACAGAAATCTCGATGTAAAAACAAAAATCCACTAATAACAGCAATTAGTTGAAATAGAGTGTGTGTGTGGAGGGGTGGGGGATGGGAGGGAGAGGGGGGTATGTGTGTGTGTGCCTGTGTGCGCGTGTGTGTGTGTGTGTGTGTTGAATGTAGGGATGCGTATTTGTTTCAAATGGTGAGTAAACCAGCACGGAGGAGAGAAGGGTAGAAACCACGTCTCTTAGTCTTAGACCTGGTTTTAGTAAATGATGCAGAAGTTATTTCTGATATTGAACATTTGTGTCCACTGGGGAAAAGTGACCATGATGTGCTTGTATTTGATTTAAATGTTTTTAAAATAGTACAGAAAGGGGAAAATAATGAACATTTTAATTACAAGAAGGGAAACCATAATGATTTAAGGCAAACTTTGAGAGAAGTTAATTAGAATAAAATAAAAGAACAAAATGTGGAAGAAAGTTGGTTATATATTAAAAAAACCAAACTATCCTATCCTATCCTATCCTGTCCCGTAACTCGGAGGTCGTAGGGGCACCACAGATGATCGTTTAACCAGCATACTCCATCTTTCTCTAGCTGTCCTCAGCAGCCCTGCATTATGGCTTCGCTGTGTCAAACCAGTCCATTCTCGAATGTTGTCCTCGGCTCCCACCTCTTTTTCGGTCTCCCTCTTCTTCTACTTCCTTGCACTGTGCCTTGCAGAATGGTCTTTGCAAGGCCTGATGATCTGGTGACGTAGCCATATCATCGGAGTTTCCGTTTCTTCACCACTGTGAGCAGGCCATCGTGTTGTCCAATGGTTTGTGTGATGGTCTGTCGGACTTCGTCGTTGGTGATGTGTTGGGTATAGGAAATGCCCAGAAGTCTTCTGTAGCACCTCATCTCCATGCTTTGTATTCTTCGTTGGAGATCTGCTGTGAGGGTCCATGCTTCGCAAGCATATAGAAAGATGGAGATGACATTAAGGGAGCGCAGCAGTCTTACTTTGGAATGTAGACTGATGGTCCTGTCTTTCCAAATGGGCTTCAACCTTGTCAGGCCAGCAGTTGTTTGTGCGATCCTGGAGAGGACTTCCTGTCGGGACCCATTGTCTGATACAATAGCTCCTAAATAGTTGAAGCTATGCATTGTGTTGAGGGATTGGCCTTGCACCTTGATGTCCGTGTTGATGCCATTGGTGTTGTTGGTCATCATTTTGGTCTTCTCTGCACTTATTTCCATTCCATAAGCTCTGGAGGTGGTGTCAAGCCTCTGTACCAGCTGTTCAAGTTCTTGTTCCTCTCCAGCCAATCCATCAATGTCATCCGCAAAACGAAGATTGGAGATTGCTCTACCCCCTATGCTGACTGTGCCTTCGTGATCTGCAAGTGCATCTGACATGATGCGCTCTAGGAAGACGTTGAAGAGTGTTGGAGAGAGTAGGCATCCTTGACGCACACCGATTGTTGCTCTGAACCAGTTCCCGATGACGCTGTTATGGAGGACTGCACTGGTAGCCTTGTCATACGGACTTTTGATGACTTCAATAATTTTAGGGCTGATGTTGTACACTTTCATTGTTGCCCATAGAGCTGCATGCCAGACTCGGTCAAACGCCTTCTTGAAGTCTATGAACACATGATATAGATGTTGTTGGTGCTGTAGGGATTTGTCACAGATTATTCTGAGGTTGAAAATCTGTTCAGTGGCACTTCGCCCTGCCCTGAATCCTGCTTGTTTTTCAGCTATGAGTTGTCCAGCTTGGGGTTTCAACCTGTTGAGTATTATTTTCAGGAGGACCTTGCTGGGATGGCTGATGAGGTTGATGGTGCGGTAATTTTCACACTCCTGAAGGTTACCTTTTTTGGGAAGAGTTATGACAAGCGACTGGGTCCATGGTGTAGGCCACTCCCCACTCGGCCAGATCTTGTTACAGATAATGGTGAGGGCATCAATCATCGCTTCTCCTCCTGCTTGTAGCAGTTCCGCGGGTATGTTGCCCACTCCCGCTGACTTCCCTTTCTTCAGCGATTGAAATGCTGCCTCAACCTCTTCCCGGAGAATTTGGAGGATTTCTTCTTCTTCTCTGTTCTCGGGACTTGCTAGAACTGATAGGTCTCCATTTGGTATATGGTTGTAAAGGTCAGAGCAGTACTCTGTCCACCTGTCCAAGACTTTTTGTTCTTTTGTAAGGCATATGCCAGACTTGCTTTGGATCGTGGAGACTTTGGGCTGTTTAACACTTGTCAGCCGCTTCACAGTCTGGTAGGCCTTCTTGCTGTTGTTCTTGTTCAGACTGTTCTCTATTTCTTGGCATTGATCTTCTATCCAGTTCTCCTTTGCTGTGCGCATGCCTTTTCGGATGTCATTGTTGATTTTTCGGTAGACATCAGCTCCCTGTCAGTACTTTTATGTCTACTTTATAACAAATCTTTAAAAAAAAACATTTTATTTTAAATGGAAAAACATGTACCAAGGTCAAGAGGACAGTCAAAATCTACTTTAGTGCCTGTATGGATTAAGAAATCGTGTTTAAGAAAGATAAAGAAAAAGCATACTCTATACAAAAAATATTTAGAAACTCAAGATGGTGTGGATTATCAACGATATATAAAAACAAGAAATAAATGCACAAGAGGGGTGAAAAAGGCAAAAGATAAATCATGAAAATAAAATTGCTCGTACATGTAAAGAAAATCCAAAGTTATTTTGGGGAAATACATTCAATCCAAGACGAAAGTGTCTTCTGACATCAGCTCCTTGAGGAAAGAGGGTGGGGATATGGCGGTAAGTGAGGAGGAAAAGGCAAATATTTTAAATTACTTCTTTTCCAGTGTTTTTACTAAAGAAGATTTAAAAAACATACCTAATTAGATCCTGGATCCAAATCAGATGGTGTAAGTCTAAATGAAATTCTTATAACCCCTAAAGCTGTGCAGGACAAAACTAGCTAAACTAGACCCATGTAAAGCATTTGGCCCTGATGGTATCCCGCCCAGAGTGTTAAAAGAGGCGAGTGACGAGTTGTCAGTACCTTTATGTCTACTTTATAACAAATCCTTAGATGAGGGCACTGCTCATGCAGACCGGAAAAAAGCCAATGTCACTGCTCTTTTTAAAAAGCGCAGTCGGGCAGAAGCGGGCAACTATAGGCCAGTGAGTCTCTCATGCATCATTTGTAAAGTCCTGGAGTCTTTTGTGCGAGATGCTGTGGTGGGCCATATGAATCTATGCTCACTGTATACAGTTTGTGAGCATGGTTTCAGGAATGGTAGGTCATGTGTGACTCAGCTATTAGAAGTCATGGAAGATTTTACGGGAATGTTTGATGATGGTGAGGGGTTTGATGTGCTGTATCTGGATTTTAAAAAGGCATTTGATTCTGTCCCACATGCTTGACTTTTAACAAAAATCGAATCATATGGTATCTCTTGTGTTAAGTGGTATACCTCAAGGTAGCATTTTGGGTTCTGTTTTATTTACAATTTTCATAAATGATTTGCCAGATGAGGTGTCCAGCATTTGTAAAATTTTTGCTGATGACACAAAACTATATAACCTGTCCAGTGAGAGTACTAAGCTACAGTCTGATATAGATAATCTTGGTAAATGGTCTGATAAGTGGCATCTTCATTTTAATACTTCCAAATGCAATGTACTAAATTTTGGTAGGAAAAATCCTTGCCATGAATATTATATGACCGCTGACGGACAGAGAGTGTCATTTGACAGCTGCATCGAAGAGAAGGATCTGGGGGTCACTTTTGATAAAGAGTTAAAATTTGATAAACATATTAATACTGCAATTGCAATGGCAAATAAAATACTGGGGATTATCCGGAGATCTTTCACCTGCCTTGATAAAGATACACTAACATGTCTGTATAGAACACTTGTACGACCTCATGTGGAATATGCAAATGCTGTATGGTCACCGCTCTTGAAAAGACAATCGTCAGTGATTGAAAAAGTGCAGCAAAGAGCAACAAAATTGGTAAAATCCTTGAAAAATTTGCCTTACGGAAAAAGATTAAAGAAACTAGGCCTTCCCAGTTTTAAATTTAGAAGAGTTAGAGGTGATCTTATACAAACATACAAAATATTAAATAACAGCGACAAAGTTAATGCTAATACATTTTTTAAGTTTCATGCTGGACGTAATACTAGAAACTCAGAAGACAAAATTTTTATCCAGCACTGTCGTACAAACAAAAGAAAGCACTGTTTTAGCCATAGAATTGCACCACTCTGGAACAAACTACCATTACATGTTAAAAAAGCTAACCCCTTAAATACCTTTAAAGACCTTCTGGAAAAGATAAGTTTCATTGTGGAATCCAAATTTAATTTTGATGAATGATTTTCAGTTTAACTTTAATTCCCGGAACAACTGCAAAACTAACCGGATAATTTAATTTAATATCAGTGGCTTTGTCGTTTGGACAGATCGCCTTTTAACACCAAGAAATTTACGGGCGGAGGCGTGTGCTTTTATGTCAATTAAAGGTACTGTAACACTTGTTGTGAGAGAAAATATATGTACACCTGATATTGAGCTCCTTACCATTTCACTCCACCCCTACCCAGGGAATTTCCCCAGTTATTTTACGCCATTGTTTACATTCACCCACGTGCTAACGCCAACGCTGCTGCTCAGCTGATCGCTGATGTGACCCATAAACTGGACTCTATTTCTCCCGACTCTCCAAAGTTTATTCTTGGTGACTTGAACCACTGTCAATTGGAAAACTACGTACAGTATGTGACTTGTGCTGCAACACAGAAGAACACTATGATCGACTTGTGCTATGTGACTGTGCCTGGTGCATACAAATCTAAGCCTATGCCCTCGTTTGGGAAATCGTATCATAATAGTGTTTATCTGGGTCCTGTGCATAAGCCTGTGTTTCATCGCTTGCCTCGCGTTGTGAGGTCTGATTGGACCTTTCCTTTATTAAATTTACGTCCCCGCACACCAAAGCGTATAGGGGATCTGATTGGACTGTTTTTACCACGCGTTTGAACCTGTGAATGAATTAGCTGACGTCATCTCATTCTACATCTCATTTTGTGTTGATTCTGTCATCCCAGTGAAAGAAACTGTTGTTTTTTCTAATAAGAAATCTTGGATTACGGAGTTGAAAGTTGTGATAAACAAAAAGAAGCGTGTATTTTTTTAAGGGACTAGCCATGAGAAGAAGATGATTATTAGGGAAGTTCGTGACTGCATTAGAAAGGCTAAGAGAGTATATAAAGATAAAATAGAAGCTAAGTATAGTGGAAATGACCTTCGGGCTGCCTGGCAAGGGATTAAGACTATGTCATCTTTCAGTCAGAAGGTGGACTCTTTTAGAAAAAATACTGTCAAACTTGAGGGCGTGAGGGATAGGGATGTACCCAATGTTTTGAATGCTTTTTATAACCGTTTTGAGAGGCTTGATTATTCTGCTGATGTTTTGGATTTTACACACTCACCTGTCCCAGACCCCATGCATGATATTGAGATTTCTCAGAAGTGTGTTACCAGATTGCTTAAGTCTATAAATGTCAGTAAAGCTCCTGGCCCTGATGGGATGTGTGGTAAAACACTGCGTTATTGTGCTGATCAACTTGGAGGCGTCTTTCAACCCCCTTTCCAGCAGTCTGTAAATTATGGTCAGATTCCTGATATTTGGAAAATTTCTAATGTCGTGCCTCGATCTACCCAAGAAATCCAACCCCAAACAACCCAATGATTTTAGGCCTGTTGCTCTCACATCTCATGTTGTGAAAACCTTGGAGAAAATCATTAAAACCCTAATTCTTACTGCGACTGGTGCCGCTCTTGATCCCCTTCAGTTTGCCTATAGGGCTGGGAGGGGGGTGGAGGATGCCAAGCTGTTTATCTTGAACACTCTGTATACCCATTTGGAGAAGCCTAAGGCGCATGCCAGACTGCTTTTTGCAGATTTCTCCTCTGCGTTCAACACTATGCAGCCTCATATTCTGGTTGATAAACTTGTTTCTGATTTTAAACTCAGTCATCAACTTGTACTCTGGACTTTACATTTTTTGACTAATAGACAACAGAGAGTATGTGTTAATGGTTCTTTGTCAGATACTCTGGTTACTTCCACATGTTCTCCACAGAGTTGTGTTCTGTCGTCATTTCAGTTTGGTGCACATTTTGGGAGCTGGTGAAGTAGATGTCAACACCATGACCACCACCTTCAACTCAGCTGTGACAGATGCCGCCACTGAGATACTTGGCAAGCACCGCCCAAAGAAGAAACCGTGGATCACACCTGAACGTTTGGACCTGTGTGATGAACGAAGAGATATGAAAAAGAAAAAGAACACCTCACAGGGAGCTGTTGCCTACAGTACAATCAACAATGACATCCGAAAAGGCACGCGACAGCAAAGGAGAACTGAATAGAAAATAATGCCAAGAAATATAAAACAGTTTTAACAAGAATAACAGCAAGAAAGCCTACCAGTGTGTAAATCGGCTGACAAGTGTTAAAAAGCCTAAGGTCTCGACGATCCAAAGCAAGTCTGGCATATGCCTTACAAAAGAAAAAGAAGTTTTGGATAGATGGACTGAGTACTTCTCTAACCTTTACAACCACACACCAAACGGAGACCCATCAGTTCTAGCATGTCCCCAGAACAGAGAAGAAGAAGAAATCCTTCCAATTTTCCGAGAAGTTGAGCAGCAGTGCAATCGCTGAAGAAAGGGAAGTCAGCGGGAGTGTACAACATGCCATCGGAATTGCTTCAAGCAGAAGGAGAAGCGATGATTGACGCCCTCACCATTATCTGTAACAAGATCTGGCGGAGTGAGGAGTGGCCTACACCATGGACCCAGTCGCGTGTCATCACTCTTCCCAAAAAAGGTAACCTTCAGGAATGTGAAAATTACCGCACCATCAGCCTCAACAGTCATCCCAGCAAGGTCCTCCTTTAACAAAATACTCAACATATTGAAACCCCAAGCTGAACAAATCATAGCTGAAGAACAAGCATGATTCAAGGCAGGGCGAAGTACCACTAAACAGATTTTCAATCTCAGAATAATCTGCGATAAATACCTACAGCACCAACAATACCATCTATATCATGTGATTGTAGACTTCAAGAAGGCGTTTGACCGAGTCTGGCATGCAGTTCTGTGGGCAACCATTAGAGTGTACAACATCAGCTCTAAAATTATTGAAGTCATCAAAAGCCCGTATGACAAGGCTACCAGTGCAGTCCTCCACAACAGTGGCATAGGGAACTGGTTCAGAACGACCATCGGTATTCCTCAGGGATGCCCAATCTCTCCAACACTCTTTAACATCTTCCTAAAGCGCATCAAGTCAGAGGCCTTTGCAAATCACAAAGACACAGTCAGCATAGGGGTAGAGCAATCGCCAAGCTCCGTTTTGCGGATGACTTTGATAAATTGGCTGGAGAGGAATAATAATTTGAACAGCTGATACAGAGGCTTGACACTATTTCCAGAGCCTATGGAATGGAAATAAGATCAGAGAAGAGCAAAATGATGACCAACATCACCAATGGCATCAACACGGACATCAAAGTCCAAGGCCAATCCATCAATACAGTGCATAGCTTCAAATATTTAGGAGCCATTGTATCAAACAATGGGTCCCGACAGGAAGCCCTCTCCAGGATCGCACAAACAACGGCGGCCCTGACAAGGTTGAAGCCCATTTGGAAAGACAGGACCTCAGTGCTGCTTGCATGTCATCTCCATTTTCCTTTACGCTTGCGAAGCATGAACCCTTACGGCAGATCTACAACGAAGTTTCCCGATAGAAAGGAATAATAAACTGTAGCAAAAAAAGTAGCAAAAGAATACAAAGCATGGAGATAAGCCGCTATAGAAGACTTCTGGGCATTTCCTATACCCAGCATATCACCAACGACGAAGTCTGACAGACCATCACACAAGCCATTGGACAACACGATGACATGGTCAAAGTGGTGAAGAAACGGAAACTCCGATGGTATGGCCACGTCACCAGATCATCAGGCCTTGCAAAGACCATCCTGCAAGGTACAATGCAAGGAGGCAGAAGAAGAGTGAGATAAAAAGAGGTGAGAGGACAACATTCGAGAATGGACTGTCTTGAGACTGAGCGAGGCCGTGGGGGTTGCTGAGGACAGAGACAGATGGAATAGGCTGATTAAACGATCATCTGTGGTGACCCCACGACCTTCCAGTTATGGGATAGGATAGGATAGGATAGGATAAGATAGTATACGCGTTTTGACATGACTCACTAGTAAACAAAGTTTGCATTTGATCTCATCAATTCAGTTTTCACTATTTGGTTTTGTAAATCAGCAATTGTATTGGTACACAGTTGTTTTTGTTTTTTAATAAAGGAAGCACAACAGAAAAGAAAAATAGAAAATAGTCACCAATACAAACAATTTCCAATCGAATCAAGTTTTTAACATTTTCCACTGAAAATAAGCAACATTATTTATTCAGTGTTTACGACATCCAAACAATTTTACAATCTCGTGAACTAAAACATAAATTGTGTGCATGTGAATTTTATCACCGGTTCATATGGAGTGCATTTGGATTCAGTCAATCAATAGTTAAATGTTTTGTACTGACCACCATCAATAGAAAAAACAACAATAATAACACTAAAGTGGCAAAGCAATCTTTGTGCATCGAGCGAAACAGTTACATTACATTACATTATTATTGCTTTAGGTTCAGCGGACCCTTCCGAGCCAAATCAGGACCAGACTTCGCCGAAATAGGACCCACCCCCGATCCGCACAAAAGATCTGCCGAAAGAACCCTTTGTTTGTTTGTTTGTTGTTGTTGTTTTTTGCAGTTTATTATTCCTTTCTATCGGGAAACTCTGGGCCGCCTCCCCTGGCAAAGGCGTAGTCGCAGCCTGTGGCGCGCTCAAACCCACCCTACCTAACATTATTTGTGATTTTATTTTTTGAAATTTTGCTGGGGGAGACGTTGCCCGCGTCGAAAGTAAATATAATAATACTCGGAGAAACATAACGCCCAGATGCTGGATCGAACCCACACCTGTCAGGCGCCATTGCTTTCTGGCTTGTGGACAAGGCAAGTTAGTCCCGCCTTAGCCTACTTGGCCACAACGCTCGCCATTGGTTTTGGGCTTGTGGACAAGGCAAGTTAGTTCCGCCTTAGCCCACTTGGCCACAACCCTAGTGGCAACACTGAAGGCACTCCACCAGCCGGTCACTTTACAATACAGACATCCCACGTAGGGGACGCTGGGGCTATACTATAATTTATCGAACCCCCGTTTACAAAAACAAAATAGAATACAAACATCATTATAAAATATCAACAAAACACATACATATAAAATGCCTACATTGCCAAATAATTACATCATAGGAAGCCCCAGTGACCACCCGACAGAAAGCGTCCAATATTTCCAAGCTAATCCAACAGACCTCACACGCAAACGAGTTTTGTCCCAGAAGAGTTTTCAAGAAAAAAGGTAGGTGACTGGTCTAGCGAAGAAGGATATAGTATAGTAGATTGATAGAACAGAGTAGGAATGAGAAAGAACAAAGGAGAAAGACAGTGACAGTGGGAATTTAAAGCACTAAATTTCCAGAGGTTAGGTAGGTAGATTAAAGTCCCGCGTCACATGAGCGAA
This sequence comes from Oncomelania hupensis, assembly GCA_036898135.1. Classification (NCBI taxonomy): domain Eukaryota; kingdom Metazoa; phylum Mollusca; class Gastropoda; order Littorinimorpha; family Pomatiopsidae; genus Oncomelania; species Oncomelania hupensis. Next base: position 166,408,857 of record CM072511.1, read on the forward strand.
TAGGGGACTGGGAAGGGGGGGGGGGGGATCGGGTTCGTATTAATTTCCAGAAAGTGGGAATAGTACTATTTATACTGAAACCCCCGGCACCCCTAGCGAAACAGTAGGATAACAGAGTAAATATGTATGTACAAAACAAACAGATGAAAATGGAGTGCAGATGTTCATAAAAGCTAAAAAGGAAGAGAAATGAAGAAGCACAGCAAAATGTATGTGTTTATTTATTTATTTATTTATTTATTTATTTTATTTACAAAATATGGCACTAGAATTCTGGTGTTTAAATATACACTTAGCACAACGCAGTATATACACAGATATTAATACGAACATGCAAAGCAAATAATAAAATTAGCAACTTCCAAGTACATAAATGGCACACATGTTGGTTTATAGACTTCATGCAAAGTCCGATTCTCAGCGGGCAAACTTGATCACTTCTTAAACTGTTAGCGCACGCACATACACACACTTACACACCAATAACACTACAGCAAAGCACACATTCAAAACACACACTTTAAAAAGTCTGACAGTTCAAGTTCTTCAATTTATAGGCTAGTCTACTCATTTTAAAGATAGTTATTCATTGTTTACAGGGTCCAGCGGACTGCAAAAAGCCGAATCAGGAAAACAAAATCAAGACCACAACTTCACTGAAAGAGGACTGATCCCTGATCCGCATTAAAGATCTACCAAAACAACCCTAGTGGTAACACTGAAGGCACTCCACCAGCCAGTCACTTTACAATAAAGACATCCCATGCAGGGGACCTGAGGCTATGCTCTAATTTATCGAATTCCCCTTTATAAAAACAAAATAGAATATAAACATCATTATAAAATATCAACAAAACACATACATATAAAATGCCTACATTGCCAAATAATTACATCATAGGAAGCCCCAGTGACCACCCGGCAGAAAGCGTCCAATATTCCCAAGCTGATCCAACAGACCTCATACACAAATGAAGAGTCTTGTCCCGGAAGAGTTTTCAAGAAAAAAGGTAGGTGACTGGTCTAGCGAAGAAGAAGATAGTATAGTAGATTGATAGAACAGAGTAGGAACGAGAAAGAACAAAGGAGAAAGACAGTGGGAATTTAAAGCACTACATTTTTAGAAAGTGGGGATACTATTTATACTGAAACCCCCGGGGATACTATTTATACTGAAACCCCCGGGAACCCCACGAGGGAGGGAAAGAAGGGAGGGAGGGGGGGGGGAAAGGACTCATTATTAAGATGATTTTAAAAATTCGGTCACGCACACCCACCCTACAGTAAAAAAAAAAGTTTCTGAAATCAGTGTTTAAGATAATTCTGGTTATTTTGTCGATTTCTGCCTTACGGTAGAGTATAAATATTAATTTCATCAGTGTTGTTAAGAAATACATCGTTTGCCGTGTTCAAGAGCAGCGACAATGTGCCCTCCAATAATAAATGCTGTACAGAAGCTAGAAAGAGGTTGCCGGCATATACAATTAAACCCTTTTACATACAGAAACATGCACACTTCTATACATACACAGGCATATCTATACATACACAGACACATCAATATATACACAGACCCCCACGCGCCCGTACGCTCGCACACATGAAGGTCAGTTCGTATCTCCAAACTAAATTGTTACTTCCAGTCATGCATCCTGAGGTTAAGGTCATCTGTATGGCACAGTATTCACGGTAAGTCAGGATAGAGCTAACTGGCAGATAAGATTCCTTTCTTAACCAGTCGCATGTATCCTTTCGACTTTAAAAGAAAATGGTAAATTTAAAAATAAATGCACAACAAAAAAGAACAACAACAAAAAAGCACAACACTAGATAGTTTCAAATTATGGTGTAGCTATATAACATGGTAATTTTCGTTTAAAAATACACTATCAATATTATACGTTTGAATTTACTGTAATGAGCGATGGTATGTTATGCCTGTAACAATTCCTTAATGAGTTTAAACCCACTTGCTGAACTGAGTTGCACTGAATATTGGCGTATTATAAGAATCAATTGGTTGTTGTGAGAAATGAAATAACAAAAGCTTTCGCTTATTGAAAAACAAAAATCCAAAGAAAAATAGAATGCATAATTAATTAAATATGGCACCGGAAAAAATTCACAAGGAATTATACGCTATCCAGGCTATGGACTCATAACACATCTTAAGGAGTACAACTATGCACAAAAATAAAGAAAGTTTTTTATTTTACACCAAATCCTTATAAAATGTATAACTAATGAAACATAGCAGTAGACGAAAAGTCAAAGTGCCAAAGCACCCTATCCTAAATTGGCTCAATTCTTGTTTTAACTTAAAACAAATTGTATACAATGAAACAATTCATAGATAATAATTATAATCCACATTTTCTGCTCATATTATTTAAATATAGTCATCAATAATTGTTGTTCACCACCACACACAGATAATGTTCAGAGTAAATTGTATGGCACCGTTTTCACGGGGGACGTTCACATGCTACAATACTACAGTACGATGACAAGACAAAGCAAATCCACCATCTCTAGGCTAAACACATTCCACAGGTTTTGTTTCCTCAATCTATCTTTGTTTGTGTTGATGCCATGCTTGTTTGAATTTGGCAATCTAAAGATACCTGGGGTGGTCTGGAAGCGAGCGCAGTTCTTATAGGTGCTGGTTCGCGAGTTGGGACCCCACAGAGAGACTATGTGATTTGGGTAGGAGATTTTTCTCAGCCTACTCCAGTGTCCTATCTCCCTCCAATAATAGTATTGGATGCAGTCAATAACAATAATTTCAACATTAAAATTCGATTTTTTAAAATCTTCTAGTAGCGGCTTGCCTTTACACCATGTGTGTGTTTGTTACGTACACAGCATATCTGAAGGTTGCTCTTGCTTGCTGTACTCGGCTCAACAGTGTGTAAGGGTGCGTGCGGTTGTGCATGTGTGGTGTGATGAAGCGGAAAGAGGGGAGGGGGGGGAAGGGAGAGTGGGAACCCGAAATTAGGTTAGATGTGTATATAGACGTATGTATCGTTTTTAAAATAAATATTAAATGTGTTGGTTGTTAGTGCAGTTTAACTTTAATTTCATTATTGTATGGGACTGTGATATCTTGCTCGTAAACCTTTTTTTGTAATGGCACTCTGTGATAACTGTACCCTGGCTGTATTTGTGATTGGATGGAAACAGCCTCTTCTGTTAGAATTTGTTTTACATTTTATTACATAATTTACTACATAAATTAAAAGTGTGGGTGTGTATTTGTTTGTCCATATATAATCGTATCCTACATGTTGTAAAGATTTTAAACAAATATTACTTTATACTATGTTTAAATTTTTTACTTGCATTTTTATTTTTATTTTGTTTTATTTTAGTGATCAAGTGCCTGTCATAATTCCTTGTAAGAGGTAATAAAGATTTGTTGAATTGGTAACAGGTCGCCGCGTTTTGAGTCTGCTTTAGGAATAAGATGCGTATAGAATCAAAAAATAAAAATAATCACATCCAAGCGTGATCTGTTTTGTGTTCTCTATAAGTACAAATCTTTTTCTTTTACAAAAATGGATTTACTTTTTATTGTCACCACAGAGCAGAATAGTGCCACATGCAAACAATCAGCATATAAAGATATCTTAAAAAAACAAGCACGTCCAAATATCCCAAAACCATTTGGTTAGTAATGAATTAATTTAAAAATGATCACCACAGATACAAATGTATTCACCGGGAAGTACAAAACGTTATGTTCATCACAAGCGTACACACACACACCCACACACACATGTATATATATATATATGGAATTGAAAGCCACTATGTCGCACTTTTTGTCCACCTTTGAGAGCAGGGTAATTAGTTTTCATTGATCTATCTATCTATCTATCTATCTATCTATCTATCTATCTATCTATCTATCTATCTATCTATCTATCTATCTATCTATCTATCTATCTATCTATCTATCTATCTATCTATCTATCTATCTATCTATCTATCTACCTATCTACCTATCTATCTATAGATAGATAGATACATGTATAGATATAGATATGCAAATATTACAATAAAATAAAATATGACACGGAAAGCACCAATAGTAAAATGACATTGTCCCTAATTTTTAAAAGAAGCATGATAAATTCAAACACAATGAATTTATTTAAAATATCTTTAAAAATGGCTACACAGAAGCTCAGAGCAATATGCAAGGAAGCTCAGTGCAATATGCAAGAAAGCTCAGTGCAATATGCAAGGAAGCTCAGTGCAATATGCAAGGAAGCTCAGAGCAATATTGCAAGGAAGCTCAGAGCAATATGCAAGGAAGCTCAGTGCAATATGCAAGAAAGCTCAGTGCAATATGCAAGGAAGCTCAGTGCAATATGCAAGGAAGCTCAGAGCAATATTGCAAGGAAGCTCAGAGCAATATTGCAAGGAAGCTCAGTGCAATATTGCAAGGGAAGCTCAGAGCAATATTGCAAGGAAGCTCAGTGCAATATTGCAAGGAAGCTCAGTGCAATATTGCAAGGAAGCTCAGAGCAATATTGCAAGGAAGCTCAGTGCAATATTACAAGGAAACTCAGAGCAATATCACAAGGAAGCTCAGAGCAATATTACAAGGAAGCTCATAGCAATATTGCAAGGAAGCTCAGAGCAATATTGCAAGGAAGCTCAGTGCAATATTGCAAGGAAGCTCAGTGCAATATTGCAAGGAAGCTCAGTGCAATATGCAAGGAAGCTCAGAGCAATATTGCAAGGAAGCTCAGTGCAATATGCAAGGAAGCTCAGAGCAATATTGCAAGGAAGCTCAGTGCAATATGCAAGGAAGCTCAGAGCAATATGCAAGGAAGCTCAGTGCAATATGCAAGGAAGCTCAGAGCAATATTGCAAGGAAGCTCAGTGCAATATGCAAGGAAGCTCAGAGCAATATTGCAAGGAAGCTCAGTGCAATATGCAAGGAAGCTCAGAGCAATATGCAAGGAAGCTCAGAGCAATATGCAAGGAAGCTCAGAGCAATATGCAAGGAAGCTCAGAGCAATATGAAGGGAAGCTCAGTGCAATATGCAAGGAAACTCAGAGCAATATGCAAGGAAGCTCAGAGCAACATGCAAGGAAGCTAAGAGCAATATGCAAGGAAGCTCAGAGCAACATGCAAGGAAGCTACGAGCAATATGCAACATTGCGGTGTAAAATAAAAACATGGGAACACAATAAATATATTAAGGAAAGAAGCATCTCGCACAACAAACAGCTAAAATTAATCATAGAAATTTAAAATGCACAAAGAGTACATTTGCTTGATATAGTACATGTATGTACACAAAGAGAGGTTTTGGACTAATTTTATCGTACTTTTATAGCGCTTTTCCAGCTGAGCTCAAGAACTACTCAAGGCGCTGGCAGACACAAGCGGCGCCCACTTGCTGCCTATGGCGAACCGTTTGCCGCCCCTGACAACCCAGCACAATGGTGGGCAACAGGAGACGGGGGGAAAGGACCATAGTGCTGCTAGGTGTATTTATGCAGCTGTCACTCAGCTGTCTAAGACATCAGCCTCATTACATTACATTACATCAGCGGCTCCAACACATGGCTCCAGCGGATGCTTCCCAGCCCAATCAGGACCAGTATAGCCGAATCAGGACCACAAAATCATGACCACTTCGTTGAAAGAGGATTCACCCCTGATCCGCATAAAAGATCTGCCGAAACAACCCTAGTGGTAACACAAGGCACTCCACCAGTCGATCACTTTACAAGACATCCCACGCAGGGGACGCTGAGGCGATACTTTAATTTATCGAACCCCCGTTTACAAAAACAAAATAGAATACAAACATCATTATACAATATCAACAAAATACATATATATAAAATGCCTACATTGCCAAACAATAACATCATAGGAAGCCCCTGTGACCACCTGGCAGAAAGCGTCCAATATTTCCAAGCTGATCCAACAGACCTCACACACAAATGAGGAGTTTTGTCCCGGAAGAGTTTTCAAGGAAAAAGGTAGGTGACTGGTCTAGCTAAGAAGATAGTATAGTAGATTGATAGAACAGAGTAGGAATGAGAAAGAACAAAGGAGAAAGATAGCGACAGTGGGAATTTAAAGCACTAAATTTCCAGAAAGTGGGGATGCTATTTATACTGAAACCCCCCGGCACCCCCACGGGGGTGACATGAGCGTCAGGATCTTTAAATCAAATGCATGCGTGAACAGACTAGACCTCAGTTTGACAGAAATGAGACGGTCTTTCTGGATTCCTGGAGACTGAAAGTAACAAAGAAATACATTAAGAAGTATAAATCTTTATGTAACTGGCCATAAAAGACTGATGACGTGCTGCATCGCTCTCAACAGCAGTTCGTTTTGTTCTACAACAACAACAACAACAACAATCTGTTTACGCTCCACTGATGTACACCTGCATTGGCGGCGGCAACGGCAACGGCAACAACAATAACAACAACACCAATTTGTTTAAGCTCCCTTGACATACAGCTGCATTGGCATGCGGTCTTTGGGCCGAGTGGATGGCAGGTACTGCATTTCAGCGCTCGGGTTCAAAACCTTGAGCTTACACGTACGGACCAGCTCCACGACGAAGATGTAGAGCTCCAGCAAGGAGATGCGACGTCCCACGCACATTCGGGACCCTACGCCGAAGGGGAGGTAATGGTATCGGATCTTTTCTTGCTCCTCTTCGTTACTGAGCACCGGCAGCCAGCGCTGTGGGAGGAACTGGTCAGACTGCGGGAATATGCTGGACATCTGCTGCGTCTCCCGTATGCTGACCATCACAGTCCAGTCCTTAGGAATCTGGTACCCCTGTACATAGGAAACCAACAAATGGACAGCTTAAATAAATAAAGTTGCCTTCAGCGCTCCAATCATAGTGACGAGGGTTAGATTATACACAATATTTGCAATCCTGTTTTGTTTTGTTTTAATTTTTCTGCCAATGTTGATTGTTGACTGTTGTACCAAAACCTGTTCTTCGTGTTTTACTTGGCCATTAATGATCGTATCGTATCGTATTGTATCATATCCATGTGGTCGAATTTCGGCTGCCTTCACAGCGAAATGGCGGCAACCACAGAGCAACCCCCAGACTGGGGTATAGTGCTAACAGGTATTGCCTGGTATCTGACAGTCCCCTGTCTTGGACAAGAGCGCCAGGATCTGTAACTCCTGACAATCACGAAATTCATGACCTAGTGTTTGTACTTTCATTCCAAAGACGTCATCAATATTTAAAATGTAGTCACACCCCAATCTTCAGCGTTTTCTTGGTTCGTCGGAAGCAGGCCCCTGCGGGTGGATGTACCCTCATCACTTCGTAGACGAATGCCTGCAAATACGTCATCTTCTGTATGACGTCATAGGTCAGAGGGCAATCTCGGTCATCCAGCAGTCCGAACTCTCTCAGCTCCGCCTCTAGCTTCCTTTGTACCTCTGGATGTCTGTAACAAGTACAAACAAGAAGGAACTCAAATGCATGGAGTAATTAAATCTTTATCTCACCACGCCCTCATGAAGCTGGACCTGAGCAAAAGGGAGGTATCTAAGGCTTCAATCTCTGTCTGTCGAATTAAAAAATACAGGAAATATTTAATAAAACAAAACTACTTTTAAATACAGTAAAATACAATACAATACAATACAATACAATACAATACGATAGAGTACAGTGCATTACACTTTATTTTCTGAATGATAAAGAGACATTTGCCTTTCTCCATACAGACTAGTTATCAGAAAGTTGATAAATAACTGTCGGTATTACTGACATGTTTGAGTAATAGATGCGTTTGTTGTGTGAGTGAAAGTGTGTGTAACACGTCAGCGTGTATATTTGCAAAGATAATAATAATTATACCCAAGATGGTTTACTCGCTTCTTTTTAAGCACGAGAGCGGAGTTAAGTCCCTTAGTTTCCTCATGCCAAAAATGGCGAAGGAAATAGGACGCGGCGCACACGGAGCTGATTTTTGTAGTGCTGTGGGCTGTAGTGCCATAATGCACCCACAAAAATGTCAATGTAGAAAACTGGCATTTGTTGCGCTTTCCGAAAGACGAGGAAAGGTAATTTGCCGTTCAATGTGTGTGAAACAGATTTAAACAGCGCTTCTCTTAGTTAGATCCAGATCTACAGAACTTCGACATTACATTACCTTCGCTACATATCATGCAAAGCAGAATATATTCCTATTAGTAAGCTTACGTCGAGTGAAGAAAACTACCCATCGTGAAAAAGTCCAAAAAACCATGCAGCAGAGTCTCTCTCTCTCTCTCTCTCTCTCTCTCTCTCTCTCTCTCTCTCTCTCTCTCTCTCACCCCGCCCCCCTCTGTCATCTGTGTGTGTGAGGAAGTGGGGGTGCTGGGGTTGGGGAGATGTTGCCTGGTAGACTACGCACATGTAGTCTATATTTATGGAATATGCCTAATCGTACAATTCCTGAGGGTTCGGGCACTGATTAGAATAGACCCAAAGTTTCCCGACGTGTCGTAAGAGGCGACTAACAGGGGTGATGTCAGCACGGCATCACTGGGCGAAAATCTTCTACACAGAAGTCACCGGCCAGGACGGAGGAACCTCATGTTACTCTATATGTTTAACGACCACGTGCTCGGGGCCAAGGCGAGCCACACTGTATTCGTGGATATCGGCTGTGGCCAACAGCCTGGAGAGGATTGGGCCCTGCCAGGTCTTTCTTGCCCAAGACACACTGCATGATGAATAAAACCATTTACTCCATACCGGATCGGTCGTCATTGTTTCAGACAATGGGTCCCGATAGGAAGTCCTCTCCAGGATCGCACAAACAACTGCTGCCCTGACAAGGTTGAAGCCCATTTGGAAAGACAGGACCATCAGTCTACATTCCAAAGTAAGACTGCTGCGCTCCCTTGTCATCTCCATCTTCCTATATGCTTGCGAAGCATGGACCCTCACAGCAGATCTCCAACGAAGAATACAAAGCATGGAGATGAGGTGCTACAGAAGACTTCTGGGCATTCCCTATACCCAACACATCACCAACGACGAAGTCCGACAGACCATCGCACAAGCCATTGGACAACACGATGACCTGCTCACAGTGGTGAAGAAACGGAAACAAGACAAGACACAAGCGACAGTGACGCTGAGCGTCATGTAAGCCTATCTATCAAGCACAGTCGTATTCCCAAACAGTCTCCGACACTCGGATTAGGATCAGCGGTTTTTTAGGGCCAGCTGTACTGATTGCCTCTATATGCTACTAGCATTCCAACGCAGCCCGATAACAGCAAACGGTCTATTGCATTTTCCAGTCAGGAAATAGCACTTTACATCACGACCACGTACTAAAACGAAGAAACGATCAAATGTCGACTCCTAAACATATATGTTCACACCACATCTTGTTTGTATATTTATTAGACCATACATGTACACTACAGCAAAAAGACGTAACATTAATATGCCTACATGTCCATCCTCTTGGTTGTGGTACCCATGAAGCGCTGAAAACGTCAAACATGCGAGCAAGCCATAAAACAAAAACAAAACACAGCCACTGGATAAGAGTAAAAAACATGAGTTTAAAGAGGTCGGTAAATAGAAAAGCGGAAGTTAGTCTGCGGAAACCAAGGGACACACCTAATCCGGCAAGAGTCTTACTAGGGAAACACCGTCTTAAACCATCTTGGTATTAAAGACCTCTGATGTTGGTACAGATCGCCTCTCTTTGAGCCTGACTGGTAATCAGAAAAAAAGCGCGTATAAAGCATCAATTATTATTTATTTATTTATTTATTTATTATTATTATTATTATTATTATTATTATTATTATTATTATTATTATTATTATTATTATTATTATTATTATTATCATCATCATCATCACTCACTTGCCGAGCTCCAACAGGCAGCAGCAATGAGCGCTGGCGGTACTGAAGACACTGGTGACGATGAGGGACATGGTGGTATCTTCAAACAACGTCTTGTCGTCTGCTATCGCTGGGTAGCGCTGCAGCCACTCCACCAAGCTGCTGTGCTTGACCTCGTCCTGTCCTTGCCCGCCTTTGGCTGTCCTCTCCTCTTCCTTCTTGTTCAACGCCTGGAACGTCGTCTGCAAGATGCGCTTTCGGGCTCGTAGAAGCTGAAATTGAAGAATATCAAAATAGATATATACATTAAACTTTATTATTAACATTAGGCCCTTATTGAGCGGCTCTGGGGATGGACTAGCGCTATACAAAAAGAAATGTTAAATAAATAAGTAAATACACATTGCTGACATTAGACACCAGACATTTTTAATAATAAACTAAGACAGATAGCTTGAAAGAGACAAACCATCAATCAAACAGATGTTACATGTGTCAACATTTTAAAACTACAGGCTGGTTGACAAATAACTCCCTATTGTATATGTCTTCTACCTTGAATAAATAGAGCTGCTTTTGCATCAAACAAAACATATCGTCATTAGTATGGTGGTAGAATTGAAGATCTCTGGTTTCATCTCCCAGTGACCAGACCAGCTCATAATGGCCTCACGCCTGACACTGGGTCTTAATATGTCTTATTATGGCTTGCGTTATTTGAGCTCGATCCCGCAGTGTCAAGCGACGAGCCATCAAGAGCTGCCTGCGTCACTGTGATATAAAATCAGAGATCAGAAATGAAATTCTACTATTGCAAGGATCACAATACAGTTTTGTTTTATGCAAAAGCCGTACTGTTTTCACACGTTATCAGACATTTTGGATAGGGAGTTACTTTTCCACCACCCTGTATACCTTGGAGCGCAAGAACTCCAACACAAGCGTTGTACCTGCCACATGCCAGATCCCGGAAGAGCCACAGGCAAGGAAAAGATGTTGGTGTGCATCTGGCGCAGGTCCGCAGTCAGTTCCTGATGGCTTGGATGGGACATGGGTATCCCCAGCACCGTCTCCATGGTCAGCGAGATGGTCAGCTCTTCACAGGCAGGGTAGCCCAGTAGAAGACCCTCGCTGGCCGTTCTTTCACACCACAAAGCTAAGTGTGTCCCCACCACTGCCTGTGAGCACACACGAAGATCTTAAGGCATAAGACATGAGATGTGAAACTTGAATAATGTATTTAAGTACAGCTTAAATTAATCAGATGAAAAACAAGATGGCAAGCCTTTCAATTGTATTTCCAAATACTTACGATCACGCACAGAGATGGAAAAACAGCATTTTCAAAGTGCTAATGTAATATTAAATGTAAGCTTATACAGTTCACGGATATTCCTTTTTTTTTGAAAAATATAGAAACAACGAAATGTATTACCGGAGGCCTGTTCTATCTCGGTTTATTCGTTAGAAATACTAGCAGTTATTACCCGTCCAAATAAATTTTCGATGACCCAATTGCTGGGCCTGATGTTATATGCCCGTTTCAAAAAAATTTCCTGGAAGTGACTTTTTTTGTGCATTCTGCAGCATTTTGTCATTTTATGTTTGTTTTCAATCTGAAGAAGAGCAAAGCACGAAAATTCATTTGTCTTGTATTGTTGTATAATTAAAAGTATCTATTATATTTTGTTGTTATGTTGCTGATTTTATGCCCGTTATAGGTTATCTTTGGGTGTCCAAGCTGTCAGCCACTGAGTGAAGTCAAATTTATTTGAGACTATAATGTTCCATTGTAGCCTACATAGTGTATAGTTTATGTTGTGGTGTTGGTACAATAACTACATGTAGGAAATATCAATTGCCTAAAAGTGGAAGAAATTGTAAACACAACAGGAACTGCTAAGTATTTTGAAAGTAAAATACAATTATATGTTTATCTTTAATCTATGTCTCTTTTTAGTGATTCACCACTGACAGTGCACTTCAGCCTTTCACTTCCAGAATCATAAACACAACAAAGATTATTATATCAAAGATACTTTTATACAATGTGAATTAATTTTCGAGCTAATGTTAATTAAAAGTATCTTTGATATACTGTATATTCTGGAAGTGGAAGGCTGAAGTGCACTGTCAGTGGTGAATCACTAAAAAGAGACATAGATTAAAAATAAACTTATAATTGTAATAAAACACAATAACCATTTATTTTAGGAGAACAGCATTACTGATTTATTGCACATGCATGTGATTAAAACAATAAGGCAATGCTATCACTGCATGCACAGAACTTTTTTCCTTATAATACATACCAATGAAATACCAAATTGAGGCAATCATTAAAAAAAAAAAGCACCAAGCCATGTAAATATGGACCTTTAGTCCCTACAGATATTTATTTGGGAACAATTCAGTTTTAATTTAGATTCTAAATATTTATTTTTAATGTAAAGTTTGCTGTTAATTTAATATTTTTTTCTGATGAATCGAATGACAATTAATTATGCTATGAAATTTACAATAAAACTATAATGTTATTTTCTAAATGTTTTTTTTTTAAACAGACCTACCTATACCTAATTTTTTTTTTAAAGCATAAGATGTTAAGTGTTCTAAGAAGTACACGCATCATGGATAAATGGAAAAAAATGAATATGAAGCAGTTATTAATACCCGTGCTATGATTTTATTTTTATTTATATATTTATTTATTATTATTTTATTTTTTTTTTAGCATTTTACTTGCACCTCGTTTTGTTTTTCAGTTGCCTCTGCTCCGCTCTTTTTCTTTATTATCTATATCTCTCTTTTATCTCTCGCCCTCTGTATTATTAAATGTAAAAAAAAAAAGAAAGGAACCACCGAGTTTTGAACCCGGGACGCCTCAATGACATTCAAACGCCTTATCCATTGATCCACAGGATGCTATAATTGTCAAGACTGATTTTAGGTCCCATATCATAAAACATGTTGAACCCTCGATTTTATTAGTGTTATAAACTTGAAACTGCATTAAACAACAATATAGCGAACGCCGATCGATTAAAAGCGATTTGGAATAAAATACGAAATCCTTGGTAGAAATGAGGTGCGGAAATGATGGCAGGGCGAAGGACAAAAATGATTGGTTCTAAAAATACCGTCTCACACATGTGTTTTGCAGTGTTTTTGGAGGCAGTAAAATGCAAACTAAAGCCGTTTTGCGATCGAAAATAATGTTAAGTTTCGTTGTATCGGCAGCGCGTGATCGAGCGGCGAATGGCAAAACTCGCGTGTAAGCAATTATACGGACAGCTCAGCTGTAATCTGCACAAATTCGAGCAAATTGAAGTTCATTTTGAGCTTCACAACAAAGCCGATGGTTGGCTAAAACGGCCCCTCGTGATCTGAAACGGCTGCTCGATTAATATATAGATTTAATACAAATACATATTTATTTTTGCCCTGTGGGTTCGGGCACTGAATAGAACAGACCCAACGTTTCCCGGCGTGTCGTAAGAGGCGACTAACAGGGGTGATGTCAGCACGGCATCACTGGGCGAAAGCCTTCTACACAGAAGTTATCGGCAAGAGTCCAATATCCCCAAGCTGACCCAAGAGACCCCATGCATAAATGAGGGATTGTGTAAGAGTTTTCAATTTAAAAAAAAGTAAGGTGACTGGTCTCACGAAGACGGTAGTAGATAATAGATTGATATAACAGATTAGGAACTAGAAAGAACAAATGAGAATGACAGGAACAGTGGTAATTTAAAGCACTAAATATCCACAAAATGGTTATACTATTTATACACAAAACCCCGGACCCTAACGGGGGGATGCTGATGACAATAAGAAAGGCACTGATGGTACAAAGAGAATGGGGAAATGAGAAAGAAAGAGAGAAAGAGAGAGAGAGAGAAATGAGAAAGAAAGAGAGAAAGAGAGAGAGAGAGAGAGAGAGAGAGAGAGAGAGAGAGAGAGAGAGAGAGAGAGAGAGAGAAGATAAGATAAGATAACAATTTTATTTTGCAAGGGTAAAAGAATAAGCGCTGGATGCGCTTTTTTACATCTTGCCCTTGGGGCTTTAACAATAACTATTAAATACAACTCAAGGTTATAACATTCACGTCATGGAACAATAACAAATAAACAAAGTCATCATTAGATAAAATCATTTTCAAACAATTGAAATCAAATTAATGTTGTTAATCTCAATCAACAACATTAACAATTAATGTGTATTTAATTTTTAATGTGTTTTAGGAGACGTGTTCTAAATGATGTAAATTTAGATGCTGGAGTGCGGAGATCTTCAGGAAAGTTATTCCACAAAATGGAACCGGAATAAGCTAGACTAGTTTTGTAGAGATCAATTCTTGGAATTGGAACATTTAATTTTGTGGACGATCTGGCAGTTTTTTTTAAAAAAGAGAAGAAAGATAGGAAGGTGCATTGCCAGAAAGGACCTTGTGCATGAAAACGCCTTTATTAAATTTTAGTCTGTCGGTAAGGGGTAGAATATTGATCCGTTTATAGTCATCTGGAGAGATTTTTTGTTTCAGCAAAATTTGTTTAATTGCACGTTTGTGAATTCTAATTAAAGGTTTCATTGCATTGCCACTGGCAGAATCCCAAATAGTAGAAGAATAATCAATAAATGATTGAATATGACCGGAGTAAAATAGTTTACGAGAATGTAAATTTAATAAATGCTTTATCCTTGACAATTGGTAAGTCTTTTTAGAAATAGTTTTACTAATATTTGAAATATGTTTTACCCAGGACAAATTATTGTCTATAGTTACTCCAAGAAGTTTATGACACTGTACTTCAGCAATTATTGTATTGCCAATTTTTAATGGAAGAAGAGAGAGAGAGAGAGAGAGAGAGAGAGAGAGAGAGAGAGAGAGAGAGAGAGAGAGAGAGTGATCGTCTAACACAGCAACGACCACCATCACATCCCCATAACTTCCAACACAACCATCATTGACGGCCAAAGCCAAACTAACCCTGATATGCGGCACGAAGGTGGCCAAGATGTCAGGGGAGGACAGGATTTCTGTGAGGATCTTCTTCACACAGTCTCGCTCCGCGTCTTTGAGATTGACCAAAGACCTGGTCCCCATGACGTTGATGACGCTTCGTGGCCACTTGCTCTCCACATTGATGTTTTCCCCGTGCAGGACCTGGCGAATTTGGTCAGCGCCGACAACACGAACGGTAGGGCAGGCGAGCACGTGCGTCTTGTACACGTTGCCGTAGCGAGCCAAACGACTAGCGAAGAAGTCTTTACCCTACACAACAAACAACAAGCATAGCATGCTTGGATTAAGATAAGGCAACGTAACACACACACACCCAGAGATACAGAGAGACGAGAGAGAGAGAGACGAGAGAGAGAGAGAGCGAGAGAGAGAGAGAGAGAGAGAGAGAGAGAGAAAGAGAGAGAGAGAGAGAGAGAGAGAGAGAGAGAGAGAGAGAGAGAGAGAGAGAGAGAGAGAGAGAGAGATGGGTGTTTATGTTGGGAGTTGGGTGACTAGAGTTATTAATTGATAGATCGTGGATCAGACAATCAGACTGCCATTAATTCCTTTTGCAGACTCTGATTAAAGGCCCCGCCACACATGCCGATTGTGCAACGATTTTGTTTGCGATCCGATCCCGATGACGTCAGAACTACTACTTGCCCTGCGGTCCGATGACAATCGGGTCGGTATCGTGCGATTAGAACCTGTTCTATTCTGCTGTGCAAAATCGGCCCCGATTGTAAACTTCCAACCAATCAGAATGCGTCCCGTGTTCATTGTCAACTTGGCGTCAACTTGGCGGCACAAACGAAGCTGATGACAGGTGACAGGCTGGGAAGTCTCGTCTTTCGTAGGCCTCAATTACGTACTATATATACTATACTCCGTACCTATGTATGAGGCCCCACGAGTTTACAAAGCCGAAATTAATAAAGACTTCAGAGCCTGTGATGTAACCCGCGATGTTTTGTATGGTTTTGATTTGGTTTTCCATTACGCTTTTATTTTTAAATAGTTTTTGTAGCATATAGAGAGACATTATTTCTGCTGTGGTTTCAGACAAGATGGTGAGCTGTTGGATGGGGATGGTAAACTGTTGGATGGGGTTGGGGATCGTGTACACTGACACTAGTGAAAGTGAATATAAACAATGCACATTGTGTGGAAGTTTCGGGTCGACCTGATCGGAAACGTGTGGCAGTGCTATCGGTTTTGGAGCCCGGCCCGATCGCAAACGGATCCGAAACCCGATCTAGAATCGGCCTTCAAACCGGTATGTGTGGCGGGGCCTTAAGAGAATTATGACGCCAACAACCTTCACCATGACCCAAATCTTGTTGCCGCAGACACCTAAACCAGCTAAATGACTTTGAAGCAGTTATGTCCCTTAGTCTTCTCCTCTCTCTCCCTCTCTTTCTATATTTCTCTTCCACACACACAACTAATAACTCTAAATACCCAACCCCCAACATAAACACCCTGCTCTCTCTCTCTCTCTCTCTCTCTCTCTCTCTCTCTCTCTCTCTCTCTCTCTCACACACACAAATGCGTAATACAACCCCGAGTTGTCAGGAAAAAAAGCTCCACAAAACGTTTCAATTGCTCCGAATGAACTAAATTTGCTTCTGGGCATCCTTTTGCCATAAGCGAGCGCTTTTAAAATGGCGCAGCACATGTTGACTGCACAACAGCCAATCAAAGTGATGTTGGCTAAAAGTGAAAGTTACTGTCACACACAACTATATATCAAATAAAATACTAATTCATACCGACTGCACACAAACATAATTATTCAGTCAAGAGTCATCCCTTGCTATTTCACCATTGAACACATCGCCATTTTCAAATCAAAAGGCCACCACTCTGGCCGCCATCCTTTTTTCTTCGCAAACAACATTTCGAGACTACTGTCCGCGGGCATAGGGTTGTGCAGACTTTCCGCCAAAATAGTTACGTAGCGTTACGTAGCGCTCTGCTTAGGCAACTCGGAGCAGTTGTAGACGTACTCGTTGACCTCATTACCTGTCTTTGTTAAACACGCGGCCATTACAAAGCCTTTCCTTAGTTGTGACCCACATCTCTGTCACTGGCCAATAGCCATGGTCTAGCCAAAGAGCTTATAGTCTTTGGTCTAGCTGTCCTCTTCCGAGACCTAATGACCGAAACTTGGACAGAAGATAATTCTATGGAAGTTTCACACTGATGTAGTCAGTGCCCCTGTGTGTGTAGAAGAGAGAAAGAGAAATAGAGAGAGAGAGAGATAGAGGGGGGAGGGGGAGAGAGAGGCAGAGAGAGGGAGAGAGAAAGAGGGAGAGAGAGAGGGGGAAAGAGGAAGAGAGAGAGAGAGAGAGAGAGAGAGAGAGAGAGAGAGAGAGAGAGAGAGAGAGAGAGAGAGAGAGAAGGCTAAGTGACATAATTGCTTCAAAGTCTAACAATACTGAGCGACATTTGGACATGAGATAATCCTGACAAAAAATCTAAAGTAACCAGCGCCACTGAGATATCTGCAACCAAGTCCACCTATCCTATCCTAAAATCGAAAGTCGTTGGGGCACCACAGATGACCACGGTACTCCATCTTTCTGTGTCCTCAGCAGCCCCTCGTGGCTTCGCTTAGTGTCAAGCCAATCCATTCTCGAATGTTGTCTTCCCACCTCTTTTTCTGCCTCCCTCTTCTTCTGCCTCCTTTGCCCGTGCTTGCAAGATGATCTTTTAGCTTTGCAAGGCCTGAAGCTGGGTGAGGAGGCCGTATCATCAGCGTTTCCGTTTCTTCACCACTGTGAGCATGTCATCATGTTAACAAATGGCAACTCGTGATGGTCTTTCGGACTTCGTTGTTGGTGATGTGCTGGGTATATCAAATGCCCAGAAGTCTTCTGTATCAACTCATCTCCATGCTTTGTATTCGTCGTTGTAGGTCTCCTATGAGGGTCCATGTTTCGCAAGAGTATAGGAAGATCGAGATGACATTGGAGCGTAACAACCTTACATTGGAGTGTAGACTGATGGCCCAGTCTTTTGCATACGGGGTTCAACCTTGTCAAGACAGCAGTTGTTTATGCTATCCGGGAGAGCACTTCCTGTTGGGACCCACTCTCTGACACAATTGCTCCTACATATTTGAAGCTCCTAAACCGCCTTTCACCGGTACGCCATTCTTCTCCTTTCATACTGTCTCAGACACTAACCTAGCTGAAATTCTCAGCAACATGTTGTTTGAACTGATGTCATTAGGAAAAAGCGCTATATAAATACCCTTCTTCTTGTTCTTGTTCTTGTTCTTGTTCTTGTTCTTGTTCTTGTTCTTCTTCTTCTTCTTCTTCTTCTTCTTCTTCTTCTTCTTCTTCTTCTTACTTCAAATGAGAGTATAAACCGAGGTCTAGTCTATGTACGCACGCATTTAATAGTACGGACATATAAAGACACTGACGCTCATGTCCTAGACGGGTGAGTGCCAGCTACACAAGTTCACCCAGCACGCACTATGTCCCTTCTCCCCTATCACCAGTCGTCCGGGATTGTACTCGTCAGCAAGTGGGCGCTTGGGGCTGTTGGTATCGGCCAGCGCCTTGAGCAGTTCTTGAGTTGGAAAAGCGCTGTATAAAGAACGACTTTAAAATATTAGTATGGTGTGTCCCGTGGTACAGATCAAGACGTGTTTGACAACCCAACGACAGAACTAAAAAAAAACCAAGTTTCTCATTTGGTCTCCTACTTCAACGAACTGCATGTTGTGAATACTGATGTCATACATGTCATACAAGATGGTGATGATGATGATGAATGGATGATGATGATGATGATGCCGATGATAATGACAACGACGACTATGATGGTAATTCACATTCATATTTTGAATTCCAAAACTTTATGATAATAATGATGATGATAATGATGATGAATGACGATACTGGTGACAACGACGATGGTGATTCATAATCCTATCCCATCCTTATCTATCCCATAGCTCGGAGGTCGTAGGGGCACCACGGTTGATCGTTTAACCAGCGTACTCCATCTTTCCCTGTCCTCAGCCACTGATTGTTTCGCTCAGTGTCAAACCAGTCCATTCTCGAATGTTGTCCTCCCACCTCTTTTTCGGTCTCCCTCTTCTTCTACCTCTTCTTCTAATCATATTTTGAATTCCCAGTCTTTACTAGACTGGTGTGAAATTCCATTATAAAATTATTACTTAATCACAGGGATTAAACAAAAGTTTGTTTTCTGGATTATACTATATACATGTAGTTTCTTTGTTGATAATGGGACATCAAGCTGGATTATAGCAGTACTTTAATGTTGTGCTCCTTGTGTTGCATTACTGTTAGCCCAGTCATAATGAGCTAATCCGCTGTTGGATCGTATCCAACAAACCTAAACATTTGTTTATGCATGATTAAGCTATGAATAAAATATTTTTATTTCATATATATTATCACTTCTTTTTTATATTATAATTTGAATCTAAAGTTTGGAGAACCGATTTCGAGTCTTCACAGAATAGTATTATTAACAAAGTCATTTTGTAAACTAATGATTTTATTTAATGCCATAAGTATAGCAACAAGTTCTGCAGTTAATATTGAATGGTCTTTCCCCATCGAATAGTTTTAAAGCAAGTTTGGCATAACCGGCTCCTGTTTCTAAAACAGAACCGTCAGTATTACTGTTAAGAATAATATTTGCCATAGAAACGTTCTTTTATTTCTGCAACGAACACAATGCCGTTTTAATGTTTTCTTGTCGTCTGTGTCCAAGTTTGTTCGTTGAAGTTCCCAAATAGGTATGGACATTGGTGAAATTATTTTTTAAACTAATTTGCAATTTAAATTATTAACAATAATAATAATAATACTGGATGCTATATACGCGCCTTTCCCCTTATCAATCAGGTTTAAAGCGCGGCGATCTGTACCAACATACACGCTCCCCTATCTCATCCACACACACAACAAATACACATCCATCATTCAAACAGGTGCTGTAAAGGCATGGAGATCGCTACTGGAAGACGGAATTTTTGTTGTTGTTGATATTTTTATATTGAATGCGTCTAGTACCATTATTGACCATTATTATTGCATGTGTTATTATTATTGCCCAAAAAGGCGTTTGGCATGCAGCTCTGTGGGCAACCATGAGAGTGTACAACATCAGCCCTAAAATTATTGAAGTCATCAAAAGCCTGTATGACAAGGCTAGCAGTGCAGTCCTCCACAACAGCGCCCTCGGAAACTGGTTCAGAACAACAATCGGTGTGCGTCAGGGATGCCTACTCTCTCCAACACTCTTCAACATCTTCCTAGAGCGCATCATGTCAGATGCCCTTGCAGATCACGAAGGCACAGTCAGCATTGGGGGAAGAGCAATCTCCAACCTTCGTTTTGCGGATGACATGGATGGATTGGCTGGAGAGGAACAAGAACTTGAACAGCTGGTGCAGATGCTTGACACCACCTCCAGAGCCTATGGAATGGAAATAAGTGCAGAGAAGACCAAAATGATGACCAAAAACACCAATGGCATCAACACGGACATCAAAGTCCAAGGCCAATCCCTCAACACAGTGCATAGCTTTAAATATTTAGGAGCCATTGTATCAGACAGTGGGTCCCGACAGGAAGTCCTCTCCAGGATAGCACAAACGGCTGCTGCCCTGGCGAGGTTGAAGATAATTTTGAAAGACATGAACATCGGTCTACATTCCAAGGTAAAGCTGCTGCGCTCCCTTGTCGTCTCCATCTACCTATATGCTTGCAAAACATGGACCCTCACAGCAGATCTCCAACGAAGACTACAAGGCATGGAGATGGGGAGCTGCGGAAGAATTCTGGGCATTTCCTATACCCAGCACATCACCGGCGGCGAGGTCCGACAGACCATCACACAAGCCATTGGACAACACGATGATCTGCTCACGGTGGTGGGGGGAAGGATGCTCCGATGGTGTGGTCACCTCGCCAGATCATCGGGTCTTGCAGGGACCATCCTCCTGGGCACGGTGCAGGGAGGTAGGGGAGGAGGGAGTCCGAGAGGGAGGTGGGAGGACGGCGTTTGAGAGTGGACTGGTTTGACACTGAGCGAGGCAGTCAGGGTTGCTGGGGGCAGGGAAGGATGGAGTGCGCTGGTTAAACGATCATCTGTGGTGTCGCTACGACCTCCTAGTTATGGGATAGATAGGATAGGATAGGGTAGGATAGGATAGGATTATTGCATGAGCTAATTTTTATATTTTTATATAGTCTGTAAATAATAATTATTTTGAGTTCTTTTGGGAAAATGTTTTAAAAAGCAAATTAACTTTTACAGAATGTATGGTGCTGCTCACTGACGCGACTTGCCACAAAAAGCCTTTAGGGGTGTTTACCGAAAACAAATATTAGCTTGTACCGGTTGTTTTTTCAACAATCTGTGACACTTGCAGGATGGACCGGCTGGAAAAATCTCTGGCGTGTTCGTGGTTATGTGTCAGGGCACCCTGACCTCTGTAGCGTCAAGGACGTCAACCCCATTCGATAACAATCGATCAAGAATGAAGGAAGGGAAGGGAGGTGAGGGGAGATGGAGAGAGAGAGGGGGATATCCCTGAGTGAATGACCGTTGATGTAACACGCTATTTCAATTTCTCCCTGACCTTATGATATTAACCTAAAGGCCGACTCGCACTTGTAAACAAGATTCACGTCATCATTGACACGTTTGAGCTGTCCGCAAATAGAGAGTGTTCTATTTCCCTTCAGCGTTCTTCTACGACGTTGAACGTGTTCAAGTTCGATCATTCCGCGTCATACCCATTGATAGGTTTTCAATGCCTCAAAGTTCATACGTGAGCGATAGGCTTAAGGATGCCGCAGGGCTGGATGGAGTTAGAGAGATGGAGAGAGACGGGGAGAGAGAAAAAAAAAAGAGAGGGAGAAAGAGAAAAGAGAGAAAAAAAAAGAGAGGGAGAAAGAGAAAGAGAAAGAGAAAAAGGGAACAGACAGCTCCATAGTTTGACATTTGTACGACATGTTTATATTGGGTTTGTCCTCAAAAAGCCACACATAATGACTACATTCAGTCACATCCCTGCAATGCACAAGTATTGCGGATTCCTTTGTTAGGTTTAAGGCATGTGTCACACGAGAGTAGCATTGGTACATTGCTTCATGACTAGGAGTACAATGGGGAGGATTTTGATGAGGAAGAGGAGGAGGAGGATAAGAAGAAGAAGAGAGGATGAACAAGAAGCTGAGGAGGAAGACGAAAGGAATCAGGAAATGGTAGTAGGCCACAGAGGTATTCGTCGATGATGATGATGATGATGATGATGATGATGATGATGATGATGATGATGATGATGATGATGATGATGATGATGATGATGATAAAAAAAACAGGGTCGGGCTTGCAAAATCTGAACTTGTTAGCAAGTGGAAGGTAAGCCTGACACTGTCTCCCAGAACAACTTCATCTCGCGTGAGAAATGGAATATCCCATACCATGGCGCCACTCATAGTACCATTTAGTATAAACCGAGGTCCAGTCTGTGCGCGCATGCATTCCATGACACGGACTTCAAAGATCCTGACGTTCCCTTTTTTTATTGCCAAAGTTTGTGCTGTGTTGTTCGTGCGCGCATGCATTTCATGGCACGAACTTCAAAGATCCTGTCGTTCCCCTGTTCTTTATCGCCAAAGTTTGTGCTGAGCTGTTTGGGGCGCAAGACGAGGAGGCGCCCAATAGTTAGATCCTGAGTCGGTCGGAGCCTTGAACAGCTCTTGAGATGGAAAAGCGACCTATACCAACGATAATAAATAAATACATAAATAAATAAATAAATAAATAAACAAGTGCTTGGTCCTAACGGCTGCAGAGTTCTACATTTCCTCTCTCTCAAACAAACACCCACACACACACACACACACACACACACACACACACACACACACCCACCCACACACACACACACACACACCCATACACCCACACCTACACACACACCTACGCACACACACAAACAAAATAAATACCAAGTTTCAAATAAATCTGTCTCAGAGAAAAGTGCGCACGCACTAAAAGAAAACAACGATATTACGTCACCACGATGACCTCACTCGATATAGGTAAGTTTTGAATATCTGTAAACTCTCATTACATATTACAAAGTTTAAAGGATATATATATGTTGTTGTTTTTTAAAGTGATGTCATCATGATTACGTCCCTTGATTTGCATATTTTGGTTTATGTTGGAGACTTAGGTAAAGTCGAACTTAAGTATATGCCAAACGTAAACCAAATTCCTCCAGTATTTTGGGAGAAAATAGGATTTAAACACACACACACACACACACACCCACACACGCACACACACACGCACACACACACACACACACACACCAATTTATGACTTCATCATAATGACGCCACACGATCACGTCACTAAATATAACATTGTTTGGCTTAAGGTTCAAGGCATCTGAATACTCTAATTACATATAAAGATTAAAAAAAAAAATTTCTATTTAAAAATTACGTCACGATGATTACTTTAATTGATTTGCATAGGCTGGGTTTTTTCTTTGGAGGAACAGGTAGAGTCTAATTACATACCAAATTTGAATCAAATTCCTCCAGTAGATTGGGAGAAATGGGTTTAGAAAAGAAAAAAAAAACACAACAAATTATGACATCACCATGATGACTCATCCAACATGCATAGGTTTTTGTCGTCTGGTATGGTTCACTATTATCCGTCCATTAGTTTCAAAGAAAAGTGCGCAGATGTCACCTCGGGATGCCAGGGGGACGCTGTACGGACGGAACGACAGACGCCCACAGCCAAAAATAGTAGTTTCCGGGCTTTACAGCTCTAGAACTAATAAATAAATAAAGTAACAAATAGACTTTTGGAAGTTATGACTACCTGTCTCGCGAATTCCACGGTCTCGCCGATGAAAGGACACCCCATATTGCCTGGCGGAAGCGGAAGTGGGCAGGTTGCGTCGCGCATGCGCTCAAAGGACGCTGGCCAGTGCTTGAAGACCCAATAGTAGGTGAGGAGGGTGAGAACGGTCACCAGAAGAACAACGGTGCTTGTTGCTGTCCACCACTGCAGCAGTTGCTCCATAGTGCTGCAAATACAATTAACGTCAACATCAGGAGATAGTAATGATGAATCTATTGCAGTAGCTTTCTGAGTAGACACATTTGGGATCCTGGTAACCGAACCATCATTTAAAAGAAAAACATTAGAATAGATCTAATATATTGTTTAAAAATCGATTAAAGGTTATAATTGTACATTCAGATTCCCCAAAAGGAGCATGGTAATTAGCATCTCCCATAATCAAACATTTCGTAGTACATACATCTAGATGTTTGATTCAATCCGAGTTACATTGTTTTGTACCATTAGAATATAGTAACACATATAAATTACATTTAATTTCTTTTAAATTATTGTTGATTTTGATCATTATTACAGTGTCAAATATATAATAATATATAATTATTTTTTTTTTCGGTATAAGCATAGAATCCAATCTAGAATATTACAAATCAGATCTTACGTATAAAGCTGATTGGACCCTCTCCGTGTTCTTATTATATCTATAAAATGGGGGGAGGGGGGAAAGCCTCTTTGGTGAAACATGCAAAGACTGTAGTTATATTGTACTGTATGGTATTGTACTGTTTTGTATTATATTATACCTCAGATTCCGCAATGGAATTATATGTTTGGTGTGCTTAGCTTCTCGCAGTGACTAATTTAATTGCTTTTGGGTTTTCTTTATTATGGAAGTGATTATGTGTGCGTGCGTGTGTGTGTCTGTGTGTTTTGCAGAAGGTGGTTATCAGTGAAAAAATTATCTTCTTTTCTTGTTTCGTATGTTTTCTTTTTGATTAGTTGTAAATTTTTGACTTTGTAAACGCCTAGGGCTTAGTTTAGATTAGGCGTCAATAGCCATAATAATAATAATAATAATAATAATAATAATAATAATAATAATAATAATAATAATAATAATAATAATAATAATAATAATAATAATAATAATAATGGGAGCATACAAATGTACAATTAGATATTGATTATTCGCTTACAAAGAAAAATGAAAACGTATGGAAAAATAATATTTTAACAATTTAAAAATCTATAATGACGGCTCGGTTTTAGAATCATCAGATGCTAGAGTTGGAATAGCAATTACTGCCTTAAAAATTCAAAATCATATTATGTTGGTAATAATGTCTCAATATTTACAGCAATAACTGTATGCTATTCTTCTGGCTTTAAATATCCTTTGTAACTTCGCAATTGCTTTCTTTAACGTCCTCCTTATATGCGTTGATTCCAAATCTATTATATAATTTTTGCAACACTGGTCTTGTAAAACAAGAACATTTATTTTATTTAAAAGGTGAAATAAGAACAGTAATTTTATTTAAAATTAAATCTTTAATACAGTATAATATCCTATCCTATCTTGTAACTCAAATGTCGTTATGGCACCACAGATGATCGTTTAACCAGTGTACTCCATCTTTCTCTGTTCTCAGCAACCCTCATGGATACACCGTTAATACATTACATTATATCTAAAGGTTCTGGAGTCGCCTTTGTGCTGGATTCCTTTTCATTCTGGCATTTATTGGAATGATGTAGCTGATAAATTGGTTAAACAATGAACAATTAAAACCTACAGTAATTTTATGTATAATGTAAAGCCTTCAGTATCTTACTTATTATCCTTATTAGAAAATTATATATATTCTAAATTATCTTGCAATAAGAGGGTTGAGAATTTTTTTTGTCCAAGTCATTTATCCTATCCTATACATAACTCGGAGGTCGTAGGGGCACCATAGATGATCGTTTAACCAGCGTACTCCATCTTTCCCTGTCTTCAGCAACCCTGATTGTTTCGCTCAGTGTCAAACCAGTCCAGTCTTGAATGTTGTCCTCCCACCTCTTTTTTTTTTTTTTTTTTAGACATTTAGGCTAATTAATAAACTAAGAGTAAATGTATGGAACAGCAAGTTTTCAAAAGATGTAGTTTGTACCTGTTTACATCCAACATCTGTTAGGGCATGTTTTAATGGGAACGTTCGTGGAGGTTCAAAAACCTTTTTTCCCAAAATTCTCAGATCCAGAATCTAGGTTTCTGAAATTTTTTTACATGTATCAAAAATATTCAGCAATCTAGGTTTGGAATCTGAGAACCTTGAAAAAAAGTGTTTGAAACTCCACGAACCTTCCAATTAAGACAAGCCATTGGGAGGCACTGTGGTCTAATGGTAGTGCTTCGGCTTGCGGATCTGAAGGTCCCGGGTTCGAGCCCTGGCCGGGCCATTGTGTTGTGTCCCTGGGAAAGACACTTTACTCCTGTTTTCCTACTACTTCGGATGAGAGCATAAACCGAGGTCTAGTCTGTGTGTCGCATACATTCCATCAAAACGGACTTTAAAGATCCTGACGCTCATGTCCTAGACGGGTGAGTGCCGGTAACAAGAACACACCCAGCATGCACTTGGTCCTTCTTCCCCATCCCTGGCTGCCCAGGATTGTGCTCAGTTGTCCGGGCGTCAGACCATGCGCCCAAAGGCTGCGGGTGGGCGTCTCGGGCGATTTGAGTTAGATCCTGTATCGGCCAGCGCCGTGATCCTTAGGCTAAGGCGCCTTACAAACGACGAACATTATTATTATTATAAACATATTTTACACGACTGTTCAATTTTGATTCCACTATAGAAAGAAAATAACATTATTATTGAAAAAATCCATTGACAATTTATTGCATAGTCCTGCAATAAATGATATTGCCCGTTTTAATTTATGTATCCACAGTAGTTAAGGTTTTGTAGCATTATTTTTATGGTGATGGTTCAACTTTAAATTGTTAGATTTGCTTTGATGTTCGCATGTCCATACGTGAGAAAGAGTGTATGGTCTAACACCACATGGACGTGAACAGAGGTTAGCATTATTGAACTGAACTGAATATATTCAAACTCTAACATGGAACATCACCGGCTAATATCGCTTCTAAAAGCAAACCGACAGTCACTTGTCAGGGAAAGCTACGTCTTATGAACAATCTAAAAACAATATTATAGCACCGACAGTAAAATAAATAGAGCTTTAAAAATAGTCAAATGCTGTTTGTTTTAAGAAATTTGATTGAGCTGGAGCCTGGAGGATTGTTTTAAACAATTTAGTTTTAGAGTAGGCAGATGCTGAATTGTTTAGTTTATTTTATCATTCTTATATAGCGCACTCCATCTTAAAAGCTGCTCCAGGCTCTTGCCAATCTGACTGACGGCCACCGAGACACCCACTTGCTGCTTTGGGCACTGTGTGACGCCCCAGACAAATGGGTAAACACGCGGACGACTGGGGATGGAGAAGAATAGGCCTAGTGCTTGCGGAGTGTATTTATGTAGCTGATACTCTCCAGATTTGTTGTTACCTAATAACTGCAGTAAGTTAAGACCATTGCATATTGATTTGTTGTTACCTAATAACTGCATTAAGTTAAGACTATTGCATCTTGATTTGTTGTTACCTAATAACTGCATTAAAATAAGACCATTGCATCTTGATTTGTTGTTACCTAATAACTGCATTAAGTTAAGACCATTGGATCTTGATTTGTTGTTACCTAATAACTGCATTAAGTTAAGACCACTGCATCTTGATTTGTTGTTATCTAATAACTGCATTAAGTTAGGACCACTGCATCTTGATTTGTTGTTACCTAATAACTGCATTAAGACCATTGCATCTTGATTTGTTGCTATCTAATAACTGCATTAAGTTAAGATCATTGCATCTTGATTTGTTGTTATCTAATAACTGCATTAAGTTCAGACCACAGCATCTTCATTTGTTGTTACCTAATAACTGCATTAAGTTAAGACCACTGCATCTTGATTTGTTGTTATCTAATAACTGCAGGTAGGTACCTATCAAAAGCAAGTCTGGCATATGCCTTACAGAAGAACAAGAAGTCTTGGACAGATGGACAGAGTACTGCTCTGACCTTTACAACCATACACCAAATGGAGACCCATCAGTTCTAGCATGTCCCGAGAGCAGAGAAGAAGAAGAAATCCTCCCAATTCTCCGGGAAGAAGTTGAGGCAGCAGTGCAATCGCTGAAGAAAGGGAAGTCAGCGGGAGTGGACAACATACCAGCGGAACTGCTACAAGCAGGAGGAGAAGCGATGACTGATGCTCTCACCATTATCTGTAACAAGATCTGGCAGAGTGGGGAATGGCCTACACCATGGACCCAGTCGCTTGTCATCACTCTTCCCAAAAAAGGTAACCTTCAGGAGTGTGAAAATTACCGCACTATCAGCCTCATCAGCCATCCCAGCAAGGTCCTCCTGAAAATAATACTCAACAGGTTGAAACCACAAGCTGAACAAATCATAGCTGAAGAACAAGCAGGATTCATGGCAGGGCGAAGTACCATTGAACAGATTTTCAACCTCAGAATAATCTGTGAGAAATACCTACAGCACCAACAACATCTATATCATGTGTTCATAGACTTCAAGAAGGCATTTGACCGAGTCTGGCATGCAGCTCTATGGGCAACCATGAAAGTGTACAACATCAGCCCTAAAATTATAGAAGTCATCAAAAGCCTGTATGACAAGGCTACCAGTGCAGTCCTCCATAACAGCGTCATCGGGAACTGGTTCAGAACAGCAATCGGTGTGCGTCAAGGATGCCTACTCTCTCCAACACTCTTCAACATCTTCCTAGAGCGCATAATGTCAGATGCTCTTGCAGATCACGAAGGCACAGTCAGCATAGGGGGCAGAGCAATCTCCAATCTTCGTTTTGCGGATGATATTGATGAATTGGCTGGAGAGGAACAAGAACTTGAACAGCTTGTACAGAGGCTTGACACCACCTCCAGAGCTTATGGAATGGAAATAAGTGCAGAGAAGACCAAAATGATGACCAACAATACCAATGGCATCAACACGGACATCAAAGTACAAGACCAATCCCTCAACACAGTGCACAGCTTCAAATATTTAGGAGCCCTTGTGTCAGACAATGGGTCTCGACAGGAAGTCCTCTCCAGGATCGCACAAACAACTGCTGCCCTGACAAGGTTGAAGCCCATTTGGAAAGACAGATCCATCAGTCTACATTCCAAAGTAAGACTGCTGCGCTCTCTGGTCATCTCCATCTTCCTATATGCTTGCGAAGCATGGACCCTCACAGCAGATCTCCAACGGAGAATACAAAGCATGGAGATGAGGTGCTACAGAAGACTTCTGTGCATTTCCTATACCCAACACATCACCAACGACGAAGTCCGACAGACTATCACACAAGCCATTGGACAACACGATGACCTGCTCACAGTGGTGAAGAAACGGAAACTCCGATGGTATGGCCACGTCACCAGATCATCAGGCCTTGCAAAGACCATTCTGCAAGGCACAGTGCAAGGAGGTAGAAGAAGGGGAAGACCGAAAAAGAGGTGGGAGGACAACATTCGAGAATGGACTGGTTTGACACTGAGCGAAGCCATGAGGGCTGCTGAGGACAGAGAAAGATGGAGTATGCTGGTTAAACGATCATCTGTGGTGCCCCTACGACCTTCGGGTTATGGGACAGGATAGGATAGGATAGGAATAACTGCATTAAGTTAAGACCATTGCATATTGATTTGTTGTTACCTAATAACTGCATTAAGTTAAGACCATTGCATCTTGATTTGTTGTTATCCAATAACTGCATTACGATAAGACCATTGCATCTTGATTTGTTGTTACCTAATAACTGCATTAAGTTAAGATCATTGCATCTTGATTTGTTGTTACCTAATAACTGCATTAAGTTAAGATCATTGCATCTTGATTTGTTGTTATCTAATAACTGCATTAAGTTAAGACCATTGCATCTTGATTTGTTGTTACCTAATATCTGCATTAAGTTAAGACCACTGCATCTTGATTTGTTGTTACCTAATAACTGCATTAAGTTAAGACCACTGCATCTTGATTTGTTGTTAGCTAATAACTGCATTAAGTTAAAACCATTGCATTTTGATTTGTTGTTAATGTTATCTAATAATTGCATTAAGTTAAGAACACTGCATTTTGGTTTGTTATCTAATAATTGCATTAAGTTAAGACAATTGCATCTTGATTTGTTGTTACCTAATAATTGCATCAAGTTAAGACCACTGCATTTTGGTTTGTTATCTAATAATTGCATTTAGTTAAGACCATTGCATTTTGATTTGTTGTTACCGAATAATTGCATTACGTTAAGACCACTGCATTTTGGTTTGTTATCTAATAATTGCATTAAGTTAAGACCATTGCATTTTGATTTGTTGTTATCTAATAATTGCATTAAGTTAAGAACACTGGATTTTGGTTTGTTATCTAATAATTGCATTCAGTTAAGACCATTGCATCTTGATTTGTTGTTATCTAATAATTGCATCAAGATAAAACCACTGCATTTTGGGTTTCAAGATTTAATTTGTTAATCTCTTAAAACTTAGGTGATTCCTGACGGATACCCTTTTGTAAATCAGTTCTTATTAAATTAAAAATATGACCGCAATACAACCACGAACAATCCCCCATTTGATCCCGGACACGACAATTTGACCTTTGCAATCCATTATATCACCAGGTTAAAGGTAACGAGCCAGGGTCAATATCCACACATATACACACACGCCCACGGCGATTCACCCTCACACGTGTTTTATTCGTAGGTTGTATTTTATTGCAAGGTCAAAGAAAAGGTAAGGAACTAGGTAACAACACACACAAACTAAGACACACAGACACTGCGACAAAGACGCGCACACAGACATCCTTTCATAAAAATGGAACAGGAAAGGAGAGGGGACGACCAGGCACGACAGCTGAAATAGAAGTAAGCAGCGTCGCTAGCTTAAAGTGAGTCTACTTCAATTCAGTACTGATACGCGTAGTTGACTTTATAACTACATCCTACCATTCATAGTTTCCTTCGAGATGCAATATATAACATGTGTATACATAAATTTGATTTGAACATTTCATCATTTGTAAAAAATATTTCTTAAAAATCCATGGTAATGATGATGATGATGGTGATGGTGATGACGACGACGACGACGACGACGACGACGATGATGATGATGATGATGATGATGATGATGATGATGATGATGATGATGATTTCCATTGTGGAATGCTCAGTGCGCGATAAGGAGATATTCCAAATAATACATAAATCTACATAAAAGCGACACATCAACTTTAAAGTTCACATTAGATCCTAAATTACTTTTTTTTAAACGCAAATGCTCGGGTTGGGTGTTTGAAGTCATGCACGTAAGCCTAAATGATGTCATCTCGAAAATGTGTGCACAATTATCTCAAAAACATGAGCTTAAAATACGCATTTTAATGCGTGTTGCGTCATAAAAAAAAATCTACAAAATCGGTTCAGTCGTGTTTTAAGACAAGTGAATCCAAAGACCTTGACCTTTGCAGCAAATATGATGGCACAAGAGGCTTGTTACTAACCTAGGTAAAGAGCCTATGAAGTTTGGTCAACACCTTTTCTGTGGTACTTGAGATTTGACGAGCAACAGACCGACGGACGGACTGACTTTTTGATTCATGACTATTTGAATGTATTTCCAGATAAATATGGAAATTAAAAAAAACAATGTTAAAAAACAACAAACAACGTACGTAATAAATTATAAAGTATGTTTTAATTCCATTATTCAAACACACTGAAATAAATTACACTAACAATACTACAGTTTGTCTCGTTAATTCACAAGTACATACATTGTATTTTACTGGGCAAGTATGAAACAAATATCTATAATATAAAGAGAACTGACCTGTAGAGAAAAGGCAGTATAGTCCCATTGGTGGCTCCTTCCATCGTGGTATATC
Organism: Oncomelania hupensis; assembly: GCA_036898135.1. Classification (NCBI taxonomy): domain Eukaryota; kingdom Metazoa; phylum Mollusca; class Gastropoda; order Littorinimorpha; family Pomatiopsidae; genus Oncomelania; species Oncomelania hupensis. The sequence continues at coordinate 166,440,674 of CM072511.1, forward strand.
CTGTTGAAATAATAGATGAGTTGTGACAGTTTGTAACTTCTTTTAATAAACCGTACGTCTATAATTCAATTCAATTCAATGTTTAATGTTACGTCTTTTCTCAAGAATGTGATATTAGACAACAAATGACAACCCACGGTCAAAAATAAAACGTAATTTATTTATTTATTTATTGTTGAAACCCCAAGCTGAACAGATCATAGCTGAAGAACAAGCAGGATTCAGGGCAGGGCGAAGTACCACTGAGCAGATTTTCAACTTCAGAATAATCTGTGAGAAATACCTACAGCACCAACAACATCTATATCATGTGTTCATAGACTTCAAGAAGGCATTTGACCGAGTCTGGCATGCAGCTCTATGGGCAACAATGAAAGTGTACAACATCAGCCCTAAAATTATTGAAGTCATCAAAAGCCTGTATGACAAGGCTACCAGTGCAGTCCTCCACAACAGCGCCATCGGGAACTGGTTCAGAACAACAATCGGTGTGCGTCAAGGATGCCTACTCTCTCCAACACTCTTCAACATCTTCCTAGAGCGCATCATGTCAGATGCTCTTGCAGACCATGAAGGCACAGTCAGCATAGGGGGTAGAGCAATCTCCAATCTTCGTTTTGCAGATGACATTGATGGATTGGCTGGAGAGGAACAAGAACTTGAACAGCTGGTACAGAGGCATGACACCACCTCCAGAGCCTATGGAATGGAAATAAGTGCAGAGAAGACCAAAATGATGACCAACAACACCAATGGCATCAATACGGACATCAAAGTCCACGGCCAATCCCTCAACACATTGCATAGCTTCAAATATTTAGGAGCCATTGTATCAGACAATGGGTCCCGACAGGAAGTCCTCTCCAGGATCGCACAAACAACTGCTGCCCTGACAAGGTTGAAGCCCATTTGGAAAGACAGGACCATCAGTCTACATTCCAAAGTAAGACTGCTGCGCTCCCTTGTCATCTCCATCTTCCTATATGCTTGCGAAGCATGGACCCTCACAGCAGATCTCCAACGAAGAATACAAAGCATGGAGATGAGGTGCTACAGAAGACTTCTGGGCATTTCCTATACCCAACACATCACCAACGACGAAGTCCGACAGACCATCACACAAGCCATTGGACAACACGATGACCTGCTAACAGTGGTGAAGAAACGGAAACTCCGATGGTATGGCCACGTCACCAGATCATCAGGCCTTGCAAAGACTATTCTGCAAGGCACAGTGCAAGGAGGTAGAAGAAGAGGGAGACCGAAAAAGAGGTGGGAGGACAACATTCGAGAATGGACTGGTTTGACACTGAGCGAAGCCATCAGGGTTGCTGAGGACAGAGAGAGATGGAGTATGCTGGTTAAACGATCATCTGTGGTGCCCCTACGACCTTCGGGTTACGGGACAGGATATGGATAGGATAGGATTTATTTACTATATTATAATAATTTGCACAATTCAGCTTTCATTATTTAATTCAATTCATTTCAACAAAGCCTTATTACCATCAAAGGAATTTAATGTACATCCATTTGATTAGATAAAACTATGCAAAATACACGACACTTCTAAAAAAAAATCGAACACTTGTATATTTTAATTTTTGAGATTCATTAATTTTTCTTACCCGCACTCGCTTCATACACCCTTTTCGCACATGTATGCCATCATGAAGAACTTGCAAACAAACGTCGTTACTAATAATTTAAGTATAAGTTGCTGGACCTAAAGCAATAATTATATGATAATCACGTGATGACAGAAACAACGTACTAACTCAGTCCCATTACTATGTAAAATGTTTCTAATTTATTTTATCATCACTATTTCTTGATTTCTGTACAGAGATGTCACCATTGTACATTCAAATAAAATATGATGACTATAAATAGGTTCATGTACATACACAATTTACAACTTAAAAATTTTTAGTGTTGTATCATTTTTAAAAATAATATCTACTTTTTTTAAAAAAAAAAATCGTTCAATACGTATAAATCTCGTTTAAAATAGAAATTGCTGACAAGAACAATCCTAACACAAAAATGTAGCATTATCAAATAATGTATTTTTGTTAAATGTTGAAGATAACAACGAATAACTGCACGTACCTATATATTTTAAAATTGCTGTCGGTTTAGTTGACTTTATTATACTTTATTTATATCAATTAACTGCAAAAATCAACAGTTGGTTTGGTATGTGTTACAGTTGCAGCCTATCCAATTACCGTTATTTCCGATAACATGATATCGTGATGATGTCTTTCCGGCTCCACTTGAAGAGAGTAAACACAGAAAAGGGCACTAGACTGAAGTTCGACCTGGACAAAATGCAAGACCCGGAGGTGGCAGAAATATTTCAGGCCACAATTGGAGGGAAATTTTCACCACTCCTCATTTGTTGGAGCTGGTGAAGTAGATGTTAACGCTATGACTACAACCATCAACTTAGCTCTGACTGATGCTGTCACTGAGATCCTTGATAAACACCGACCAAAGATTAAGTCGTGGATCACACCTGAACTTTTGGACCTGTATGATAAACGAAGACAGATGACAAAGAACAAGAACACCTAACAAGGAGCTGATGCCTACCAAAAAATCAACAATGACATCCGAAAAGGCATGCGCACAGCAAAGGAGAACTGGATAGAAAATTAATGCCAGGAAATTGAGAACAGTCTGAACAAGAACAACAGCAAGAATGCCTACCAGACTGTGAAGCGGCTCACAAGTGTTAAACAGCCCAAGGTCTCTACGATCCAAATAATTCTGGCATATGCCTTACAGAAGAACAAGAAGTCTTGGATAGATGGACAGAGTACTGCTCTGATCTTTACAACACACACCAAACGGAGACCCTCAGTTCTAATATGTCCCGAGAACAGACAAGAAAAAGAAATCCTTCCAATTCTCCGAGATGAAGTTGAGGCAGCAGTGCAATCGCTGAAGAAGGTGAAGTCAGCGGGAGTGGACAACATACGCGCGGAACTGCTTCAAGCAGGAGGAGAAGCGATGATTGCCGCCCTCACCATTATCTGTAACAAGATCTGGCAGAGTGGGGGGTGGCCACAATCGCTTGTCATCACTCTTCAGGAGTGTGAAAATTATCGCACCATCAGCCTCAGCCATCCAAGCAAAGTCCTCCTGAAAACAATACTCAACAGGTTAAAACCCTAAGCTGAACAAATCATAGCTGAAGAATAAGCAGGATTCATGGCAGGGCGAATTACCACTGAGCAGATTTTCAACCTCAGAATAATCTGCGAGAAATACCTACAGCACCAACAACATCTATATCATGAGTTCGTAGACTTCAAGAAGGCGTTTGACCGAGTCTGGCATGCAGCTCTGTGGGCAACCATGAGAGTGTACAACATCAGCCCTAAAATTTTTGAAGTCATCAAAAGCCTATATGACAAGGCTACAAGTGCAGTCCTCCATAACAGCGCCATCGGAAACTGGTTCAGAACAACAATCGGTGTGCGTCAAGGAAGTCTACTCTCTCCAACACTCTTCAACATCTTCCCAGAGCGCATCATGTCAGATGCCCTTGCAAATCAAGAAGGCACAGTCAGCATAGGGGGTAGAGCAATCTCCAACCTTCGTTTTGCCGATGACATTCATGGATTGGCTGGAGAGGAGCAAGAACTTGAACAGCTAGTACAGAGGCTTGACACCACCTCCAGAGCTTTTGGAATGGAAATAAGTGTAGAGCCAAAATCATGACCAACAACACCTATTGCATCAACATGGACATTAAAGTCCGAGGCCAATCCCTCAACAGAGTGCATTGCTTTAAATATTTATGAGCCGTTGTATCAGACAATGGGTCCCGACAGGAAGTCCTCTCCAGAATCAAACAACTGCTACTCTGGCAAGCTTGAAGCCCATTTGGAAGGACAAGACCATTAGTCTACATTCAAGGTAAGGCTGCTGCGCTCCTTTGTCATCTCCATCTTGCTAAACGCGAGGCCACCAGGGTTGCTGAGGACAGAGAAAGATGGAGTACGCTGATTTAACGATCATCTGTGGTGCCGCCCCTACGACTTCCGCGTTACGGAATAAGATAGGATAGGATGAAAACAATAATCTTTAGACTATGCTCTCTGTCCATTGTCACAGTGAAAGTTAATGCCATTAATTTATCTTCACTTGCCACTGAAGCTACATAATTTACGATTTATTTATTTTATATATTTATTT
>CM072511.1:166449882-166534882 GCA_036898135.1 Oncomelania hupensis
TCTTTACATTGCTTTTTTCTATTCTGTTGATTGTTTCTTTAGTAGCAAAGAAGAACTGAATAGAAGATCAATGCCAGGAAATAGAGAACAGTCTGAACAAGAGTAACAGCAAGAAGGCCTACCAGACTGTGAAGCGGCTGACAAGTATTAAACAGCCCAAGGTCTCCACGATCCAAAGCAAGTCTGGCATATGCCTTATACTTATAGAAGAACAAGAAGTCTTGGATAGATGGACAGAGTACTGCTCTGACCTTTGCAATCACACACCAAACGGAAACCCATCAGTTCTAACATTTCCCCAGAACAGAGAAGAAGAAGAAATCCTCCCAGTTCTCCGAGAAGAAGTTGAGGCTGCAGCGCATTCGTTGAAGAAGGGAAAGTCAGCGGGATTGGACAACATACCCGAAGAAGTGCTTCAAGCAGGAGGAGAAACGATGATTGACGCCCTCTTTATTGTCTGTAAGAAGATCTGGCAGAGTGGGGAGTGGCCTACTCCATAGACTCAGTCGCTTGTCATCACTCTTCCCAAAAAAAGGTAACCTTCAGGAGTGTGAAAATTACCGCACCATCAGCCTCATCAGCCATCACAGCACGGTCCTCCTGAAAATAATACTCAACGGGTTGAAACACCAAGCTGAACAAATCATAGCTGAAGAACAAGCAGGATTCAGGGCAGAGCGAAGTACCACTGAACAGATTTCCAACCTCAGAATAATCTGTGAGAAATACCTACAGCACCAACAACATCTATATCATGTCTTTGTAGACTTCAAGAAGGCGTTTGACCGAGTCTGGCATGCAGCTCTGTGGGCACCCATGAGAGAGTACATCAGCCCTAACATTATTGAAGTCATCTAAAGCCTGTATGACAAGGCTACCAGTGCAGTCCTCCACAACAACGCCAGCGGGATTTGCTTCAGAACAACAATCGGTGTGCGTCAGGGATGCCTACTCTCTCCAACACTCTTCAACATCTTTGTCACGAAGTGGCTTGATAAATATTTTCATTTGTGTATAATCACGTGTTTATAGGGCTATAACGCGTGCGACGGATGTTAACATAGGCACGTGGCGTATGTATTCGCTTTGCGTGGGTACTATTTTTCCTAGTTCATTAATATTTTGGTGATGAGACTCGCCTACATAAAGACTGTTTGGAGAAAAGAAGTGGTGGTTCACCCGTCCCCCATACGCTTCATGTGTCCGTGGACGTAAATTTTACTAAAAAAAAAAAAAAAGAAAAAAAAAAGAAGGCGGTTTCGTATGCATCTGAGACTGTATGTTATTGGATGAAATAGGACTAGGATAGTGTATTTGTGGAATGAAAGATAGACTGAAAAAAGTGAATGCTTATTTTGTGTCACCTCGGAAATATGATACCGTGTAGGCTACTTGTTTTTCACTGTGATGATTCTGGATTCTGTTCATGACAGACACGGTAAATTTAATATTTATAGTCCAACAGACCATCACACAAGCCATTGGACAACACGATGACCTGCTCACAGTGGTGAAGAAACGGAAACTTCGATGGTATGGTCACGTCACCAGATCATCAGGCCTTGCAAAGACCATTCTGCAAGGCACAGTGCAAGGAGGTAGAAGAAGAGGGAGACCGAAAAAGAGGTGGGATGACAACATTCGAGAATGGACTGGTTTGACACTGAGCGAAGCCATCAGGGCTGCTGAGGACAGAGAAAGATGGAGTATGCTGGTTAAACGATCATCTGTGGTGCCCCTACGACCTCCGGGTTACGGGACAGGATAGGATAGGATAGGATATTTTACTATTTACTTGCTGGAAATATAATATTGAAACTAATTTTGTAAATGCATCAAATGTTTTCATAAATTGATAAATGTAATTGTCTGACAGACCGGAACGGGATTGCTTTAGAGAGAGATAAAATCCTATTATAGTTCAGCTACCTATTGTTTTATTACTCTGGGACTTACAGTTTTCTTGAATATAGTTGTCTTGAATTCCGTTTAAATTATTATTCTACTACCTTGAGTGAGAAAGAAGAGAACCGTAAAAGTAGCAAAGAGGGTATTGGTGTTGTGTTCCAACTGTTGTGTATTTCACGTCTTCAGTGTTTCAAGTTTATCTCTCTTTCTCAACTTGTGTAATTGTATAAGGAAGGCCTTTTGATGAATGCGTGTACACGTGAAATTGGAACATTAGAAACTGTTTACACACTGATATCAAGTTTGTAGGAAGGTTCTGAGAATAAAGCTAATAATTTTATAACACGCACAAAGAAATTTATGACAATTTTTATAGAGCGCATCATGTCAGATGCCCTTGCAGATTCCGAAGGCATAATAATAATACTGGATGCTATCTACGCGCCTTTCCCCAAATCAATCAGGCTCAAAGCGCGGCGATCTGTACCAACATACACGCTCACCGGTCTCATCTACCCTCACACACACACAACAAATACATATCCATCACACAAGCAGGTGGAGTATAGGCAGAGAGATCGCTATTGGAAGACGGAAAGAAAGTCGAATTTTTATATTTGAAAATTTATGTTGACTGCGTCCTGTACCATTATTGAAGGGAGGGAGGAAACCGGAGTGCCCGGAGAAAACCCTCGGTGACCTCAATAGTCTCGTACCTAAGTCACATACGTTTGCCCCATGCGGGAATCGAACCCGCGACCTTCGGCATAGGAAACCGGCGACTAATGCACTCCGCCACGAGGCCACCCTACATTGATGGATTGGCTAGAGAAGAACAAGAATTTGAACAGCGGGTACAGAGGCTTGACACCATCTCCAGAGCTTCTAGAATGGAATAAGTGCAGAGAAGACCAACATGATCACCAACAACACCAATGGAATCAACACAGACATCAAAGTCCAAGGCCAATCCCTCAACGCAGTGCATTGCTTCAAATATTTAGGAGCCATTGTATCAGACAATGGGTCCCGACAGGAAGTCCTCTCCAGGATCGCACACACAACTGCAGCCCTAACAAGGTTGAAGCCCATTTAAAAAGACAGGACCATCAATCTACACTCCAAAGTAAGGCTGCTGCGCTCTCTTGTCATCTCTGTCTTCTTATACGCTTGTTTCACAGACCCTCACGGCAGATCTACGACGAAGAATACAAAGCATAGAGATGAGGTGTTACATAAGGCTTCTGGGCCTTTTGTATACCCATCACATCACCAACGACGAAGTCCGACAGACCATCACACAAGCCATTGAACAACACGATGACCTGCTCACAGTGGTGAAGAAACGGAAACTCCGATGGTATGTCCACGTCACCAGAGCATCAGGCCTTGTAAAGACCATCCTGAGAGGCACGGCGCAAAGAAACAGAAGAAGAGGGAGACAGAAAAAGAGGTGGGAGGATAGCATTCGAGAATGGATTGGCTTGACACTGAGCTAAGCGATCGGGGTTGCTGAGGACAGAGAAAGATCATATGTGGTTCCCCAACGACTTTTGAGTTACGGGATAGGATAGGATAAGAGGCACTGTGGTCTAATGGTAGTGCTTCGGCTTGCGGATCTGAAGGTCCCGGGTTGTGTTGTGTTACTCCTGTTTTCCTACTCCTTCGGATGAGAGTATAAACCGAGGTCTAGTCTGTGTGTCGAATACATTCCACCATAACGGACTTTAAAGATCCTGACGCTCATGTCCTAGACGGGTGAGTGCCGGTAACAAGAACACACCCAGCATGCACTTGGTCTTTCTCCCCCATCCCTGGCTGCCCAGGATTGTGCTCAGTTGTCCGGGCGTCAGACCATGCGCCCAAAGGCGGCGGGTGGGCGTCTCGGGCGGTTTGAGTTAGATCCTGTATCGGCCAGCGCCTTGATCCTTAGGCTAAGGCGCCTTACAAATGACGAACATTATTACATTATACGATAGGACATAAAAAGCCTATGTCACTGGTCAGATAAGCTAATTGGGTTCCAAGTCGGACTACGCTAAGCTTTTTAAAATCCGAATTACTATAGAATATATTGAGTATGACGTAATTGAACACATACAAAATTTGCAAGAAACAGAACCCTAATATCCCGTTGTTTTACCGCAATCTTGTTGCAAACATGAGAACTCCGGCCAATAAAACCTTAGTGTAAAAGGTTTGCGCCATTATGGCATTGGAGATTTGAGGGGAAGAGAGGGGAAAGAAACGTGTGTGAGCCGTTTTTTTTGTTTTTTTTTTAACCCCTGAGAGGAAGGTGTTGGGGAGGGAGGTGGTTTCCGTGCTTCATGGGATCATCCCCCATAATCCGTCCCTGATCATCATTATATGAACAACATCATCATCCAACAACTGCTAAACACAAACACGTAGACAGTAGAAAGACTTGTTTGGGGAACAAAATAATTGATTTGTGTATAACAAAACGGTCTACATTGCACCAATTATATTATTCATTTCATATAGCAAGTAGAAAAGCAGAACGTAAAACAGTAAATATATAATTCGCTTACGAAGTACATTATTAAAGCAAATTGGAATGATTGAATCAGTAAATCATGAAACAGTATATAAAAAATTTGAATAATTAAATATTAATAAAACAAATCCATTCCTCATACACTCTTACTGATTCATAAATATTCATACTCACACACATACTCTCTCTCTCTCTCTCTCTCTCTCTCTCTCTGTCACACACATAGCCTACACACGTACACACGCACACACACACAAACACGCGCGCACACGCGCTTAACACATTTAAATAAAACTAGTATATATCTAATCATAATCATTACACTGAACTAGATTAGAATTTGCCTCTAGTTTGTTTTCTTCTTGGTTATAACCATTGTGTTCTTGAGTTTAAAAGTGCAATATGCTGACTCTTTACTGTACATTTTGTCTGATTTAAGTGTTATTTGTCTTATTGTGTTGTTGTGACGACACGAGTTTTCAGGTAGCAGGGAGAATTATACTTTTCACGAAGTTACACTTCTCCGTATATAGTGTACATAGAATAGCGTGACCGATTTACTTTTTGCGTATGAAAGTGCAGTTTCGTAAAGTCCGTGCGTTTCGTAGAAGACAGGGAGTAGGCCAATTTCCGAATAGGGATACGCGTAATAAAGAATGTGCATACTGACGAGAGCTCGACTATTTTGCTTGTGGCCGGCGCGTTTTTTGGAGGGCAGAGTGGTTTGAGATGCTGTTGCGAGAGGATCGAATCTAACGAGGCAGCAACCCTGTGACAGAGGTCATTGTAGTGTAGGGTACTGTTGGAAGGGTGTGTTTATTGTTTATATAGCCACCTAAGGTCTTATGCCCTCGTCGGGATAAGGATGTTTAGAATTCGAAAGGAAGATATTAACTACCATTTGTCAACAAATGTAGAGTTATATGCTTAAGGTGTGTGTAGTTCTCGATTGAACACCCACCAAGACTTAGCGTCTGTGACAGAGCTAAGGTGACCTCATCCTCAGTATAAGTGTTATTTGGAAAGTGAAATAACCTGCAATAGCAAGAGAAAGTGACTCTCAAAAAAGACTAACCAGTGTATTGTGACAGTGTTGTGTCGTGTTGTGGTGTTGGGGGAAAGGGTGTCACAAGCCGAGGCCTATAAGGTGAGCAAATCCTGTCATTCAATTCTTTAGTGGCGCGCTCCGAGAACTGCGTACGTGTATGAGTGGTGATGAGTGTGGGGAAGGGGATGTATTTTAGGATGTATAATGAATTTTGTTGATTTTATATGATTTCTTATGATTTTCTTATTGTATATGTGATGGGGGAATGTCGTTGCTGTTGATGTTATAAAAGTGGGTCAAAGGCGACGATGGGGAATATAGAGAGAGAGGGAGAGAGAGAGTGGGGGTGTATGTATGGAGAGAGCGATAGAATGTATTATACTGAAGAAAGATGAAGTGATGATTATGAAGGAAGCATGTTTACAGTATGGTACGGCCAGATAGTATGAATGAAGGGAGATAATCGTGATGTGTTATAACCGTTGGGGGGTGATGGTGGTGATAGTGGGAGGCGAAATGAATCAGGGCTGTGAGATTGAAGTGAGGTTGCAATGATTATGTACATTTATATAAAGGTTTGTGTTTATAGAAGATGCGAATTATTTAGCATCAAAGGTTGATTTATATTATTGAAATGTGTGTATAGCATCTTGTATTATTATCATGGTATTCATATACAGGTCAAGATGGTGGACGGAGGACGGCGTGTTATATTATATTATATAGTGTTTATTGTTTTGTAGGCCGGTTGTTAAGACTATGTATATGATTACAGGTGTGGGCTATTACTTCTACGTGTTTCTTCTACCTGTTTATTTCTACGCATTATTTCAACGCTGTTGCTCCTGATGTTGCCTGTTATGCTGTACTGATGTTGCTGTTGTTGACGCTGACTGGGTTCTAGCCAGCCTGGGGTGTGCCTTTGCCTCTACAACGGAGTAGTGTTGTGGTGATCTCTTACACTGCTGCAGGTTTCCCCTATGTATCGAGGCAACACCATTACAGGAGGTTTTCATACCTAATTCATGCACACACAGATTCACACTGCACCACACCTAAAAACATATTCATTTAGTTAGAAGAATCATCCGCTTATTGTGAAAGAGACTGTTTAGCTCTCTGAGCTACTTGACAAGAACATTGAGACATTGCTTCGGTGCCACAGCTTCGCCTGATAATAGTTTATGAGTAAAGATTCAGACGCTGTTTGCTTATTATTTGAAGATTTACATTTTGAATTGATTTGTTGATTTTGATTTTGCTGTATACACTTTGTAAAGAAACTGTTGTTGTTTAGTTCTGTTTGGGGTTTGCTACAAGGGGAGGTAATTGTTAGTTAGTATTGGGACGGGGGTCTATTTAGGGGTTGAGGGGAGGTTAGTTCCCATTTGTCCTGTGTTTGCTTGTTGATTGTTGAATAAAAGAGTGTGTTTGTATTCTGGCATTTTGTGTTAGTTCATTTTGTTTGAGTTTTATATCCTATTCACTCGCTTTATGTGCTGACGTCACAGAACCGCTCGGGGCCCGTGACATTTTGGTGTCAGAAGTGGGATTAACTCATTTATTTTGTTAGGGTAGTGCCAGATGTGTATGTTGTGTGTTTGAGTTGTTGTGTGAAAGGGTACGCAGCGGGCGGTTGGCGGGAGTGTGGGTGTATTGCACTAGGGAACACACTCGGAGTGCAGCATTAACGGGGAATTGGGTTGCAGGGTTCACTTGCTCGCCTTTAGGGGTACGACGGTGAACGATTCCTCGGCTCCTGTGACTGTTGTGTTGCGTATTCATTCTGTTAGGTGTTTGTATCAGTTAAGTGTTATTTGTTGTGTATATTACTAACATTTGTTCTTCCCTTCTTTTCCGACATGGCTACGCGGGATGCTCGAGCCGCGATGCGCCGCGACGCTAGGACCCGTAGGGAGGAAACTGAGCAGGAGGAGCAGGACTTCGGTGATGACGGCTCGGTGACAAGGTTGTTGGAGGAACCTTACGCAGTGAGTACTCAAGCGACTATGCCTAAGATGTATGCCAAATCGCCCGGTGCACAGAGCAAAGTCGAGGTCGCGCTCGGTGATAGTGAGAGATTTAGACAGATTGGGGAAAGTCTGGGTTTCCGAGATGGAGCGTTGGCGCACTACGTAGTTAGTGAGTTGAGAAGGGAAGAAGAACGGAGGGAGAGGGAGGAAGAAAAGAGGGAGGAGAGGGAAGCGAGGGCAGATGAGAGGAGGCTTTTGGAGCTTAGGCTAGAGACAGAAAGGGTAGCTAGAGAGGCAGAAAGAAGAATGCTAGAAATGAAGCTAGAGGAGGAACGAAGAACCAGAGATGACGACAGAGCTGCTCAGAGAGAGAGGGAGAATAGGGCTAGAGATAGGGGGGCAGCATACTCCGTCAAACTGAAACCCCTGGAGGAGAGAGAGGATGTGGAGGCCTACCTCCAGATGTTCGAACGGGTGGCAGAGATTCAGGGTTGGAGGAGGGAGGTATGGGCGATTAGGCTAGCGCCTTTGTTACAAGGGGAAGCCCGGGATACTTACCTTCGTCTAACGCCTGAGCAAGCCCAGGATTTCGACGTTGTGAGAAACGCGCTGTTGAAACGCTTCAGGAAGGACGCCGACTACTATCGTAGGCAGTTTCGAGAGGCCAAGAAGGAGGCTGCAGAGACGTTTCCTCAGCTGGTAGTGAGACTAGGGTCGTTGGTGAAGAAGTGGTTTTCGCTCGCCGACAAAGACATCACCGACGTAGAGCAGGTACTAGACACCTTCATTGGAGAGCAGCTTTTCTCCATCATGACTACCGAGTTAGAGATCTACGTGAGGGAGAATCTGCCTGAGACTAGCCATGCCGCAGCAGAGTTAGCACAGCGGGTGGTAGACGCCAAGCGGGCAGCATCAGCACCGGCACCCGTGCTACCCAGTCAGAGACGCAGTTTTCCCAGACGACCGGAGGCTCCTCAGCAACCTAGCAACAGGGGAAGTCAGGGGCAGAAGGTAGGAAGGACAGAAGGGGGTAGTGGGGTACGTCGTTGCTACCGATGTGGGTCGGAGAAGCATGTGGTCAAGGACTGCAAGGTCAAACCGCAGACAGTAGGCCAGGTTACAGTGGGACGGACTATTTCCACGGAGACCGCACCTCGGGCTAGCGTGTGTGCAATCAAACCTTATGATCCATGGGGCCAAGGTAGGGCGAACGGGCAGGACGTTCGAGTATTGAGAGATACGGGGGCGGAGATAGGGGCAGTCGCGAGCAGGTTAGTCAAACCAGCTGATTTGACGGGTCGGACTGTCGAGATTTGCTTGGCGAATCGATCGAACGTGGGTCTGCTACCTACAGCTTGGGTGGAGTTGGATTGTGCGCTGGTCAGGGGGAGAGTGGAGCTGGTGGTTTTCGAGGACGGGCCCGATATCATCCTGGGTAACTGGGTAACGTTTGATAGCGGGGAAAAGAGTCCTGTTTCCTTGTTCGGGGGTGAATGCGCGATGGCTGCAGCAGTGCAGACTCGGGCGCAGGTGAAGGCCGAGAAGAAGAGAGAGGTACCCTTAGCAGTAGTCGAACCATCCCAGATCTCTGTTAGCACCCCAGAGTTGATCAGGATGCAAGAGACCGACGAGACGCTCGCGAAGGCGAGAACGTTGGCACAGAGTGGTGGGGCGATAGCGTCAGGTAGGGCGTCAGCTGAGTTTCGCAAGAAGAAGGGGGTGTTGTACCGGGTACACACGAAGAGGGGTAGCCAGGTCACGCAACTGGTAGTCCCGAAACAGTTGAGAGGGGGGATCCTTCAGTTGGCTCATGATCCACCCATGGCTGGGCATTTGGGAGGGAAACGTACCAGGGAGCGGATCTGGGGAACGTTCTATTGGCCGGGAATGTGTGCCGAGGTACGGAGGTATTGCGCCAGTTGTCCGGAATGTCAGAAGGTAGTACCGAGGGGACGGGTGAGGAAGGTACCACTACAGCAACTTCCGCTGGTGGACGAGCCATTTCAGAGGGTGGCTGTAGACATTGTGGGACCCATCAAACCCAAGTCAGATCGGGGTAACATGTACATCCTAGTGGTAGTAGACTATGCCACACGCTACCCCGAGGCTGTACCGCTCAAGGGCATAGAGGCAGAGAGGGTGGCAGAAGCGCTGTGGGAGATTTGGTCGAGGGTGGGCGTTCCTAGGGAAGTTTTGACAGATCAAGGGACGCAATTCATGTCTGAAGTCATGCGGGAGATGAACAGACTACTGTCGATCCATGGGAAAGCTACCACACCGTATCATCCACAGTGCAACGGACTGGTTGAGCGATTCAACGGGACGCTAGTGTCCATGCTCAAGAAGTTAGCCACAGAACAACCTACAGCGTGGGACCGCTACATTCCAGCGCTACTATTTGCATACCGAGAAGTAGCACAAGAGTCTACAGGGTTCTCTCCCTTCGAGCTTCTATATGGAAAGACCGTGCGGGGACCGATGGCTGTGTTGCGAGACCTCTGGACCAAGGAGATACAAGAGGAGGAGGTGAAACTGAGTAGCCAGTACGTGGTAGACTTGCGTAATCGCATCGAGGAGACATGTAAGTTGGCACAAGGAAACCTCAGAACCGCGTCAGCCAAGCAGAAGCGGCACTTTGATAAGAAAGCGAAACGGCGTTTGTTCAACGCGGGGGATCAAGTGTTGCTACTGTTGCCGGAAAAGCACAACAAGTTGCAGCTAGCATGGCGAGGACCATACGAGGTGATCGAACGCGTGGGAGAGTGCGACTACCGGATCAGGATGCGTGGGAAAAGCAAACTATACCACGCCAATCTCTTGAAGAAGTTCCATACCAGGGCGACGGTGGCCACGATCGTCGAGGACGACCAAAGGGTAGAGGAGGAGGGAACCATGCCAGCGGTCGGGAATATTCCGGTGACCCCCGTGACGGCATCGGCGATCACACCGACCGTGTCAGAGACACCCCGTGACGGAAGGAGGAAAAGAGACTGGAATGCACCACGATCTACGATCAACAGGGGCGACGATCACATCAGGGGAGACAAGAACAGACTGATGAAGTGGCGATCCGTTTACATCCATCGTTTGGGGTTGTAGAGCGTACTCCAGGGAGGGACGATCGACCGGCAGCTTTTCTCAGTAGGAGTATTAGGTAGCATAGGGGGTATTGAAATTCGCGTCGTAGTTAAGGTTCTTCAAGGTGTTAAGAACTGGGGGGGGGGGGGTTGTGTGACGACACGAGTTTTCAGGTAGCAGGGAGAATTATACTTTTCACGAAGTTACACTTCTCCGTATATAGTGTACATAGAATAGCGTGACCGATTTACTTTTTGCGTATGAAAGTGCAGTTTCGTAAAGTCCGTGCGTTTCGTAGAAGACAGGGAGTAGGCCAATTTCCGAATAGGGATACGCGTAATAAAGAATGTGCATACTGACGAGAGCTCGACTATTTTGCTTGTGGCCGGCGCGTTTTTTGGAGGGCAGAGTGGTTTGAGATGCTGTTGCGAGAGGATCGAATCTAACGAGGCAGCAACCCTGTGACAGAGGTCATTGTAGTGTAGGGTACTGTTGGAAGGGTGTGTTTATTGTTTATATAGCCACCTAAGGTCTTATGCCCTCGTCGGGATAAGGATGTTTAGAATTCGAAAGGAAGATATTAACTACCATTTGTCAACAAATGTAGAGTTATATGCTTAAGGTGTGTGTAGTTCTCGATTGAACACCCACCAAGACTTAGCGTCTGTGACAGAGCTAAGGTGACCTCATCCTCAGTATAAGTGTTATTTGGAAAGTGAAATAACCTGCAATAGCAAGAGAAAGTGACTCTCAAAAAAGATTAACCAGTGTATTGTGACAGTGTTGTGTCGTGTTGTGGTGTTGGGGGAAAGGGTGTCACAAGCCGAGGCCTATAAGGTGAGCAAATCCTGTCATTCAATTCTTTAGTGGCGCGCTCCGAGAACTGCGTACGTGTATGAGTGGTGATGAGTGTGGGGAAGGGGATGTATTTTAGGATGTATAATGAATTTTGTTGATTTTATATGATTTCTTATGATTTTCTTATTGTATATGTGATGGGGGAATGTCGTTGCTGTTGTTGTTATAAAAGTGGGTCAAAGGCGACGATGGGGAATATAGAGAGAGAGGGAGAGAGAGAGTGGGGGTGTATGTATGGAGAGAGCGATAGAATGTATTATACTGAAGAAAGATGAAGTGATGATTATGAAGGAAGCATGTTTACAGTATGGTACGGCCAGATAGTATGAATGAAGGGAGATAATCGTGATGTGTTATAACCGTTGGGGGGTGATGGTGGTGATAGTGGGAGGCGAAATGAATCAGGGCTGTGAGATTGAAGTGAGGTTGCAATGATTATGTACATTTATATAAAGGTTTGTGTTTATAGAAGATGCGAATTATTTAGCATCAAAGGTTGATTTATATTATTGAAATGTGTGTATAGCATCTTGTATTATTATCATGGTATTCATATACAGGTCAAGATGGTGGATGGAGGACGGCGTGTTATATTATATTATATAGTGTTTATTGTTTTGTAGGCCGGTTGTTAAGACTATGTATATGATTACAGGTGTGGGCTATTACTTCTACGTGTTTCTTCTACCTGTTTATTTCTACGCATTATTTCAACGCTGTTGCTCCTGATGTTGCCTGTTATGCTGTACTGTAACAGCATAAATATTGACGACAAACATGTAGGAAATTAGCTTAGCGAAACAGAGATACCAGCGAAACGAAACTGGACATTAATACAACAGTTAGCTAACAAGCAGCACACACATGGCAGATTAACCTCCTTGAAACAGTCACACCGCCGCCAGCTATTGATACCATCAACAGGCTTGGCGACCAAGAATGTTAAATAGCATACTTTAGTCAAAAACTAACCATAGCGTTGTCTT
The DNA here is from genome assembly GCA_036898135.1 of Oncomelania hupensis. Lineage (NCBI taxonomy): Eukaryota > Metazoa > Mollusca > Gastropoda > Littorinimorpha > Pomatiopsidae > Oncomelania > Oncomelania hupensis. The sequence continues at coordinate 166,462,252 of CM072511.1, forward strand.
CGATTAAATAACTTACTGCACCATGAGACACTAAGTAGCTCACTCCAGCCAAAAGTTACCAAGATGATGTCACCCGTATTGGGCAGACACCGCTTATCGTTATTGAATCTGTTCTTCACTCTATCCCTGATACTCCACTTGAAAGATAATTATGCGTGTCCAGTGACAAGAGAGAGGGGGAGGAACTATTCAAATTAGAACCATAATTCTGGAGATGCGAGAGTAAAGAAAACGAAAGCTAAAAATGATTGGTCAGAAGACTATTGGGAACTTTTGCATACCTTTGGGGACCAAATCTCAACTGATCAGTCGCAAAAGAACTGTTAAGCTGTGAGGGTCGACCAAAGGAACAAACTGCAGTGTTCGTCTATCTCCATCTCATCAAGAGAGTGCTAGAGACGTAAAAGACGATTTCACGAGTCCCAGAGTCTACAAGTAAGATAACACTAGCAGTTTTGATATGTGTATGTTTATTGTAAATTGATTGCCATGTATAAATAATATGTTCTTGATATATAGTTACAGAAACAGATTATTGTTTCTGAGACAGTATGCATGTGGTTTGATGTACCTTAGCCTTAAGATTCGAATTGAATTGTGCATATGGGAACCCTGCAGGTGTCTGATGCTATAGACACTTTGCAGAGGAGACCGCACCCTTATAGCTAACGAGAATACTGTAGCCAGAGCTCCGACTTTTACAGGTCGGGCCTGGGATCATCACGTTTGTGGAGACGAACGCCTGACCGTCGCTCCCGTGGAACCAAGGAGAACTACCACGATTCTACCTGACCACGTCCAAACCCCACAGCTTCAAGAGCGACCCGACTTACCTTAGCTAAGTCACCCACCAAAACTGAGTCATACCCTCGAGAAACTAGAACCTTTGAAACTTACGAACAGTGAAAATCGTAACCGCAGGTAGCAAATGACGAAAGAAACCTGTTAAAACATTTTCCCAGCACTTGGAACTATATTACTTATTAATTTACAGATTAATGCCGAAATGTTAAAGTTTGTGTTGAATATATAAAAAGTGAAATTACATACATACGACTGGTGTCATTCTATTTGTATTGTTGTGTAGTTATTAGTTTTCTTCTCTTGAGACATAATAATCTAGTCTTTTGATTAGTCATCACCGGTTCTCAAGTTGAGCCAAATGATACTAAAATTCCCGAGAACAAATATAAATTTTATGTGACCAAAGTACCGTGATCTGTCTCTCACACCACTTTAGGACTTCTGGTAAAAGAACGATCGATAGTGGTAGCGCATCGCCCATCTATCAATAAGTCTTACCCCCTAGTAAGATAAACGTATCTTCCCCAGAATATCATCACATGTACTGATGTTGCTGTTGTTGACGCTGACTGGGTTCTAGCCAGCCTGGGGTGTGCCTTTGCCTCTACAACGGAGTAGTGTTGTGGTGATCTCTTACACTGCTGCAGGTTTCCTCTATGTATCGAGGCAACACCATTACAGGAGGTTTTCATACCTAATTCATGCACACACAGATTCACACTGCACCACACCTAAAAACATATTCATTTAGTTAGAAGAATCATCCGCTTATTGTGAAAGAGACTGTTTAGCTCTCTGAGCTACTTGACAAGAACATTGAGACATTGCTTCGGTGCCACAGCTTCGCCTGATAATAGTTTATGAGTAAAGATTCAGACGCTGTTTGCTTATTATTTGAAGATTTACATTTTGAATTGATTTGTTGATTTTGATTTTGCTGTATACACTTTGTAAAGAAACTGTTGTTGTTTAGTTCTGTTTGGGGTTTGCTACAAGGGGAGGTAATTGTTAGTTAGTATTGGGACGGGGGTCTATTTAGGGGTTGAGGGGAGGTTAGTTCCCATTTGTCCTGTGTTTGCTTGTTGATTGTTGAATAAAAGAGTGTGTTTGTATTCTGGCATTTTGTGTTAGTTCATTTTGTTTGAGTTTTATATCCTATTCACTCGCTTTATGTGCTGACGTCACAGAACCCGCTCGGGGGACGTGACAGTTGTATTGGTATGATGTTGAATTGGTATCGTTCTGTGTATTTATTTTGTTGTCACGTTTATTTTTGTGTTGTAGATTCCTTAGTGTTTGTCAGTCCAGTTGCTGAATATATTGTAAATGTAGCTGTAGTTATACAATGCCGTTCATGGTACGAATGCTGTGTGTATCCCATCCCCCCCCCCCCTCAAAGCCCCCTTTTTTGGCTATACAGCCCCCAGGGCTATGAGCCTCGTGTAATTTTATATATTTAAATCATGGTATGTCAAATAAAAGGACAAAGTTCATAGTTCATACACACACAAGCGCGCACGCGCACACACACACACACCCACACACACCCAAACACAGCTTGAGACTGAAATACATTTCTTGCTTGTTTGTCCTAAGTACTCGGATCTACGGACGCAGTACATATTCAGAAAAAATACATTAGACAACCCTGTATGTTTAAAATGTCTTTACTTCTCAATAACACAAGTCAGAAGGTAATCAGTCAACTATGTACTATTGTATTCAAAGCATACAATGATAGAGTTGCAGCTCTTAATCTGTGATGATCATTCTGCATAGACCAGTAGATTGCAGTGTATGTGTGTGTGTCGTGTATGTGTGTGTGTCGTGTATGTGTGGGTGTGTTTTTTGTGTGGGTGTGTTTTTTGTGTGGGTGTGTGTGCCTTTGGCTGGTTTATGGTTACGACTCTTTTGCCAAATGTTGTTTACTTGCATCAACTTCACTCTATTCGGTATTTTGTGTTCGTGGTGTGTGTGTGTGTGTGTGTGTGTGTGTGTGTGTGTGTGTGCGTGGGTGTAGGTGAACTTGTAAAAGCGACCAAATGGGTTTCAGAACTGACTTTTTGATTACAAAGTGGGTTTATTTGCTTGGAACCCATTGTGTTTTAGGAACCCATTTTGTTCTAAGTGCGCGGGAGTGCTCTTTTAGTGCTTGGGAGTGCAGTTGTAGTGCATGAGAGTGTTTTAAGTACACAGGGGTGCACTATCCAGGACGGAGAAAATACAGTCCATTTTTGGAGAAATTTGGAAGAAGGTTCGACCTATTTCGTCGCCTATAGGAGACGAAGTAGGTCAACTTTTTAGACGGAAAGAGCAAATTTTGAAATTCTTACATTTCTAGAAGAAATTTGCGTTCTTTCCGTCAAAAAAGTGCTTTCCGATTCCTACATTCTTAAAGAAACCCATTTTGTATTGAATACAAGTATGTGTGTGTGTGTGTGTGTGTGTGTGGGTGTGTGGGTGTGCGTGTGGGTGGGTGTGCTTGTATGTGTGTGTATGGGAGGGGTATGTATGTGTTTTGAAATATGTTTTCTTTACTAATGTTTGGCACTCAGTCCTGAGTAATATATTCGTATACATTTTGCTATTGCTTTGTATATGCTTTGAATGTTAAACGTTTGTGATGTCAGCTTTGTAACTTTGTAACTGTGAATTCACTTAGTTGTGGGCCTTGTGTCCTGACAAATATCATTAAATTGTCTCAATTATCACACACACACAAACACACCCACACACACACACCCACACACACACCCACACACACACGCACCCACTCACGATAAAATACACAACAATGCTGTTTTATTCATGTGAAACGGAGCTGTTTCACCGTAGTTTTGATGTGACAGCCTAAGCAGATGGGCTGCTATGAAAAAAAAAACCTCTGCAACTGTGGCGGCGTGTTTATTCATCTTCAGCGCTCATGCAATAGGTTGGTAACCTTGTTCTTCGTCCTCTGCAACTATATCCTGTGTCGTTGACCTTTAGAAAAAAAGAAGGGGGGGGGATGGGGGGGGAAGGGGAGGGAAGAAGAAAAAAAAAGAGGCCAGACAAAAAGGAATGCGGTGGCTGCAAACATTGTGTGGTCAGCGCGTTGCACTCTGGTCTCGTTTAGCCTATCCATCTAAAAATAGATGCACCATGCTTGTATGATCCATTGCTGGTAAAGATGTTCCAGTAACCTTTCGTTGGGAGAGGCGTTTGATACCTCTTTTCTTTGGGCCAGCTTTATGAGGATTGTGCCCCTCTCCTAGCCCTAGCTGCTGCACGTTCCTCAGTCCGTATTTTATTTTTTAGGACAGGAGGGGCGTGTCGAGAGCTGGCGAATGTCTAATGCATCCAAAGTAATTTTGGTAATTCTTACACGTTATAAATTGATAAGCTAACCCTAACCCTAACGGAACCTATCCTATCCTATCCCATAACTCGGAGGGGCACCACAGATTATCGTTTAACCAGTGTACTCCATCTTTTCCTATCCTCAGCAACCCTGAGCTCAGTGTCAAACCAGTCCATTCTCGAATGTTGCCCTCCCACCTCTTTTTCGGTCTCCCTCTTCTTCTACCTCCTTGCACTGTGCCTTGCAGGATGGTCTTTGCAAGACCTGGTGATCTGTTGACGTGGCCATAACATCGGAGTTTCCGTTTTTTCACCACTGTGATCAGGTCATCGTGTTGTCCAATGGCTTGTGTGATGGTCTGTCGGACTTCGTCGTTGGTGATGTGCTGGGCATAGGAAATGCCCAGAAGTCTTCGGAACATTTACAATTATAATTCATATAGTATGAGCATTATTTTCCCTTAAGGAACATTCCCTTAGGAACAATGTGCCCTTAACATTGCACGACGTAGAGAAGTTGGCCTTGGAACGAGTGGGTCAGTATACATGTAGTATGTTAACCCAAAGAAAGTTGGGCTAATGTGTTATTTTAACATTTAAAAAACAAACAAACAAAGAATGAAGACATCATCATCATCATCATCATCATCATCATCATCATCATCATCATCATCATCATCATCATCATGTGATGAAGAATAGAGGTAATACACATTGCTGCGATCGGTGGAAATTATCGCCAAAACTCCCGCTAGCAGCAGGTGAAAGTATTCCCTCCATCCCTTCAAAGTATACTTTGGGCTCGCTGCTAGCCGCGGATGCGAACCGCAGTACTGTTTAAAAGTGACGGAAAGAGCGGAATATTGCTACAAGGGTTCGGGTAATGGTTAGTTGTAGATCTATCCCTAGCCCTTGCCCTAACCATTTTCTCTACAAAAATGCTTTTTCCGTCCCAAAAAACCATTTGCATTTTTGGATTCTTAAATTGTATGAAACCAAGTGAGGACACTATCCGGCGTCAATAAACGGTTCGAAAAGATTCTGAAACGGTTCGTGAAAGACAGTTGACCTACAAATAAATACAACGTGACTTACTTCGTCGCCTAGAGGAGACGAAACTTTTCCGTTTATAGTCTTTCACAGACACTGTAACTGAGCACGCTGCTAACCTCTATCGCTTTTAAGTATAGTTTGGGCTCGCTGTTTAAAAGTGACGGAAAGAGCGGAATATTGCTAGCCTACTAAGGTTCGGGTAAGGGTTAGTTGTAGATCTAACCCTAGCCCTTGCCCTAACCCTTTTCTGTACAAAAGTGTAACTGAGCGGGCTGCTAACCTCGCCAAAGTATCCCTTCAAGGGACAAGGGACATACTTTGGTCTGCTGTGTGTGTGCCTGGAGTATACTTTCTTTCGATCGTAGCTATGTGCAATGGGTGGAAGAATAACGACATCATCATCATCATCATCATCATCATCATCATCATCATCATCATCATCATCATCATCATCATCATCATCATCATCATCAACAACAACAACAACAACAACAACATCGTCAAAATTCACCCTGTGGTTCTTGAGATACTGTTTCGAACGGACCGACAGACGGACGGACTAACCGACAGATCGACCACTGGCGCGTTCTGATTTCCGACTGATTCATGATATTCCACATCAGCCTGGGCATACAAAAGGCTTGAAACCAGCGCACGACACAGCCCAGTCCACTCAACTGTGATTGGGTGCCTGGCTCAAGTTAGAGCTGGGGAAGGTCAAGCAGCGAGGGAGAGGTGATAGACGCCATCCTCATTAAGCGGGCCTAGAAAAAAGGGAGGGCCCAAAGGCTTCCCTCCCCAACAGGAACACCATTTACCTACGCAGAAAAGAACTGCCACAAGAAAATGAAACAGTAATTCAGTTTATCACGTGTTTACGTCAAAGGCAAATACATGTAACTGTGGATGGATTTATTGATTAGCCCCGATGTAAACTTAAATGATCAAGTGATCCGAGCGAGCAAGTGTTCAACGTATAGCCTACTTTAAGGCGATCGTGCTTAAAAAGAAGGCCTTAATTCTTTTTTAATTCGATTTTCTTTCTGTCTTCTAATAGCGATCTCCCTGGCTTTACACCACCCGTTTGAGTGATAGATGTGTATTTGTTGTGTGTGTGTTTGAAAGAGTGGATGAAACAAGTGAGCGTGTATGTTGTTGGCACAGGTCGCCGGGCTTTGAGCCTCATTGGAGATTTGGGGAAAGACGCGTATATAGCATCCAGTAGTAGTAGTAGTAGTAGTAGTAGTAGTAGTAGTAGTAGTACTAAGTAGTAAATACGAACGTATAAAATCGTCGCGCTTTTAGTCAAATGAGTAGTTCTAACCGCATAGTCAGAATAAGATGTCGAATCGAAGTTAGCGTGGAGCTGCTGATTAAAGGGAAGCAGCCACAGAAGAACTGTAAGCTTCGCAGCTGCTTCCGCATTTGTGTTTGTTCTCTCCCCTGTTCTGTAAAAACCTGTACTACCCTTCAAGTAACCGTCTTGTAAGCTTTGTTCCGCTACTAGTCATTCCCAAAGATGTACGTGACAGATAGAACGAAATTTTAGTGGTGTGTGTTTGTGCGCTCGCGCGCGTGTGTGTGTGTGTATGTCTGTGTGTGTGAGAGAGAGAGAGAGACAGAGAGGGACAGAGAGAGAGAGAGAGAGAGAGAGAGAGAGAGAGGGAGAGAGAGAGAGAGAGAGAGAGTACAAAATAGATAACAGGACTTTATTTAGACCTACTTTCATCATTTAGAAAATGAAAATTCCAAACACCTGATTTTGCAGAGACCCCAAAAAACCAAGTCAGAAGACTCGAACAGAATTTAAAGTTCAAGGTCACCATTTCGAACTCAGTTTCAAATATTCGATTACCAACGATCGTTCCAGTTAGCAGTTCTTAGCCACTAGTTATGTAATTGATTCTTTTTTAGTGATTGAATAAGTCTAGAAACAAGTAGTTGGCACAGCACCTGTGGTACTAGTCCCATGACAGGGAAATAAGGAAGGCCTGTCTTATTTGAACGGTTGGTGGAGGTTCATCAACCTTCTTTTCGAGGTTCGTCAATCTCCACGAACCTTCCAATATAAAACAGACCTTTAAAGTTCTCTTCCAAAATGGTATTTTCTGCTTTTAATTGTAAACTCTACTCATAAGTTTTTTTGGTTGTTTTATTTTAGTTTATTTTGTTGCTGTTTAAAAAAAAAGCCAATATTATGACGTTGCACAGTGCAAGGAGGTAGAAGAAGAGGGAGACCGAAAAAGAGGTGGGAGGACAACATTCGAGAATGGCTGGTTTGACACTGGGCGAAACAATCAGGGTTGCTGAGGACAGGGAAAGATGGAGTACGCTGGGTAAACGATCATCTGTGGTGCCCCTACGACCTCCGAGTTATGGGATAGGATAGGAAGGAGGATAGGATTATGACGTTCACTGTGCTTCTTCTTGCCCCTTTTGTAAATAACGTCATTTCATTGTGTTTTTGAGATATTATTTTATTGTGCTTTGTTGGGTTGTGTGTTTTCTGCCTAATAGAGAGCTTAGCTGTAAAACATGCATATGCCTTACAGAAGAACAAGAAGTCTTGGACAGATGGACAGAGTACTGCTCTGACCTTTACAACCATACACCAAATGGAGACCCATCAGTTCTAGCATGTCCCGAGAACAGAGAAGAAGAAGAAATCCTCCCAATTCTCCGGAAAGAAGTTGAGGCAGCAGTGCAAGCGCTAAAGAAAGGGAAGTCAGCGGGAGTGGACAACATACCCGCGGAACTGCTACAAGCAGGAGGAGAAGCGATGATTGATGCCCTCACCATTGTCTGTAACAAGATCTGGCAGAGTGGGGAGTGGCCTATACCATGGACCCAGTCGCTTGTCATCACTCTTCCCAAAAAAGGTAACCTTCAGGAGTGTGAAAATTACCGCACCATCAGCCTCATCAGCCATCCCAGCAAGGTCCTCCTGAAAATAATACTCAACAGGTTGAAACCCCAAGCTGAACAAATCATAGCTGAAGAACAAGCAGGATTCAGGGCATGGCGAAGTACCACTGAGCAGATTTTCAACCTCAGAATAATCTGTGAGAAATACCTACAGCACCAACAACATCTATATCATGTGTTCATAGACTTCAAGAAGGCGTTTGACCGAGTCTGGCATGCAGCTCTATGGGCAACAATGAAAGTGTACAGCATCAGCCCTAAAATTACACTATGTAACACAATTTTTGTTCCTGGCTTCTAAGTGTTATATTTCAATTGCTTATGTCTAAAGTACGTGAAAAAATGACTTCATTAAGCACAAACTTTGCTTACACGACAACAGCACGAAGAAGACTCGTTTTTTGTGAAAATATAACGATTTGTTTTCATTTTCGTCATTATGATCAGGTAAAAACAAAAATTGCACAAGGAATAGACAAACACAGTCGGAAACCACTCAACAAGGTTCAGAAATGGGTAGATTTCCTAGATTTACGATTGTACTGTGAATCACTCTCTCAGTTCAGTTTATAAATTTATAGTCCCCAACACAGTATGCGTATAGGAGACTTTGATATTATGATGTCCATTGATATAAGAGGTCGTGCTGCAGTAAGAGGTCATATGAAAAGGGAGCGCGGGACGCTGCTACGACTTGCGGAAGAATACGGAGATGGATCGATGGCGGGTATGAGGGGAAGGAGTACGAACGTACGGCGGCAGGGGTAGGACCGGGGAGCCAGAGAGGCCGCCAAGGCCAAGGGAGGGCAAGCACAGAGGGGGAAGGGTGGAGGGTCTAGCAGTGACCGGGAGGGCGGGGGGAGGGGAACGTACCTAATTAGATAAAAATCCTTCAGGACCACATTAAAAGTCGGCGAGGGCCGGGTAACAGCTACAATCAAGAATGGACCCATAAAACAAGGAAGGGAAAAAAGTGGTACAGTGAGGTAGGGAAAGCCATTCATGAAAACGGATACCCAGGACACAGGGGTCAACTGAAGGTATGAGCCATGTGGAGGGGATGGTCAGTCATGGAAACGGATACCTAGGATCCAAGGATCAACTGAGGTATAAGTCATGTGGTGAGAAATGTCAGTAGTGGTATCTAATACCCAAGACACAAGGATTAACTGAAGGTATGAGTCATGTGAGGGGGGGTGGTCAGTCATGGAAACGGATAGCCAGGACCCATGGGGTCGACTGGAGGTATGAGCCATGTGGTATGAGAGCAAGGTAGCAGAGCGGTATAAGTCAGTACGTGGTAGTAATACCCAGGACCCAATGGGTCAGCTGAGGGTACAATCCGTGTAGTAGTAGCTGAGTGGGAACATGTCACTTAAGTAGAGCATACCCAGGACCCGAGAAGGTAGAGTCGAACCCAAGGCCCATGGGCCAGGTGGGGGAATAGGTTACAAACAGGTAACTGAGTGGGGATAGTCATCATTAGTAGTTGTAAGACAAAGGAACCCAAAACGAGTTCCGGGGAGAGAACCGGCCAGGCGGTTGGGTCTAAAGGTGAGTGGTAGGTGCACACCGCGGTCATGAACAGCAGTCCAAAGTTAGTCTACAAGGAGTAGGCTATCAGGTCGGCCATGGAGTCCAGATGCACGTCGCGGCAGGCAATCCTAACCGCGGAGAAGTCAGGCTCCAGGGCCAGACACTCAAGGACACAGTGGTCGTGTGCTTTTATATTTGTACAGCTACTTTTGGAACGTTCAAGAACGTTCTAGAAAGTTCTGAGAGTTTCTCGAAAGTTCTGGAAGTTTCTTGAACGTTCTAGAGTGTTTAGGAGAATTGTAGAAACATGAGGACAACTCTAGCAGTTCAGGGAGGAAGCTCGGCATTGAAAGCAAATCGATAATTTTCTCGAACACATGCGATTTTAAAATTTCCTTGTCCCGGTCACAGAAGCAAAGTTTTTCTGGAATAACAGCGATTTCCTTTCTGTTCTAGACCTAACGGGTTAGGAAAACACACTTTCAACCCAGGAACAGAACAAAAGTGAAAATTTGTTACATAGTGTTATTGAAGTCATCAAAAGCCTGTATTGATTGATTGATTGATTGTTGCTTTAGGTCCAGCGGACTCTTCCGAGCCAAATCAGGACCGGACAACCCCCGATCCGCATAAAAGATCTGCTGAAACAACCCTAGTGGGAAAACCGATTGCCCTACACCGGCCAGTCACTTTACAACAAAGACATCCCACGCAGGGACGGCTGAGGCTCCACCCCAACCACTCGAACCCCCGGTTACAAAAAAAAAAGAAAGAATACAAACATCACCACAAATCATCAACAAAACACATACATACAAAATGCCTACATAGCTAAATAATAACATCATAGGAAGCCCTAGTGACCACCCGGCACAAAGCGTCCAATACTCCCAAGCTGATCCAACAGACCTCATACACAAACAAGGAGTCTTGTCCAGGAAGAGTTTTCAAGAAAAAAGGTAGGTCATTGATCTAGCGAAGAAGAAGATAGTATAGCAGAGTGATAGGACAGAGCAGGAATGGGAAAGAGCAAATGAGAAAGACAGCGACAGTGGGAATTTAAAGCACTAAATTTCCAGAAAGTGGGGATACTATTTATACTGAAACCCCCGGCACTCCAACGGGGGTACTGTTGCCGCAGTAAATCGGTCATGCCTATAAAGGAAAGACAGGTTTTCAACTGGGGCTTTCCCTTTTCCCTTTATAGGTTAGAACAATCTACAGTGGCAAGATTGCTCATGACCCCAAGGGGTAAAAGGCTGTATGACAAGGCTACCAGTGCAGTCCTCCACAACAGCGCCATCGGGAACTGGTTCAGAACAACAATCGGTGTGCGTCAAGGATGCCTACTCTCTCCAACACTCTTCAACATCTTCCTAGAGCGCATCATGTCAGATGCTCTTGCAGATCATGGAGGCACAGTCAGCATAGGGGGTAGAGCAATCTCCAATCTTCGTTTTGCGAATGACATTGATGGATTGGCTGGAGAGGAACAAGAACTTGAACAGCTGGTACAGAGGCTTGACACCACCTCCAGAGCTTATGGAATGGAAATAAGTGCAGAGAAGACCAAAATGATGACCAACAACACCAATGGCATCAACACGGACATCAAAGTCCAAGGCCAATCCCTCAACACAGTGCATAACTTCAAATATTTAGGAGCCATTGTATCAGACAATGGGTCCCGACAGGAAGTCCTCTCCAGGATCGCACAAACAACTGCTGCCCTGACAAGGTTGAAGCCCATTTGGAAAGACAGGACCATCAGTCTACATTCCAAAGTAAAACTGCTGCGCTCCCTTGTCATCTCCATCTTCATATATGCTTGCGAAGCATGGACCCTCACAGCAGATCTCCAACGAAGAATACAAAGCATGGAGATGAAGTGCTACAGAAGACTTCTGGGCATTTTCTATACCCAACACATCATCAACAACGAAGTTCGACAGACCATCACACAAGCCATTGGACAACACGATGACCTGCTCACAGTGGTGAAGAAACGGAAACTCCGATGGTATGGCCACGTCACCAGATCATCAGGCCTTGCAAAAACTATTCTGCAAGGCACAATGCAAGGAGGTAGAAGAAGAGGGAGACCGAAAATGAGGTGGGAGGACAACATTCGAGAATGGACTGGTTTGACACTGAGCGAAGCCATCAGGGCTGCTGAGGACAGAGAAAGATGGAGTATGCCGGTTAAACGATCATATGTGGTGCCCCTACGATCTCCGGGTTACGGGACAGGATAGAATAGGATAGGATAGGACTCATTTGTCGCACAAGTTACCTCTTATTCGCATTAACGTGGTATTTTTGGATAAATGCGACACTTCTAGCCTGCATACCATATATACAATCTAACCTGTGCTTCTCCTTCATCTGGCAACAGTTTTCTCCTCCATCTGGCAACAGCTCTGTCCTCCATCTGGCAACAGTTTTCTCCTCCATCTGGCAACAGCTCTGTCCTCCATCTGGCAACAGCTCTGTTCTCCATCTGGCAATAGCTCTGTCCTCCATCTGGCAAGAGCTCTGTCCTCCATCTGGCAACAGCTCTGTCCTCCATCTGGCAACAGTTCTGTCCTCCATCTGGCAACAGCTCTGTCCTCCATCTGGCAACAGCTCTGTCCTCCATCTGGCAACAGTTCTGTCCTCCATCTTGCAATAGCTCTGTCCTCCATCTGGCAACAGCTCTGTCCTCCATCTGGCAACAGTTCTGTCCTCCATATGGCAATAGCTCTGTCCTCCATCTGGCAACAGTTCTGTCCTCCATCTGGCAATAGCTCTGTCCTCCATATGGCAATAGCTCTGTCCTCCATCTGGCAACAGTTATGTCCTCCATCTGGCAACAGCTCTGTCCTCCCTCTGCCCACAGCTCTGTCCTCCATCTGGCAATAGCTCTGTCCTCCATCTGGCAACAGCTCTGTCCTCCATCTGGCAACAGTTCTGTCCTCCATCTGGCAATAGCTCTGTCCTCCATCTGGCAATAGCTCTGTCCTCCATCTGGCAACAGCTCTGTCCTCCATCTGGCAGTAGCTCTGTCCTCCATCTGGCAACAACTCTGTCCTCCATCTGGCAATAGTTCTGTCCTCCATCTGGCAACAGCTCTGTCCTCCATCTGGCAACAGCTCTGTCCTCCATCTGGTAATAGCTCTGTCCTCCATCTGGTAATAGCTCTGTCCTCCATCTGGTAATAGCTCTGTCCTCCATCTGGCAACAGCTCTGTCCTCCATCTGGTAATAGCTCTGTCCTCCATCTGGCAACAGCTCTGTCCTCCATCTGGCAATAGCTCTGTCCTCCATCTGGCAACAGCTCTGTCCTCCATCTGGTAATAGCTCTGTCCTCCATCTGGCAACAGCTCTGTCCTCCATCTGGTAATAGCTCTGTCCTCCATCTGGCAACAGCTCTTTCCTCCATCTGGCAACAGTTCTTTCCTTCATTACAAAGTTGTAACTTTATTTTTGTCTTTTTCTCACACTTCTGCCGTGATTTGACAAAACCGAGTAAGTCCACCTAAGGTCAAAAATGATTTTTTTGCGCCATCAAACTTGCAAGAGAATGACGCATCTTACCTGTAAAAATCAAATCCGAACTATGTTTAGATTTGGAGATATCATAGAGTAAGTCCTTGTTAAAAAACATTTAAGTGGGGGAATAAACTGATAAAACCAAGCAAGTCCACTGCGCTTTTGTTTGGCGATACTCTGCCTGATGCTCGAATTGGCATGATGACGTCATCTTCTATAATAACCTGACAAAGAAAAGTAAGTCCTCCCGACCAATGAGAAAGTGCCTTACGATGAAGTGGACCAGTGAGAATCCATGTTATTGCTGCTGTGCAATATTATTTTCCTGTGAAAAAGATGACGAAATTTTAGTCAGCAATGGACGTGTTCGGCTCTTTGAAAAAGAGTTTTCTTCATGTACTTTCCTGCCCACCATGAAGGATCCTGTGGATCTTCCGCCTACGCGGCAACTTCAACGAGGTGTGGAAACAAACAAACAAACTATCCTATCCTACCCTATCCTGTCCCGTAACCCTGAGGTCGTAGGGGCACCACAGTTGATCGTTTAACCAACATACCTTTCCCTGTCCTCAGCAGCCCTGATGGCTTCGCTCAGTGTCAAACCAGCCCATTCTCGAATGTTGTCCTCCCACCTCTTTTTCGGTCTCTCTCTTCTTCTACCTCCTTGCACTGTGCCTTGCAGAATAGTCTTTGCAAAGTCTGATGATCTGGTGACGTGGCCATACCATCGGAGTTTCCGTTTCTTCACCACTGTGAGCAGGTCATCGTGTTGTCCAATGGCTTGTGTGATGGTCTGTCGGACTTCGTCGTTGGTGATGTGTTGGGTATAGGAAATGCACAGAAGTCTTCTGTAGCACCTCATCTCCATGCTTTGTATTCTTCGTTGGAGATCTGCTGTGAGGGTCCATGCATCGCAAGCATATAGGAAGATGGAGATGACAAGGGAGCGCAGCAGTCTTACTTTGGAATGTAGACTGATGGTCCTGTCTTTCCAAATGGCTTCAACCTTGTCAGGGCAGCAGTTGTTTGTGCAATCCTGGAGAGGACTTCCTGTCGGGACCCATTGTCTGATACAATGGCTCCTAAATATTTGAAGCTATGCACTGTGTTGGGGGATTGGCCTTGGACTTTGATGTCTGTGTTGATGCCATTGGTGTTGTTGGTCATCATTTTGGTCTTCTCTGCACTTATTTCCATTCCATAAGCTCTGGAGGTGGTGTCAAGCCTCTGTACCAGCTGTTCAAGTTCTTGTTCCTCTCCAGCCAATCCATCAATGTCATCCGCAAAACGAAGATTGGAGATTGCTGTACCCCCGATGCTGACTGTGCCTTCGTTATCTGCAAGGGCATCTGACATGATGCGCTCTAGGAAGATGTTGAAGGGTGTTGGAGAGAGTAGGCATCCTTGACGCACACCGATTGTTGTTCTGAACCAGTTCCCGATGGCGCTGTTGTGGAGGACTGCACTTGTAGCCTTGTCATACAGGTTTTTGATGGCTTCAATAATTTTAGGGCTGATATTGTACACTTTCATTGTTGTCCATTGAGCTGCATGCCAGACTCGGTCAAACGTTTTCTTGAAGTCTATGAACACATGATATAGATGTTGTTGGTGCTGTAGGTATTTCTCACAGATTATTCTGAGGTTGAAAATCTGTTCAGTGGTACTTCGCCCTGCCCTGAATCCTGCTTGTTCTTCAGCTATGATTTGTTCAGCTTGGGGTTTCAACCTGTTGAGTATTATTTTCAGGAGGACCTTGCTGGGATGGCTGATGAGGCTGACGGTGCGGTAATTTTCACACTCCTGAAGGTTACCTTTTTTGGGAAGAGTGATGACAAGCGACTGGGCCCATGGTATAGGCCACTCTCCACTCTGCCAGATCTTGTTACAGATAATAGTGAGGGCATCAATCATCGCTTCTCCTCCTGCTTGTAGCAGTTCCGCGGGTATGTTGTCCACTCCCGCTGACTTCCCTTTCTTTAGCGATAGCACTGCTGCCTCAACTTCTTCCCGGAGAATTTGGAGGATTTGTTCTTCTCTGTTCTCGGGACATGCTAGAACTGATGGGTCTCCATTTGGTGTATGGTTGTAAAGGTCGGAGCAGTACTCTGTCCATCTGTCCAAGACTTCTTGTTCTTCTGTAAGGCATATGCCAGACTTGCTTTGGATCGTGGAGACTTTGGGCTGTTTGACACTTGTCAGCCGCTTTACAGTCTGGTAGGCCTTCTTGCTGTTGTTCTTGTTCAGACTGTTCTCTATTTCCTGGCATTGATCTCCTATCCAGTTCTCCTTTGCTGTGCGCATGCCTTTTCGGATGTCATTATTGATTTTTCGGTAGATATCAACTCCCTGTGAGGTGTTCTTTTTCTTTTTTTTTTAATCTCTCTTCGTTTATCACACAGATCCAAAAGTTCAGGTGTGATCCACGGCTTTTTCTTTGGTCGGTGCTTGCCAAGGATCTCAGTGGCGGCATCTATCACAGCTGAGTTGAAGGTGGTGGTCATGGTGTTGACATCTACTTCACCAGCCCCTAAAATGAGCAGTGGTGCAAATTTCCCTCCAATTGTGGCCTGAAATAGTTCTGCCACCTCCGGGTCTTGCAGTTTGTCCAGGTCGAACTTCAGTCTAGTGCACTTTGCTGTATTTACTCTCTTCAAGTGGAGCCGGAAAGACATCATCAAGAGATCGTGGTCACTTCCGATGTCTTCTCCTGGAAAAGTGCGTGTCCTGCCAATGTTGATGCTTGATCTGAAGCGTTTCTTGACCATGATGTAGTCTATTTGGTTGTGATGCTCCCCGCTGGGACTGTGCCATGTCCATCGTATGGAGTTTTTGTGGAGACCAAGCTTGTTTGCCAGTACCAGATTGTTGTATCTGGCAAACTCCAAGAATCTCAGACCCCTGTCATTTGTCTCGTTGTTGCAGTGGGGTCCACATGTGTCTCCCCAGTTGTGGTGCGCATCTTGGCCAACCTTGGCATTCCAGTCGCCTTGCACTATGACTATGTCCTTTTTCGGCACTTGGTCAAGGACCGCCTGTAGATTTTCATAAAATCCTCCACTTCGCTGTCGTCATAGTCTGATGTTGGGGCATAGGCCTGGATGATGGTGATGTTGAAAGGGGCTGCTCTCAGGGGGATGGTAATGAGTCTACTGGAGACTGGGCGGCAACCCATGACAGTGGCTAGAATGTTCTTGTGGACCACGATTCCAACGCCGTGTTCGTGCCTGTCATCTGTACCGCTGAAATAGAGCTTGTGGCCTTTGTCGGTCGTTGTTTCACCTAGGCCTTTCCAGCGCAGTTCGCTGATGCCTAGAACGTTCCATCGATAGTGGTCCAACTCGTGGACCAGTTCTTCTAATTTTCCTTCCGCAGTTAGGGTCCTGACATTCCAGGTTCCTATGACGATGTTGTTTCTCGCGCGGATCTTGCTAAATTGTCCATCAGTAGCATACTTAACACCTCCGTTCTGGTGGCCAACGGAAGGCGCGGTCCTTGAGCCGGGCGACGACCGATCCGGTATGGAATTAGTGGATAGTGTCATCATGTAGTGTGTCTTGGGCAAAAAAAGACTTGACGATGCCCAATCCTCTCCAGGCTGTTGGCCACAGCCCAAATCCACGAATACAGTGTGGCTCGCCTTGGCCCTGAGCACGTGGTCGTTGAACCTGTAGTAACGTGAGGTTCCTCGCCATGGCAGGTGACTTCTGTGTAGAAGACTTTCGCCCAGTGATGCCGTGTGAACATTACCCCTGTTAGTCGCCTCTTACGACACGCCGGGAAACGTTGGGTCTATTCTGTTCAGTGCCCGAACCCACAAACAAACAGCAACAAATATATTACAGACACACAACAAGGGCAACAAAATACAAGACATACACGTAGTGTAAAGGCAGGAAGATCGCTACAATAGGAAACTGAAAGGAAAATAGTTTTGTATTTTTTAAAATTAAATTGGCTGCATCTAATATTATTTTGAAGGGAGGGAGGAAACCGGAGTACCCGGAGAGAACCCTCGGTGACCCGTAAAATCTCATAAAAATCACAAATTTTTGCCCCGTGCGGAGCTCGAACCCGCGACCATCGGCATTGGACACAGGCGCATACCCACTGCGCTACGGGCTACCCCATAACCATGACTCCTGCATACCAACCGAGGAATATTAAGTGGAGAATGGCTAAAAACAATAATAAACACGCACACACATACATACACTTAAACTGCCGCAGCCACATCTTACAAAACCGAACTTATGTAACTCATCTCGTCAGACTTTTTAACAAAGAAACGGCCTATGGGACTTACTTGGTTTGGTGAATTTTGAAAACAAGGATTTACTTAATAATAAACTGACAAAACCAAGCTGATTTGACTTACTTGGTTTTGTGAATTTTTTTAACAAGGATTTAATTCAATAATAAACTGACAAAACCAAGTGGGTGACTTGCTTGGTTTTGTCATGTTCTCAACAAAGACCTATCTCAAGAATAATCTGACAAAACAAAGCAAGTCCACAAATAGTCTTAAAACATCAAATCTATCAAACATTTCTTTAACATTCAAGGTATGCACTCTTAAATCGAGGAATTGCATTATAATATGCCCTTAAACTTCCAGAAACGATCGCGTAATATAGCGCAACACAAAACGTCGATTTTCTCGAAAGTAGGTTTTGTGGACTTGCTCGGTTTTGTCAGTTCACGGCAGACTTTCTCTTTTTTCTTCTGTAGTTTTTGTGTGTTAAAAATATTTTTATGATTCTTGCCAATATCTAATTATAAATTAAATTAAACGACCGTTTCGAGTGCCATTATATAATCTATGCGTGTATTGATTTTGCATTACGTATCTATTATAATATTTATTATTGCATAGGTGACACTAAATTAAGCTTCGACTTTTGTTTTTTTTCTTTTTATAGATTCTCAATTATCGTTATTATCATTGTCATGTTTACTGAAATAAACCACTGTTTAGAACAAACAATACAATGCAATACAATACAATACAATACCATACCATACCATACCATACCATACAATACAATACAATACAATACAATACAATACAATACAATACAATACAATACCATTTCCCCTACCACCAACTAAAATAAGCTTTATTTCTTCAAACTTTAATTTAATTTAATTTAATTTTATTTTATTTTTGATTTAAGAACAAGGGATGAGGGAGAAGAAGGGAGAGGGTATGTATGGGGAGGGGGAGGGTGGTAGAAGGAAGGGGGAGTAAAAAGGAAAAAGAAATATACTTTTAAAAAAGACAGGGGAAACAACCCAAGAAAAACACTAAGCACATTGTTTGCTTCCACCTTTTACTTGCTTCTGTCCCTTGCACCAACTACGTGTTTAATTTGTTACGTTTATATCGTCTTTTTTGTGTTTGTCTTCATAGTAAGTCCTTACAAATCGTAGTGCTTGTTGAAGTCGTGCTTCCTGTTGTTGTTGTTGCTGTTCTTGATGGTGGTGGTGTTGTTGCTGTTCTTGATGATGGTGGTGTTCATTGTACGATAAGGTATTCTCTGTAAAAACCAAGGGTTTGTGAATTTTTATTTTATGCGGAAAATAACATTTCCATTATTCAGTTGTATTCCACTCTCCCCCCACCCCACCTCTCTCTCTCCCCCGCCCCCTCTCTTTCTGGATTATTTGTGTCATTGTAACACCTGATTATCTGATATACATTTGCATATATCTTATTTTGTATGCTGCATATTCGTTATTATAGGACTTTCAATAATGGCACAGGACGCAGTCAATATAAAAAAAATTCAAAAATAAAAATTCGATTTTCTTTCCGTCTTCTAATAGCGATTTCCCTGCCTTTACACCACCTGTTTGAGTGATGGATATGTATTTGGTGTGTGTGAGGGTGGATGAGACAGGTGAGCGTGTATGTTGGTATAGATCGCCGCGCTTTGAGCCTGATTGATTTGGGGAAAGGCGCGTATATAGCATCCTGTATTACTATTATTATTACTTTGTTCTGTTATTGGTAGATATAAATGACTGAATATCGGAGAAGGTGAGTTAAAAATGATAAGAGGAAGGATTGTAAGATTAGGTTCCCGCCTTAAATCTGTATCCTTGTGGTAAATAACATGTCTTTCTCTGCCTGTCAGTCTGTCTCTGGCTGGCTGTCTGTCCATCTCTCTCTTTCTCTAACGGCGGTCCTTAAGGCAAAGATGGCTATTCCTCTACCCCCCTGCCCTCTCTCATCTTCCACTCCTTCTCCATCTTCTTATCCATCGTCACAGCTGGGCTTAAATACTTGTCCCCCCTCCCTATCATTTCTCAATTTCCTCACACATCTGGGCCCAGTTTCCCCTAGTCTGGAACCGTTCCAGACACCGAGATGTGGAAATGATCGTATTTGTGGCTACAGATAGTGTCCACGACGTTTTAAGCCCAGATGCGTAACGTTAGCCAGCAACATTTAGCAGTAGATAGCAAGATGACGGTTAGAAGTAGATGGTAAGATGACGGTTAGCAGTAGCTAGTAAGATGACGTTTAGCAGTAGATAGTAAGATGACTTTTAGCAGTAGACAGTAAGATGACGTTTAGCAGTAGATAGCAAGATGCCGGTTAGCAGTAGATAGTAAGATGACGTTTAGCAGTAGATAGTAAGATGACGGTTAGCAGTAGTTAGTAAGATGACGGTTAGCAGTACATAGTAAAATGACGTTTAGCAGTAGATAGTAAAATGACGTTTAGCAGTAGATAGTAAGATGACGGTTAGCAGTAGAAAGTAAGATGAAGTTTTGCAGTAGATAGTAAGATGACGTTTAGCAGTAGATAGCAAGATGACGTTTAGCAGTAGATAGTAAGATGACGTTTAGCAGTAGATAGCAAGATGACGGTTAGCAGTAGATAGTAAGATGACGTTTAGTAGTAGATAGTAAAATGACGGTTAGAAGTAGATAGTAAGATGACGATTAGCAGTAGATAGTAAGATGACGGTTAGCAGTAGATAGTAAGATGACGTTTAGTAGTAGATAGTAAGATGACTGTTAGCAGTAGATAGTAAGCTGACGGTTAGAAGTAGATAGTAAGATGACGTTTAGCAGTAGATAGTAAGATGACGGTTAGCAGTAGATAGTAAGATGACGTTTAGCAGTAGATAGTAAGATGACGTTTAGTAGTAGATAGTAAGATGACGTTTAGCAGTAGATAGTAAAATGACGTTTAGCAGTAGATTGTAAGATGACGGTTAGCAGTAGGTGGTAAGATGACGTTTAGTAGTAGATAGTAAGAGGACGGTTAGCAGCAGACTACGGTAACACCAGTCAGCTGTTAAGGGAGAAGACACAAAAATAAGAAGTTTTAACAATACAGAGAAGAAGAAGAAAGAAAAGATTAATTTCACTCCATACCTTAAAGCGTAATATGAATATCGTAAGACTGCCGCTGTGTTGTGCTGAAACAAATCAAAAATAAAGGAAGTACCTGTATAGAAATGTAGGCGAGTTGAGTATCTGACTCCCGTCTGTCGGCCACCAACCATGAGAACACGGCCCAACCCGAGCTGTTATTTCATTTATCCCTCAAAAGAGGGACATAAAAATATTTGTCCTGCAAGGCGGTGATGCGTGGTTGCTAGTAAACCAAGTTGCCGGCTACTAGTGCCACGACACTCTTCTGCAAAGTCGCTGCCACCGACTTGCATAAAATGCCTGTCGACAAAGTAGTCCCACTCACCACCAAAAGCAGAAGACGAATGGTCAACCGGGGAGAACAAATGTCGTGTCGCCTTGTCCTGCATAACCCAATGGCCACACCAAAGGATTCTGCATAGAAGAAGCCACCCAAGGCTAGTCTAACCAAGAAATGCAAGGTAGACAACTTCTCGCCTAAGCCTGAACCAGTCGCCTCCCATTCCACCACAGAAAAAATGGGGAAGAAGAAGGAAAAAAAGATGAAGGAGATGATGTTGACAATGATGATGACGATGCTGACGAATGATGCTGATGCTGCTGATGATGATGGTGATGATGATGATGATGATGATGATGATGATGATGATGATGATGATGATGATGATGATGATGATGATGACGGTGGTGTTATTGCAACTGATAACGATGTTGATCAGATACTAGTTCACGATGATCATCCTGGTACTACAATGTTGTATTTGTCACAAAAATCACGCCAACATCGTGACCACCCAGAGACGCGAGCGCAGTCGCAGCTGCCACTACTTTCAATAATAAGCTTGTCTATTATTGAGTATCGGATTCCTCAAGCAGCTGCAGATTCATGAGGGAGTTGAATATATACCTTCCTTCAATATAGACGACGCATTTGTCAAATAAGGCGTAGAAAAATCGGAACCGCCGTAAGATTTGAAAACAAGGAAACTTAATATTGTTTATTTATTATTTAACTCCCTTGTCTAGCAAGGCGCTGGCAGAAACACGATCTGGCTCAACCCGCCTTTATCAGAACTTATGTGTTGGCATAATAATATCAACTGTGGTACAACCATTTTGAATGGCGTTTATCTTGAGGTTTAAAACGAGTGGTTTGAAAAGAAGCAGACGCCGCTACTGATAATAACGATAAAGACTATAACGATGATTGAAAGACATGGTTGCCCCATGTAGTGCGTCTCGTGTTTCAATGATCCACAGTTAAGTTCTCATCTCGCCAATAGCAGAACAATTTGAACGCGAAGGTCAGCTTTGTGTAATAATGACTGTTTTAGACAGTTTCCCATTTTGTATGGTCGTTGCCTTTCAAAGCATGTAAAAAAGAGCCAGGTCACAGGACATAGCGACTCATTGGGCCATGACGTTATAAGTCCGCAGGTTTGCAGTCAATGAGCTTTTTGGGCGACTTGCCTTTGATCCTTACTTCCACCAAAGACAGTATTATCTTTGCTTCCACTGCGCCTTGAGTCATTCTTTGAGCAGATAATACCGCCATGTAAAGAAAGGTTATTTTCTCTTATACTGTATGCCTTTCAGTTTCCTTGTTAAAGGATTTTCGGATTTGCACCGTAACTGCGAGAGATGCGCGCGTTATAAATCAATGTATGATGATGATGATGATGATGATGATGATGATGATGATGATGATGATGATGATAATGATGATGATGATGATTATTATTATTATTATTATTATTATTATTATTTTATTGTTTTTCGTGTCAACAAAGATAAGTTGGACTTGATTTTCCGTTTTGGCAATAGACGATGGTGATGTTTGATCACAGGCTGACAGAGTGTAACAGAAGTTTGATCGTTAAGATTGGTCACAATAACATCACCTGCTACCCCTCCTTGCTACGTCCTTTGCTGACTGCAGCTGAGATAGACTAACTATAGCATCGGCAGTAAGTCGCCATTACAATGGATTTTCCAGTCGCAGTAGGCTAAATGAGGAAAATGTGGTTTATAAGTAACTCTTTTCTTGATAGTGTCTGATCGCCGTTTTAAAATTTCGGATGTTTAGACACCTCTGCGTCGGAGGAGCGACAAAGTACTAACGAACGACGCAGATGGTCTTCTTGTGAGTTCACAGACGTGGGTCCGTCCTTGTACTTGCAGGAAAACCAGCTTTCACTCGCTTCCTGTTTAGAGTGAGAACACACGAACGAACGAAACGTATTTCACCTGAAAATAAAAAATGATGGTGAAACACGATTACGCGTTCCCTCAACGTTATTAAAATGATACGTTCAAATATAGAACACATATCTATTTGTGGCAAGCGGAGTGTGCGTCTTTTGTTTACTATCAAAATTCGTTGATATATATATATTGTCGAAACGTTGACCCGTGTATGTCGGGCTTAATCGCTATGGCGTACAACATCGTTAAAAATGGCGTCATCAACTACATGTTGTCCATGGACAGTGTTTTGGCGCTTCTGATTATTTACCTCCCTTTTTGATATACGATGACAAGTCTATTGACAGGAGACATTGTATTTATTGTAAGAGTGGTGGGAGGTTTATTTTGTTCCTAATTATTCTGTTTCAATCCAGATGTCACACTCTTTTGGTTAAGAATGACCGATGCTCTGTTTAGTTTTCCTGCATGTGTGTGGGTTTTGTGTTTACACTTACGTTCGTGCGCATTGGTAATAATAATAATAATAATAACAATAATAATAATAATAATAATAATAATAGTAATAATAGTAATAATAATAATAATAATAATAATAATAATAATAATAATAATAATAATAATAATAATAATAATAATAAGGATATTTATATAGCGCTTTTTCCCAATAAACAATATCATTTCAAAGCGCAGTACTCACGCATTTATTCTAAACATCCGGCTTCATACAAAATAAAATCAGACACTTGCTAACGAATAAGAGACGAGGGAGGGAGGGAGGAGGGGAGAGCTAAGGATGGGTGATGGGGTTGGTGGTGACGGTGGTCTGAATCAAAATAAAAAAAAAACAAAACAAAAAAAAAAAAATAATGGAGGAATGACGACGATGATGATGGGAGGCAAGATCAGAAACATTTAAGTTTTCAAGTTGGATTTAAAAGTAGCTATGTTTGGAGAGCTGCGAAGAGAGAGGGGCCCGGGGGGGGGGGGGGGGGAGAGAGTTTCAAGTTAAAGGACCAAGTACTGAGAAAGATCGACGGCCAGCAGAGGAGAGTTTGTAGCGGGGTATGTGAAGCATGAGGGTGTCAGAGGAAGAACAAAGATTTCTAGAAGGCTTATAGAATTGAAAAAAAAAAGAAAAAAAGGAGGAATGACGACGATGATGATGGGAGGCAAGATCAGAAATATTTAAGGAAGAGATGAGTTTTCAAGTTGGATTTAAAAGTAGCTACGTTTGGAGAGCTGCGAAGAGGGAGGGGAAGAGAGTTCCAAGTTAAAGGGCCAAGTACTGAGAAAGATCGACGACCAGCAGAGGAGAGTTTATAGCGGGGTATGTGAAGCATGAGGGTGTCAGAGGATGAACGAAGATTTCTAGAAGGCTTATAGAATTAAATGTTCTGGGTGAGGTAAGAAGGGGCTAAGCCATTGGTGGGAATAACGCTGTCTTATTCTCATTGATAGCCTACTGTAAAGTTCTTCCAATCACACGGCCATGCCATTGTAAACACTAACCATGACAATAGTGTTCATTTATAATATTCACAGGGATTTTTTCTTTCTGTTTGGCACTGTTTGGTGCACTGTGTTAAAAACAGGAGTTTCTCTGAACGTGTTATGTTTTTAAAACATGGCTAACTGTCAAAATCTTGTTTTGAGGGTAAATAAACCACCCCTCAATGTACACAAGGCTTTTTGGTGTTTGATGCATGCGTCTTTCATTCCTGACAATCTTTCTGTAAAATTTTGTGTGTGTATGGGTGTGTGTGTGTGTGTGTGTGTGTGTGTGTGTGTGTGGGGGGGTGTGGGTGTGGGTGTGTGTGTGTGTGTAACTTTCTCCTAATAGCCTAACAGTGTCTGGTTTTGAAGTGCTGTTCACATTTCTCCAGCTTTTCTTCAAAGGTAACTTAATGTCATGAATCATGCGTTTTGGATCATAATATAATTGGATAATTTTGCGTCTTTCCTATCTATCCTATCCTATGACGTAACTCGAAGGTCGTTGGGGGAACCACAGATGATCGCTTAACCAGCGTACTCCATCGTCTTTCCACCAGTCATTAGACGCAGCATTATGACCAGACGCGAATCCATGTTTGACATCGGGTCTAAACCAGTTGTGTTGCCTCTCGTCTCTCGCCGCCGTCAGAGAGAGATACGATACGATAATTTTATTGTGTATAGGCTAATTAACCCCTTCACTAGAGAGAGTGGGGAAGGGGGGGGGGGGTGTTGGGGATTGGAACAATGGTAAAACCGAAAACAGCGGGTCATTGACGTACATAACCAACGCGCGTCCGTAGGCTTCTGTTCGCGTCGCGACTGGAACATCCAGTTACGGAATTGATGTTTATGTTTGCACAAGTGCAAGTAATGTTTACAAATAGTCCCGTCCTAGCTCGATTTCTGTCTCTTTCTTCTCAATTGCCCTCATGAAATCTTGAAAAAATCTTGGCACGGTCTGGCAGTGTCAGAATCCATTTTGTCTGAACATTTCTCCACAATTTTTTATTCAGCATTTCAAGCACGTCTTTGATGTCCACGGTCTGTTTTTCGTTCGCCTTTGCTACATGTTGTACTGTTGATACATTAACATTGGCACAAGGCAGGTCTATCAGTCGACAACATAGTTGTAACATGAGTAGCACAGTCTGGCTTGGTGTACACAGGCCTGTTCAATGGCAAGCTTGGCTCTTGTAGTTTTACTTGGGCTATATCTTATCACGCGGTGCACTTGCGGTGGTCGCTTCGGCAACATCGGGTTTAGCAAACATTTATCTTTTTAGACCTATATCTTGATGCACTGTTGATACATTCGGCGAGAAGCTCTTTGAGCTTGTAAATGCGCTATATAAGAGAAATCTCCTCTTTTTTTGTGTGAAGTCTGTCAATAAGATTCTGCTCTTCTCCTGCCTCCCTCGAGCTGCGACGCGGCTTTCTGACGACATGTTGTCACAAGACTTCCGCCGTTGCTGTTGTCAGCCGTACATGAATATTCACTTTCTACCGAAGTCAAGCGAGTACAACACATGTTTTCGCACCGTGAGTCTCAATTTTGAAAAAAGACAGTTTATATTCTGGAAGCGGGGTGTGCAGCATCCTTTCTAATGGTTAGCCATTCACTGGCATGATGATGGTGCAAAGTACGAAAACTCAACAGGGTACTCATTATATTTCGTGCTGGTACCCATGCAAAGGAGACAATCCCTTGCCCCCGTGACAGAGAGAGAGAGAGAGAGAGAGAGAGAGAGAGAGAGTGTGTGTGTGTGTGTGTGTGTGTGTATTTGCGCGTGCATTTATATTTTGGTGTATACGTGTGTGTGTGTGTGTGTGTGTTGTGTCTGTGTATGTGAGAATGGCTATAATAATGTGGCTAGACGGGAGCAGCTATAGGTCATAATACAGTTTGGCGAGAGTAGCGGGGTAGCTTGGTTCATGGTCATCAATTGGAGTCCTGTTTTATGAACTTGAAATAATGGAATAGACGTGCAGCAAACAATTTATTACAGTCATGCCAAAAGGGTGGCTCGGTAGACACTATCGCCACACACTGACAAAATAAAAGCAAAATAAGGTCCTCCCCTCGCTTCCTCCCCTCTATTTCCCCCCCCCCCTCCCCGGGAAACTGGGATTTGATTTACCGCACAACGTTTGTTGTCACTTAAGAAAAATTGTAATGAATATGTTTATGCCTATCCTATCCTATCCTATCCCGTAACTCGGAGGTCGTAGGGGCACCACAGATGATCGTTTAACCAGCGTACTCCATCTTTCCCTGTCCTCAGCAACCCTGATGGGTTTCGCTCAGTGTCAAATCAGTCCATTCTCGAATGTTGTCCTCCCACCTCTTTTTCGGTCTCCCTCTTCTTCTACCTCCTTGCGCTGTGCCTTGCAGAATGGTTTTTGCAAGACCTGATGATCTGGTGACGTGGCCATACCATCGGAGTTTCCGTTTTTTCACCACTGTGAGCAGGTCATCGCGTTGTCCAATGGCTTGTGTGATGGTCTGTCGGACTTGGTAGTTGATGATGTGCTGGGTATAGGAAATGCCCAGTTTATGTTTTATGTTTATGCATCCACTAGTAACATTATGAAATGATGTAGATGAAAAAACTCTTCTGTGACCATATTACCTATTGTGAAAAGTTTGGACACACATTACCTCAGACTACACTCATTTTAAAAAGAAATAATGATTGCGCTTAATGTAGGGCATTCGTTGAAGAGCAATATGAGATCAGACGACGCCTTACTGGCTTACATAATGAGCTAATATAGGCTAGGAGTGTTTTATTGATTGCCGATAAATCCCACTATTTGTGCGAGAGGTGTCCGCTTGATATTCATCTGTGCGTCGTTATTATGATAGAACTATTCCATTTTTCTTCCACTATAGTAGTAGATGGGAAACGTGATGAATCGCGCTATGTGATGGTTAGAAGGATGAGTTGGGCGTGCTATGAATTGAGGTAGCTCAATGACATCCTCAAAAATTGCTTTGTTAGTATAGGCGTAAGTAGTTTTTCCCTGGTAGGCTAGACCAGGCGCCTTAAGCACCACGTGGGCGCCTCGGGCGGTTTGGGTTATATTTGGGATAGGTTAGCGCCTTGAGCTGTCCTTGAGCTGGAAAGGCGTTATATAAAAACGATTAAGTTCCTGTTATTATTATGTTTCCTTTATGAACGAGTAAGTTCCTTGTTAGTATTATGTTTCCTTTATGAACGATTAAGTTCTTGTTAGTATTATGTTTCCTGTATGAACGATTACATTCCTGTTAGTATTATGTTTCCTTTATGAACGATTATTAAGTTCCTGTTAGTATTATGTTTCCTTTATGAACGATTATTAAGTTCCTGTTAGTATTATGTTTCCTTTATGAACGATTAAGTTCCTGTTAGTATTATGTTTCCTTTATGAACGATTAAGTTCCTGTTAGAATTTTGTTTCCTTTATGAACGATTAAGTTCCTGTTAGTATTATATTTCCTTTATGAACGATTAAGTTCCTGTTAGTATTATGTTTCCTTTATGAACGATTAAGTTCCTGTTAGTATTATGTTTCCTTTATGAACGATTAAGTTCCTGTTAGTATTATGTTTCTTTAATGAACGATTAAGTTCCTGTTAGTATTATGTTTCCTTTATGAACGATCAAGTTCCTGTTAGTATTATGTTTCCTTTATGAACGATTACGTTCCTGTTAGTATTATGTTTCCTTTATGAACGATTACGTTCCTGTTAGTATTATGTTTCCTTTATGAACGATTACGTCCCTGTTAGTATTATGTTTCTTTTATGAACGATTACGTCCCTGTTAGTATTATGTTTCCTTTATGAACGATTAGATTCCTGTTAGTATTATGTTTCCTTTATGAACGATTACGTCCCTGTTAGTATTATGTTTCCTTTATGAATGATTACGTCCCTGTTAGTATTATGTTTCCTTTATGAACGATTACGTCCCTGTTAGTATTATGTTTCCTTTATGAACGATTACGTCCCTGTTAGTATTATGTTTCCTTTATGAACGATTAAGTTCTGTTAGTATTATGTTTCCTTTATGAACGATTAAGTTCCTGTTAGTATTACGTTTCCTTTATGAACGATTACGTCCCTGTTAGTATTATGTTTCCTTTATGAACGATTACGTTCCTGTTAGTATTATGTTTCCTTTATGAACGATTACGTTCCTGTTAGTATTATGTTTCCTTTATGAACGATTAAGTTCTGTTAGTATTATGTTTCCTTTATGAACGATTAAGTTCCTGTTAGTATTATGTTTCCTTTATGAACGATTAAGTTCCTGTTAGTATTATGTTTCCTGTATGAACGATTAGATTCCTGTTAGTATTATGTTTCCTTTATGAACGATTAACAGGGATGGATTTAACCGGAAATTACCGGTATTTTACCGGTTTGAGAATAAAAATACCGGTTGAAAAATCAGTAGCCGGTAGAGCCTACCAGTTTTTATTTTGTTTGACTGGTTTCAAAAATAAAGGAAAAGAGAAAGAAAAACAAGAGAAATGAAGAGAGAGAGAGAGAGAGAGAGAGAGAGAGAGAGAGAGAGAGAGAGAGAGAGCCAGCCAGCCACGCTGATTATGTGTTTAGGGAATGTAGACGAGAGGCCTGCGAATGCGTTCAGTAACCTTGCCATATTCTTTGAGGTAATTAATACAGAATCTGAGAATGATATAACATTGGCGGTGCAAGGCTATCGTGAATACGGATGAATTAAACTCGCGCACTTTCGATTTTTTCTTTCCTCGTGCTCGTCAGTATGTATTGCGACAGTGGCAGATAGGCTAGTAATAATGAAGAAGCAAAAATCTCTTTTTTCACTTTTATTTTTAGCAAACATCGTTTCAGTTATAGTTAGTAGGCTTTACGGTGAGCAATAAATTAATCACTGCATTCGTCAGCAGATTTTCGGTGGCAAAATAGTGACGCATTATTAAGCTTTGCTATGGGTCATACCGTTTTCCCGTGACTGGCCTACCGGTTTGCGTTCGAGTGGGTTTGTTTACTGTGACGTCGTACCGGTTTTGCAAATCTCTAGGACGATCACTGATTAAGTTCCTGTTAGTATTATGTTTCCTTTATGAACGATTACATTCCTGTTAGTATTATGTTTTCTTTATGAACGATTAAGTTCCTGTTAGTATTGTTTCCTTTGTGAACGATTACATTCCTGTTAGTATTATGTTTCCTTTATGAACGATTAAGTTCCTGTTAGTATTATGTTTCCTTTATGAACGATTAAGTTCCTGTTAGTATTATGTTTCCTTTATGAACGATTAAGTTCCTGTTAGTATTATGTTTCCTTTATGAACGATTAAGTTCCTGTTAGAATTATGTTTCCTTTATGAACGATTAAGTTCCTGTTAGTATTATGTTTCCTTTATGAACGATCAAGTTCCTATTAGTATTATGTTTCCTTTATGAACGATCAAGTTCCTGTTAGTATTATGTTTCCTTTATGAACGATCAAGTTCCTGTTAGTATTATGTTTCCTTTATGAACGATCAAGTTCCTGTTAGTATTATGTTTCCTTTATGAACGATTAAGTTCCTGTTAGTATTATGTTTCCTTTATGAACGATCAAGTTCCTGTTAGTATCATGTTTCCTTTATGAACGATTAAGTTCCTGTTAGTATCATGTTTCCTTTATGAACGATTAAGTTCCTGTTAGTATTATGTTTCCTTTATGAACGATTAAGTTCCTGTTAGTATTATGTTTCCTTTATGAACGATTAAGTTCCTGTTAGTATTATGTTTCCTTTATGAACGATCAAGTTCCTATTAGTATTATGTTTCCTTTATGAACGATCAAGTTCCTATTAGTATTATGTTTCCTTTATGAACGATCAAGTTCCTGTTAGTATCATGTTTCCTTTATGAACGATTAAGTTCCTGTTAGTATTATGTTTCCTTTATGAACGATTAAGTTCCTGTTAGTATTATGTTTCCTTTATGCTTAGCAGACAATGGGAGCCTGGTCATACGCTGTGGACTTCAGTTACTCGGATAAATGAATCGTGGACTTCAGGTACTCTGATGAATGAATCGTGGACTTTAGTTACTCGGATGAATGAATCGTGGACTTCAGTTACTCGGGTGAATGAATCGTGGACTTCAGGTACTCTGATGAATGAATCGTGGACTTCAGTTACTCGGGTGAATGAATCGTGGACTTCAGTTACTCGGATGAATGAATCGTGGACTTCAGTTACTCTGATGAATGAATCGTGGACTTCAGTTACTCGGATGAATGAATCGTTAACTTCAGTTACTCGGATGAATGAATCGTGGACTTCAGGTACTCTGATGAATGAATCGTGGACTTCAGTTACTCGGATGAATGAATCGTGGACTTCAGTTACTCGGATAAATGAATCGTGGACTTCAGGTTCTCTGATGAATGAATCGTGGACTTTAGTTACTCGGATGAATGAATCGTGGACTTCAGTTACTCGGGTGAATGAATCGTGGACTTCAGGTACTCTGATGAATGAATCGTGGACTTCAGTTACTCGGGTGAATGAATCGTGGACTTCAGTTACTCGGATGAATGAATCGTGGACTTCAGTTACTCTGATGAATGAATCGTGGACTTCAGTTACTCGGATGAATGAATCGTTAACTTCAGTTACTCGGATGAATGAATCGTGGACTTCAGGTACTCTGATGAATGAATCGTGGACTTCAGTTACTCGGATGAATGAATCGTGGACTTCAGTTACCCGGATAAATGAATCGTGGACTTCAGGTACTCTGATGAATGAATCGTGGACTTTAGTTACTCGGATGAATGAATCGTGGACTTCAGTTACTCGGGTGAATGAATCGTGGACTTCAGGTACTCTGATGAATGAATCGTGGACTTCAGTTACTCGGGTGAATGAATCGTGGACTTCAGTTACTCGGATGAATGAATCGTGGACTTCAGTTACTCTGATGAATGAATCGTGGACTTCAGTTACTTGGATGAATGAATCGTTAACTTCAGTTACTCTGATGAATGAAACGTGGACTTCAGTTACTCGGATGAATGAAACGTGGACCAAAATAACAAGGAAGCAGGGAACAGAGATTTGGGGGTTGTTTTACGGGTAGGTCGGATAGCTAGTTACGCAGTCATTCAGTCAGTCAGTCAGTCAGTCAACAAATACATCAATATAGTAGTAAATCAATCAATAATTGTTTGCAGTCGCGCAACACGAACAACGAAAAGAACTGTGCATCCAATAGGACAAAATAAAGTTTAAAAAAAAATTATGTGCAGCAATTTGTGTCGCATTTGCGTAAAAGAAAAGCATGCCAAATAACGACAATTCTTAAAAACTGACACTTTCATAAATAAATAAAAATCTAGATATTCTTTTTTTGTACTAACACACACCTCACACATCTCTTTCACACATGTATGTCTTCATAAAATAATATAAAAAAATAAAATACCATAAAAATCATAAAATACCATACATATCATAAAATACCATACAAATCATAAAATACCATACACATAAAATACCATACAAATAATAAAATACCATACAAATAATAAAATACCATACAAATAAAAAAATACCATACAAATCATAAAATACCATACAAACCATCCTGTCCTATCATAGCCAATCCCGTAACTCAAACATCGTTGGGGCACCACAGATGATCGTTTAACCAGCGTACTCCATCTTTCTCTTTTCTCAACAACCCTCATGGCTTCACTCAACGTCAAACCTGTCCACTCTCGAATGCTGTCCTCCCACCTCTGCAAGGCCTGATGCTCTGGCGACGTGGCCATACCAACGGAGCCTCCGTTTCCCCACCACTGTGAGAATGTCACCATGTTGTCCAACGGCCCGTGTTATGGTCTGTCGGACCCCGCCGCTGGTGATGCGCTGGGCACAGGAAATGCCCAGAAGTCCTCTGCAGCACCCCATCCCCACGCCCTGTAATCCTCGCTGCAGACCCGCCGCGAGGGCCCATGTCTCGCAAGCGCATAGGAAGACGGAGACGACAAGAAAGCACAGCAGCCATACCTTTGAATGTAGACCAATGGTCTCGTCTCTTCAAATGGGCCTCAATCCTGTCAGAGCAGCAGCTTTTTGTGCGAACCAGGAGAGGACCTCCTGTCGGGACCCATTGTCCGATACAATGGCTCCCAAACATTTGAAGCTATGCACCGTGCCGAGGGACTGGCCTTGGACTCTGATGTCCACACCGATGCCCTTGGTGTTTTTGGTCATCATTTAATAAAAATCATACCCAAAAAAAAAAAAAAAAAAAAAAAAAACTTCGGTATTAATAGACCGATGCCCTTGGTGTTGTTGGTCATCATTTAAAAAAATCATAAAAACCAACAAAAAAAACTTCTTTGGTATTAACACTAATACATAAATACTAAAATAGGAAGCCAGATACACGTGTTTTCCCCTCGTCAAATATAACAGAACTCTATAAAATGTTTTTAAGGTCGTCGTCTTCTGATATGATGATTCCTTCATTGCTGTTGAAATTGTACAGTCTAAAAGTATGTGATTAACTGAAATATTTTCTAAGCACATGCTGTTGACGTTTTTTTTAAACACTTTGTATTCCACGAGTGTAACGGTAGTTTATAATTTAATTTAATTGTTAATGGATTCACTCGCTAGCCACCGAACAAGCAAGACGTGCTGCTTATTCCTCTCCGGTGAGCGAAATTTCTATCGGGTAATTACTACTATGTAATTACTGTTACCATCGAGTGAGCACAGGCAAAATGTTTGTATAGTACAGTGCGGTATAGTAGGCCTACTAAAATCTATTGAAATTAGATTGATCCTTCGTCTAAGAAAAAATACTGAATATTTTCAAAAACGAATTTTAAAGAAGTTAAATAGATTCCGGCTGTTCCACAATTCTTGATGTCAAGCATAGCACGTTTCTTTAGTCCGAAAGACAAAGGAAAGACAGAGGGGATGAGGAGAGGGGAAGAGCGAAAAGAAAAAATTCTTCAACTTCACCAGCGAGTGAAAGTGAGAAAAGTCCATCGAATTACCAGGAAAAAAAGCGACAGAACTTATTTTACCTGCCAGACACTTTGGAAGAAGGCGGCAAGATGGATATGGCCAAACTGCTTGAGGCTATTGATGAGAAATTGACAGAAAAAATGAGTGTTTTGGCGAAAGCAGAAGATGTTCAAAGCTTAAAAACAGAGTTCTCAAAAAGAATGGAATCGCTGAATGACATTACAGAATCGCTGAAGTTTGAGATTGAGAAATTGAGAGAAGAAAACCTGACACTGAGACGAAGGGTCGACGAGATGGAAAGCAATTAAAACGACACAGAACAGTACGATAGGAGATGGAATGTGAGGGTCTATAATGTGGAGGAGAAGAAGGGAGAGAAACCCGACGACTGCCTGAAACGCTGCTGCCATGTCTTCACCGAGCTGGTTGGTGTGCCAACTGAAGATAAAGACATAGAGGCTGCACATCGAGTGGGCAAGCAGGAAGAAGGGAGGAAGTATCCCAGACCTATGATTGTCCGTTTCCAGAACCGCAGGCTCCGGGACAAGGTACTAGCTGAAAGAAGACGTTTGAAAGGAAAAGGTATCTCCATAGGAGAAGATTTAACTTCTGCAAACTACAAGCTGGAACGGGAAGCGTTCAAACACTCTGCAACGATGGCAACCTGGACCACGAATGGGAAGATTTTTGCAAAACTTAAAAACAACAAAACTGTTCAAATCAGGTATGGAGACAAAGTCGATGATGTTCTGAAGAAAGCTATGTAATCTGGAGACCAAGGTTAAAACAAATCTTTCTGTTCAAGTTAAATGGACTGATGACTTTACACGTGTTTTAATGCCGAGGTCATTTTACTACCTCCGTGATGTTTGTTTTGAGCGTTCGCGTCTTTCACTATTTTGTGTGAGTATATATAGTATACTTATTGGTTTATTTATTCCTTAATTAATTGCTTGAGTAACTGATTAACGCATTAACTAATTAATTTACAATTTATGCATTTATCTATCTAGCTATTACTAAATCTTAATGTGCATATAATTATGTAGGTACCTAGGCATCATCCCCTTCTGTGTGTAACTATTTATCTATCTGCCTACCACCAGTCGGTCTATATTCCTTAGTTTGCTGATTTATAATCAACCGAATTGTTATTGGTTGAGTAGGTGGTTGATGGTCATGGTTATGATAACATCTATATAATTATGACCACTGTTCTATTGATAAGTCAGACGATGATTGTGGTTAGGTGAGGATGGTGGTGATTGAAGATGGTGATGATGTCGATGATAATGGGGATTGACTCTCTCCTCTTTTTGTGATTCTTGTGACTGGAGTGATTTGTTGATTACTTGAATTCTTTCATTCCGTGCCTATTAGAAGTCCAATACTAATTGCAATGTATTCCTGCCTTTTCTTTTGGAATGTGTAATAATAATGATAATAATAATAATATTAATAATAATAATGGTAATAATAATAATGATAATAATAATATTAATAATAATAATTGTAATAATAATAATAATAATAATAATAATAATAATAATAATAATAATAATATATAGAACCGTTGAAGGTTTCGTCGATGGTGATGGTGTTATGATGATGGAGATTCAAATGGTAACAACTACATAACTCGTTGCAAATTGTCTGTTGACATTGTTCTATTGTGTTGTAAGTTGTTGACTTCTTCATACGAAATGGAAATGGCAAGATAGCCTTTCCCTTTATCCTTGTTCAGTTAGCAAGGTCGTTTACTTTTGGAGTGTTTTTTGTTTGTTTATTAATGTTTTTGATTACGCACTTACTACAAACAGTAGGGTTTGCCTATTTGTCTGATTTTGCATTGCCTTTTGTAAAGTTGGTTTGGAGTTTGTTTTGCTGTTTTTTTTTTTTTTTTTTTTTTTTTTTTTTGGTTTGTTTTTTCGGTCTGCTTTTCTTTTCTCGAAGTATTTCTTGGCCTATTATTTTTATTTCCCTTGTCCTGTGAGCTCGATTCGGCTCAGTTGATTGCTTCTGTTCAAAACTTAGAACTGTACATTTCTTAATTACTTTTAATCTTGCTGATGTTTTCTTCTCTGTTAGTGGGGTTTTCCTGGCTGTCAAAAATAACCATGGCTTGTGTGTGTTTTATGTCTAACGCTGTCGTTTGCTTTTTCCTATGACGTCAAATGATGATAATTGTATTAGTATAATGTCCATGAACTGTAGAGGCCTAGCCAATCAGCTGAAAAGACGAGATATATTTCACTATCTTAGACAGAAAGCTTTTTGCATCTATTTTTTACAAGATACGCATTTTGATCCTAAACTTGAAGACTATATTAGAGCAGAATGGGGATATAAGGCTATTTTCGCATCTCATACAACAAATTCCAGAGGGGTGGCGATTCTTTTTAATAATAATTTTGAATTTGAAATTAAAAATGTAAATAAAGATGTTGGAGGTAACTGCATTCTTGTTCAGATTAAGACAATAGACAGAGATATATTACTGGTAAATATTTATGGCCCAAACAATGATGATCCCGAATTTTATAGTAATTTAGAGAGAAATATTAGAGACATGAATGTAGATGAGATAATAATTGGGGGTGATTGGAACTTGATGATGGATTTTGATTTAGATTATGATAATTACAGGCACCATAATAATGAAAAGGCACAGGAACGAGTACTAGAGATAGCAGATAATTTAGACTTAGTTGATATTTGGAGGGAAATAAATTTAGAACAAAGACGGTATACGTGGCGACGAAGTAATCCTGTACAACAAAGTAGACTTGATTTCTTCCTAACTTCTGACTCACTGTCCTCTTTTGTATGTGATACTGATATTATTCCTGGCTATAAGACAGATCACTCAATTATTGCTCTTACCTTAAACTTCGCCTCATCTCCTAAAAGAAACCTATTCTGGAAGTTTAACTCCTCTCTCCTTAAGGATAAAACCTACGTTGATAAGGTTAATTCCACTATTATTTCCGTGTTAGAAGAGTATGCTGCATCACCATATATTAGAGAAAGCATAGCAACTATTCCCAGAGATGAAATCCAACTTACGATCTCGGACCAGCTATTTCTTGACGTACTGCTAATGAAAATTCGAACAGAGACAATATCTTATGCTTCCTATAAAAAACGACAAAATACAGAAACGGAGAAAAAATTAGAAGAGCGGATTAATGTATTAGAAAAGGTATTTTTACCGACAGAGGATGAAAATAAAGAATTAGGCGAATGTAAAGAGGAATTAATTAAACTTAGAGATAAGAAAATGGAAAGGGTTTTACTTAGATCACGGGCGAGATGGGTAGCGGATGGGGAGAAAATAACAAAATATTTTTGCGGGTTAGAGAAAAGAAACTTCGTAAGCAAAAGTATGAAAAAGTTAATTGGGAATGACGGGTCCGAGATTAGTGAGCATGGTGAGATTTTAAATGAGGTAGTGTGTTTTTATCAGAAGCTATATCAGGAAAAGCAGTTAGAAGAATGTGAAATATCAGATTTAGTACCAAATTTAAATACTCTAACAGAGGATGAAAGCAGAAACCTTGAAGGTGAAATAACACTAGAGGAAGCGAGTAAGGCTTTAAAAAACATGAAGAATTTTAAGAGTCCTGGAACAGACGGATTTACTGCTGAATTTTTTAAAGTATTTTGGTTGCAGATTAGGTCGTTTGTTGTTCGTTATTTGAATGATAGTTATAAAAAAGGTTATCTTTCTTCCACTCAAAAAGAAGGAATCATTATTACCATCCCAAAAGGAGATAAAAACAAAGAGTATATAAAAAATTGGAGGCCAATATCGTTATTGAATGTGGTATATAAGATCGGATCCACCTGTATAGCAAACCGTTTGAAGTTAGTATTGCCATCTCTGATTAACGAAGACCAAACAGGCTTTATTAAAGGAAGATATTTAGGGGACAATATTCGTTTAATTTTATGATATTATTAGCTACGTGAATCAAAACAACATATCAGGGCTTCTCTTATGTCTTGACTTTGAGAAGGCATTTGACTCTGTGGATTGGAAATTTATGCAAAAAGTCCTAAGAGCGTTTGGTTTCGGTAACGACATTTGTAGATGGATCAGTACTTTTTATAATGAAATAAAAGCTTCAGTGTGTGTTAATGGTCAAGTATCCCAATGGTTTGACATAAGGCGTGGTTGCAGACAGGGGGATCCGATCTCGCCTTATATCTTCATTTTGTGCGTTGAAATATTAGCCATAATGATACGACAAAATGATAAGATCAAAGGCATTACAATAAATAATATAGAGCACAAAATCTCACAGTATGCTGATGACACAGAATTAATGTTATACGGCGATAGATTAGGGTTTGAAGAATCGATCATTACAATAGAGAAATTTGGGAAACATTCTGGACTTCTATTAAACTCAGGAAAAAGTAGTGCTATTTGGCTAGGCGATAGAAGCAACTCACCGACTCAGTATATGCCGCATTTGAATATGAATTGGAACCCCAGTAAATTTAAAATATTAGGTATCTGGTTTACAAATGATCTAAAAGAATGTATAGAAATTAATATGAGCGAAAAGTTTCTTGAGGTAAAGATACTATATAGAATTTGGTCTAAGAGACAGATAACCCCACTGGGAAGGATTGCAGTTCTTAAATCTTTGATTTTGTCAAAATTAGTTCATTTATGGATGCTGCTTCCCAATCCTCCTGACAAAGTCATAAGTTTAGTGCAGAAAACTGTCTTTGATTTTGTATGGAACCGCAAGAGAGATAGAATTAGTAGGAAAAGTGCTGTTAAAAACATTTTAAATGGAGGTATAGGAATACCTGAAATAAAAGAGTATATACAATCTTTAAAATTATCATGGATACGAAAACTTCAATGTGGCAATCCTAAATGGAAGAATATTATTTGTTCTGTTTGTCCTTTTGTGAATAACATTACTAGATTAAGGCGCAAGCCTGCCTATTTCCACTGCAAATTGTAACGATTTCTGGACAGATGTTTTTTCTGCATATAGGTTATTTGCTACTCATGTGAATATTCAGAGTTCCGAGGAACTGTTGTCAGAACGTATTTTTTATAACCACAACATTCAGATTGGTAAACTAACCATTTTCTATAAACAATGGTTCATTAAAGATGTGTTTTGCATAGGTCATTTGATCAATGAAATGGGACAACTGCTGTCTTACAATGAATTTCGAGAGAAATATAATATAAACACGAATTTTGTAACCTATGCTGGATGTATAGAAGCTGTTAAGAAATATATGCATATGTTTTCGTTTGAGTTACAAAATAATAATCATTGTGAAATAAATAAAACCTGGAAAATTCTCAGCTCGGTCTGCAGAGGAGCACAGTTGTACTATGATATTTTCACCACGGATAAGACACGGCCAAATTGTTGTAGTAAATGGGAAGGCAAACTAGAGAAAGAAATAAATTGGAACTCAACTTTTCAGAAAATTCAGAAGATTCGTGATATAAAATTAAGATGGTTTCAAATACGCATAGTGCACAGAATAATAGCAACAAACATTGTTCTCTCAAGCATGGGTATTGCTGCTGATGCAATGTGCTCCTTCTGTGGAACTGAACGAGAAAACATTCAGCATCTTTTTTGGAAGTGTGAAAGAGTTCAAAGATTTTGGACTCAATTTCAGTTTGTTATTAATGATCGTTGTCACAATGTTGTAGATTTAAATTTAAATGAATGTATTGTTTTGTTTGGTTATGTCACAGACTGGCTAGTTTTAACTCTGCACATTTACTATTTAGCCATGTGTAGTCTTTGCAACAGTAGAGAGTTAGTATAGTACACAGCAGCAATTAAATTACAGCACACTGCGAGCCTGAGCCACACACACAGCGTAAGTGAGTCAGCACTTGAGCTTTGAATCTGAACATTTTACCCAATGATAGCTTAGGCAAAGCGGTTCGAGCCAGTTTGACTGTGTCAGAGCCTAGCACAGTTTTGGTCAGTTGGGAGGAATACACCGAAGTGTTAACAGCTAGAAAGCTGGCAGAGAAATCTCTTCACACTTAGACCAGGAAGCAGGACTTAGAATTTTAGAATTCT
Organism: Oncomelania hupensis; assembly: GCA_036898135.1. Taxonomy (NCBI): domain Eukaryota; kingdom Metazoa; phylum Mollusca; class Gastropoda; order Littorinimorpha; family Pomatiopsidae; genus Oncomelania; species Oncomelania hupensis. Next base: position 166,501,634 of record CM072511.1, read on the forward strand.
CTCAAGTCACAACGGGCCTGAACTTGTCAAACAGGTAAATGAACACCCTTCTGTTTCATCGTGATATATTTATATTATTGTTGAAATTATGTTTGTGGAATTTGCTATGCATAAATGTGAATTATTAATCCGAATTTGCGTGACCATGTGGAAGAGCCGACCACGAGGCGAAACACGACCGGTTACGCCGCCATGTTGTATCCCGTACGGAACCACTGTTGTTTAACTTATATGTATGTTTGCAGACCAGTGGCTGTACCCGTGAATGTTTATAATATTATTAATTCTGTATGTGTATAGTTAGCCACGATTGATATTTATGTATGTATAGGAATTTAGAGTGAGATTCCAGTGGAACCCGGAAGTAGCAGAATGTTCGTCGCTTATGTATAGAGATGTGGAGCTATCACTGAGGGCTACTTGGCTTTCAGTGAGACGCTCTGCACAAACCGATTATTCAGGGTTGTGCAGAATTTCGTCTCTTATATTCCAGACGAGCAGGCGAGCTATCCCGAGCTATCCCGAGCTATCCCACTCCACAGAAACGACTAGTTGGGTGAGGAGACTCTACCGCACCAGACGGAAAGAGCTGCCTTGGAAAACTCCCTGTCAGACCCCACAGCGTGGCAAGGGAACCCAACTACACAACGACACAGGTGGACCAGAAGCTACCTCACAGAAGGACTTCGAACCCCCACTCATGAGTTAAGTGCATAACACGAAGGTGCACTTAAACTGATCATAGCAGGACCACAGTAGTCCAACTATTCAGAAACTGTAAAACGGACCACAGTAGTCCAAATCTACATGCAATCTAGTAGCAAGTGCCCGAGGAAGAAATAACAGCTGCCTAGACTATCAGCGATCGAACTATTAGCATTGAAAGAGACTTTTTAAGTTAGTTTAGTACTTAGAGAATCTTGTATAGAGTAGAAGAAATAAATGTGTGATTTTAACTGTTATCAAGTGGCTGGACTACTTATGATTCATAGCCGTGTGAAAGCTAGTGTGACAGTATTCTTATACCATTTTTCTATCTATTTCTGTACCCCAACCTTAACACAGAACGAGCTAAACAAATAAATTTATTAAAGTAATTCATAGGGTGACTTACTAGCAGTTCCCACCGAATAAACGTGAGGGTCCATAATTCCATTGTGCAGAGCCCATAAACCCCACGTGACACTTTAATTGGCGAGCCTAGCCAGGATCTGTGTATAATAGGAATTGGGTATAACCGGACCTAAGTACAATAAAATTAGATAACAGTAGTAGTAGAATAACTTAGAATAGTGTAAGGGTATAACACTGATCAGTTGTGGTGCACTATTCTTTAGTTAAAAACTTTTTTGCTTCAAATATTTTTGTGCCTGTATGTTGCATTGCTCTTTTGCAGGTTTTGCTTAAGTAACTGTTGTATGCCATTTGACTCTTGTTTTATTCTATTATTGATTACGAATTTTATGGTCTTTGCATTGTTTTTATTGACTTGCAATATTGCTAGTGTTTTGGTATTCCACGTGATTCAGAGGTTGTTCATAGACACGTTTGGCAATGTCGGACCCAGTGGCCTTGAGATTGCGCTTCAAGGAATTGGGAGAAGCTTTACACTTAGCAGGGGGAGACCTAATTGCGTATATAAATGCAGAGGTAGAGAAACAGGAGGCTAAGGCAGAGAGAGCAGCCGAGAGAGAACAGAAGAAACTCGAAGCAGAACAGAGAAAAGCAGAACTAGAAGCAGAGCAGAAGAAACTAGCATTAGAAGCAGAACAGAAGAAGCTCGAAGCAGAACAGAGAAAAGCAGAACTAGAAGCAGAGCAGAAGAAATTAGAGGCAGAGAGAGAAACGAGGAAATTAGAATTAGAAGCAGAGCAGAAGAAACTAGAATTAGAAGTAGAACAGAAGAAGGCAGCAGTAGCAGCAGAGAGAGAAGCAGAAGTTAGGAGATGGGAGTATGAGCGGGCAGAAAAAGAAAAAGAAAGGGCAGAAAAAGAAAAAGAGAGGGAAGAAAAGGAAAAAGAAAGACAGCATGAGTTAGAGCTAAGAAGATTGGGATCAGGAGCTTCAAGTTCTTCCTCAACCCCTTCCCACTCAGATCACCTAGAGGTAGCATCCAACCCTGTACAAGGAATGTCATTTCCACTGGGAACATTCAATGAGAGAGAGGAAGGTCTAGATCTCTATCTGACTAGGTTTGAGCGTCTAGCAACAGAGTACAAACTAGATCCCACTCATTGGTCTTTTAAGCTTAGTCAAGGGCTTAGAGGAAAGGCTTATGACATCTACAGTAAGCTACCGACTGACAGAGTGACTGACTATCACAAAGTAAAAGAGGCACTCCTAACGGGATTCGAACTGACAGGAGAATGCTATCGGCAAAAGTTCCGCACCAATCGGAGAGTGAAAGGAGAGAGCTATGCGCAGTTCGCGGATCGGTTGTCCACAATGTTGGATAAGTGGATTAGCCAGTCAGCCACGGCTAAGACGTATGATGGACTGACAGAACTGTTAGTATGGGAACAGCTACGGGAAACCATGACCCCCGAGCTGAGAACATTCTCAGTAGAGCAGGGCGCGGAAAGACTGGAGGATCTGGTCAAGGTCGCAGATAGGTACGTGGCCGCACACGGAGAAGCCAAGAGCTTCAGGCGAGACCTAAAGCCTAACGGGAAAGAGGCACAGAAACGAAGCCCTACCCGGGAAGAGCGCACCGCGAATAAGCCGAATAACCCCAGACCTGGGCAAAATAAAGGACCCAACACGGAATTCGGGAAAAGAGGTCCCGCAGAACAAAGACGGTATTGTTCGTTCTGCAACAGAAACAATCACTCCACCGCAGAATGTTTCAAGTTGGCCGCACAACGTAGGAAGAGCGCGAAAGCCGGCCAGCGCACAGAGTTCTAACTCAAAGCAGCGGTAACAAGCCACACACAATCGGAGATCACCCATCGGTGACAGACACGGTCAAGGTCAACGGAAAAGAAGCGAACTGTTTGTATGACACAGGTCTATCATACGACGCGATAGTTAGCGAATCTCTTGTATCGCGCGCGGACTTGACAGACAAGACAGTCGAACTACAAGGAGCAGACTTGACGAAACCGACGACTACTTGCCCAATAGCTTGGATCGAAGTAGAGAGTAGGTACGTCACAGGACGAATCCAAGCAGCTGTTTTACAGAAACCCCTGTATGATCTAGTGCTAGGTTGTAGGTATGTGTTCTTAGGCACGCCCCCTAAAACTGTAGAGATAGCTGCAGTGCAAACCAGGGCCCAAGCTAAAACCCAACCACCCCAGCCCGAGTTCGCTCCGAACCCAGGACTCGAAGAGATCAAAACAGCACAGAAAGAAGACACCTCGATAGCGAAGTGCTTCCAGAAGCTACCCAAGGCGCACACACCCCCGCACAAGGGAGACTTCTACATGGAAGAGGGAGTTCTACATCGACAAGGAGATGGAGATCACACCCAACTAGTACTACCAGCCACCCTTCGAGCCCAAGTACTAGAACTAGGCCACAGCATGCCACTCAGCGGACACATGGGAATTGGAGCCACAGTGCAGAGAATCAGCGCACACTACTATTGGCCAGGAATCACGGAGGATGTCAAGCGCTACGTGAAATCTTGCCACCAATGTCAACGATATTCCCCGCGACATCACACCGTACCAGTTACCTTAGGACCATCGGTAGTAGTCGGCGTACCATTCCAGCAAGTCTCAGTAGACATAGTAGGACCACTGCCCATGACCAAGAAGAGGAACAGATTTCTACTCACACTCGTCGACGCATGTACGATGTGGTGCGAAGCAGTCCCGTTGCCAGCGATCGACACCAAGAAGATTGCAGATGCACTCATCGCCATCTTTACCAGAGTCGGATTCCCGGACAGCATTAGAACGGACAACGGATCTCAGTTCACCGGCCGCCTGATGCAAGACGTGTTCGAGTTGATACAAGTTCATCACATTCGCACACCACCATACCACCCAGCCAGCAACGGACAAGTAGAAAGACTGAATGGAACCCTTCTCACCATACTCAGGAAAGTCGCCGACGACAATCCAGAAGCGTGGGACACCTACGTGAATGCGGCACTGTTCGCATACCGAGAAACACCCCATGCAGCCACAGGCTACACCCCGTCAACATTGCTATTCGGCAGACCTCTAGCAGGACCGCTAGAAGCCCTACGCAGAAGTTGGACGGAAGCCAAGATAGACGACACACCAAGGGGTGCCACCAAGTACGTCGCAGACCTGCAGGAAACCCTCAAAGCAACGTGGAAGACAGCTGGTGAAGCACTGAAGAAGGCAAGAGCCCGTCAGGCGAAGTACTACAACCGCCACGCGAAGGACAGAGAACTGCAAGTCGGCGATCAAGTGCTACTCTTACTTCCAAGTGGAACCAACAAGCTGGACATCGCTTGGAGAGGACCGTACCGGGTGACTGCCAAGAAATCCAAGACAGTCTACCAAGTAGAGGTGAACGGGAGAGCCCGATACCACCACATCAATCTCCTCAAGAAATACACGGACCGACCAGCGACCCCCAGCACTCACAACTTGTTAGCCATCGCCATCGCGGAAGAAGGAGAAAGCATGGAGACCAATGCAGTAGAGTATCCCCTGCACTCCAAGGAAACCTACAAAGACGTGATACTCAACGGAGACCTAGCCGCCAAACAGCGACAGCAAGTACTACAGGTCATTCGACAACATCAGACTGTGCTAACAGACCGACCAGGGAGGACAGACCTCGTCGAAGTAACCTTAACGGTGACCGACCCAACACCCGTCCGCCAGAAGCTCTACCCGATGCCACTGTCGCAGCAGCGAGCCATCAAGGAAGAGATAGACACCTTACTGGCAGCCGGAATCATCTCAGAGTCTACTTCACCCTACAGCGCAGGCACGGTATTGTTGCGAAAACCCAACGGAGAGCATCGACTGTGCATCGACTTCAGACTCCTGAATGCGGTAACGCAGTTCCAGCCAGAGCCACTCCCGGACCAGACAGACCTGTTTGCCAAGCTACAGCGCGCTAAGTACTTCTCACGCATCGACCTCAGCAAAGGATACTACCAGATACCAGTACAACCACAAGTCCGAAAGTACCTAGCTTTCAGCACTATGGAAGGACACTTCGAGTTCAACGTACTTCCATTCGGACTCCACAACGCACCCAGCATCTTCAGCGCCATGATGCGAAAACTCCTGGCACCCCTGAGCAGCGAGCACCTACATTCGTTTATGGACGACATCCTCATCGCAACACCTACGTGGGAGGAACATGTCACGCTCCTACAACAACTACTCGCCCGCCTCAGAGACACGGGATTGACGGCAAGACCCACCAAATGTTCAGATTGGATTCACCGAGCTAGAATTTCTGGGACACACCATAAGTCAAGGAAGCCTGCGACCGGTAGAGAAGACAGTGAAACGCCTACTCGACGCTCCTAGGCCCAAGACAAAGAAGGAAGTGCAGTCATTTCTAGGACTCTGCGGCTTCTACCAGAAATTCATCCCCAACTACAACAGCATCGCCGTACCTCTGACAAATGGAACCCGGAAAATCGCCCCGGACAAAGTAGTTTGGACAGCGGAATGTGAGACAGCATTCCAAACACTCAAGGACAGAATGACATCGGCGCCAGTACTCCACCTACCCGATTTGACTCAGCCATTCGTTCTTCGTACCGACGCAAGCGACTTAGGCCTCGGAGCAGTACTGCTACAGCGCGACCCCAAGAATGCAGAGACGCTATTCCCTGTCGCCTACGCCAGCAGAAAATTGAGACCCGCCGAGACCCATTACGCCACGTCGGAGAAAGAATGTCTTGGACTAGTCTGGGCCATACAGAAGTTTCAACTCTACCTGTATGGGACCCACTTCACAGTTCAGGTGGACCATCAACCACTATCGTTCCTGGCAGCCTCCAAGTCTTTGAACTCTCGCCTGATGAGATGGGCACTCACCCTTCAGGCATACTCATTCCAAATCGAGTACATACCCGGCAAAGAGAACCACGGAGCCGACTACCTCAGTCGCCATCTCGTGGAGGACACAGCAGCGGTCGCCCACCCAACACAACTAAGGGCCACAGCACCAGAATTCGTCCCCGCCCAGTAATACCCTGTCACTAGTGTCCATAGCTACCTGGCACAGCATTGCAGCTCAGGTAGAGCAACTTAATTAGTTTGTAAATAGGACCCTAGGATAGTGCAGTGTTAAACTAGGCTCTGTAGTAGAAAAAGGTCGAATCCAGTAGTCATCGCCTTTTTTCAGTTGAAGGAGCCTGTCACAGACTGGCTAGTTTTAACTCTGCACATTTACTATTTAGCCATGTGTAGTCTTTGCAACAGTAGAGAGTTAGTATAGTACACAGCAGCAATTAAATTACAGCACACTGCGAGCCTGAGCCACACACACAGCGTAAGTGAGTCAGCACTTGAGCTTTGAATCTGAACATTTTACCCAATGATAGCTTAGGCAAAGCGGTTCGAGCCAGTTTGACTGTGTCAGAGCCTAGCACAGTTTTGGTCAGTTGGGAGGAATACACCGAAGTGTTAACAGCTAGAAAGCTGGCAGAGAAATCTCTTCACACTTAGACCAGGAAGCAGGACTTAGAATTTTAGAATTCTCTCAAGTCACAACGGGCCTGAACTTGTCAAACAGGTAAATGAACACCCTTCTGTTTCATCGTGATATATTTATATTATTGTTGAAATTATGTTTGTGGAATTTGCTATGCATAAATGTGAATTATTAATCCGAATTTGCGTGACCATGTGGAAGAGCCGACCACGAGGCGAAACACGACCGGTTACGCCGCCATGTTGTATCCCGTACGGAACCACTGTTGTTTAACTTATATGTATGTTTGCAGACCAGTGGCTGTACCCGTGAATGTTTATAATATTATTAATTCTGTATGTGTATAGTTAGCCACGATTGATATTTATGTATGTATAGGAATTTAGAGTGAGATTCCAGTGGAACCCGGAAGTAGCAGAATGTTCGTCGCTTATGTATAGAGATGTGGAGCTATCACTGAGGGCTACTTGGCTTTCAGTGAGACGCTCTGCACAAACCGATTATTCAGGGTTGTGCAGAATTTCGTCTCTTATATTCCAGACGAGCAGGCGAGCTATCCCGAGCTATCCCGAGCTATCCCACTCCACAGAAACGACTAGTTGGGTGAGGAGACTCTACCGCACCAGACGGAAAGAGCTGCCTTGGAAAACTCCCTGTCAGACCCCACAGCGTGGCAAGGGAACCCAACTACACAACGACACAGGTGGACCAGAAGCTACCTCACAGAAGGACTTCGAACCCCCACTCATGAGTTAAGTGCATAACACGAAGGTGCACTTAAACTGATCATAGCAGGACCACAGTAGTCCAACTATTCAGAAACTGTAAAACGGACCACAGTAGTCCAAATCTACATGCAATCTAGTAGCAAGTGCCCGAGGAAGAAATAACAGCTGCCTAGACTATCAGCGATCGAACTATTAGCATTGAAAGAGACTTTTTAAGTTAGTTTAGTACTTAGAGAATCTTGTATAGAGTAGAAGAAATAAATGTGTGATTTTAACTGTTATCAAGTGGCTGGACTACTTATGATTCATAGCCGTGTGCAAGCTAGTGTGACAGTATTCTTATACCATTTTTCTATCTATTTCTGTACCCCAACCTTAACACAGAACGAGCTAAACAAATAAATTTATTAAAGTAATTCATAGGGTGACTTACTAGCAGTTCCCACCGAATAAACGTGAGGGTCCATAATTCCATTGTGCAGAGCCCATAAACCCCACGTGACAGGTTATGATGAACATTTTAGGTCTGATGTGGTTTTTGATATGATAGTATTACTAGCGAAATATTTCATTTATAAATGTAAAGTAACTGGCACGATCCCTGTATTTCAAGTTTTTGAGCAGTATTTAAAAGTACGTTATGACATTGAAAGGTACGCTTCTGTTTTGACAATGAATGTTAATAGACTCAATATTGAGTGGTTTCCGTACAAATCTCTATTAGATATAACTCCTGATCATGTTTAGTACTCTTGACAGCATATTTTAATTATGTTTTCAAAAGATATAATATATTCTTTTTTCTTTCTCCTCATTTGTACTGCTGTACATTTGAGATATGTATGTAAGTTTAAGCCTTTAAAGGTATCTGTTTATTACGTTGTGAAATGGACATGTCTAATGTAAAATCATGTACGACGTTACATACGCCGCACAACGCTGCATGCGTGAAGTGAAGCTGCAGGGTACCCCAGCTATCAAAACCTCCCTTTCTCGTTCTCTCTCTCTCTCTCTCTCTCTCTCTCTCTCTCTCTCTCTCTCTCTCTCTCTCTCTCTCTCTCTCTCTCTCTCTCTCTTTCTCTCTCTCTCCCTCTTAGTTTGAATGTGTGTAGATGTGTGAATGTGTGGTCTTGATTTATCTGCAGAATGTTTGAAATTTATGCATATTTGTATATGTGTTCCGTTATATCATCAAAAAATGATTTGACATGTAAATTTATTCAGATTGAAAAATTGTAAGATAATGTATTACACATGTTGAAGATCAAAAATAAATAGAAAAAAAAAATTAATTGTTAATAGTATTGAGACAACAAAGTTGTATAAATTGTTATGATTTTAATTTAATTTTTGTATTTTATGACTTTGTTTAGTTTTTTAGTTGTATAATATCACTTCGTAGTGAACAGACGTAAAATTAGTTGTCTAATATAACTTCGTAGTGAACAGACGTAAAATTAGTTGTCTAATATTACTTCATAGTGAACAGACGTAAAATTAGTTGTATAATATCACTTCGTAGTGAACAGACGTAAAATTAGTTGTATAATATCACTTCGTAGTGAACAGACGTAAAATTAGTTGTCTAATATAACTTCGTAGTGAACAGACGTAAAATTAGTTGTATAATATCACTTCGTAGTGAACAGACGTAAAATTAGTTGTCTAATATAACTTCGTAGTGAACAGACGTAAAATTGAAATACTTAAATTGAAATTGAATTGAAATGTTCTCCTCGTCGCCACTTAACAAAATAAGGTAACTGGGATTTAAGAGATGTTTGACAAGCTGCATTTTGATAAACTAATCAGTTATCCACTTATTGCCAGCCCCAATCATGGAGGACAAAATGATGATAAGGGCACATACGGATTTTTGGTTGTCCAATGGATGTCCTCGCCTAATACAATCAACCATTTTGCACAGTTGCTCTGGCCAATGAAATTGAAGATTGAACATTTGAAGAAATGAAATTGAAGGCAGACCATTTTAAGAAATAAAATTGAAGATTGGCCATTTGAAGAAATGTTTTTGACTTAAGTTGATTTTTTTTATTTTTTTACACTTCATTGTCCCTTTTTATGGAGAAAATTTGGGCCGCCTCCACCGGGGAAGGCGTAATAGCAGCCTGTGGCTCGCCCAAACCCAACCTATACCTAATGTTAGTTATTATTTTTATATTTTGCTCGGGGAGCAAACCGTAGTACCCGGAGAAAACCCCCGAGACGTTGCCCGAGTCGAAAGTAAAATAATATTCTAAGAAACATAACGCCCAGATGCTGGATCGATCCCACACCTGTCAGGCGCCATTGGTTTCTAACCTGTGGACAAGGCAAGTTAGTCCCGCCTTAGACCACGCGGCCACAACGTTCGTTAAATGAAAGTGAAGATGCGTGCAGCAGCTAGCAGGCGTTGAACCTCACAACGCTTCGAGTGCCATTGTGCAGTGTGAGGATTTTTAACGCATACGTACACGTATATGTATAGCGTCTTTCCAGGTCAAGAGCCGCTGAAACTCAAGCCTCTGGAGGCGCTCGCTCAACACAATCCTGGGCGACAGTGGATGGAGGCGCTCGCTAAATACAATCCTGGGCGACAGCGGATGGAGGCGCTCGCTGAACACAATCCTTGGCGACAGCGGATGGAGGCGCTCGCTGAACACAATCCTGGGCGACAGCGGATGGAGACGCTCGCTGAATACAATCCTTGGCGACAGCGGATGGAGGCGCTCGCTGAATACAATCCTTGGCGACAGCGGATGGAGGCGCTCGCTGAACACAATCCTGGGCGACAGCGGATGGAGGCGCTCGCTGAACACAATCCTTGGCGACAGCGGATGGAGGCGCTCGCTGAACACAATCCTGGGCGACAGCGGATGGAGGCGCTCGCTGAACACAATCCTGGGCGACAGCGGGTGGAGGCGCTCGCTGAACACAATCCTTGGCGACAGCGGATGGAGGCGCTCGCTGAACACAATCCTGGGCGACAGCGGATGGAGGCGCTCGCTGAACTCAATCCTGGGCGACAGCGGATGGAGGCGCTCGCTGAACACAATCCTTGGCGACAGCGGATGGAGGCGCTCGCTGAACAGAATCCTTGGCGACAGCGGATGGAGGCGCTCGCTAAACACAATCCTGGGCGACAGTGGTTGGAGGCGCTCGCTGAACACAATCCTGGGCGACAGCGGATGGAGGCGCTCGCTGAACACAATCCTGGGCGACAGTGGATGGAGGCGCTCGCTAAATACAATCCTGGGCGACAGCGGATGGAGGCGCTCGCTGAACACAATCCTGGGCGACAGCGGATGGAGGCGCTCGCTGAACACAATCCTGGGCGACAGCGGATGGAGGCGCTCGCTGAACACAATCCTGGGCGACAGCGGATGGAGGCGCTCGCTCAACACAATCCTTGGCGACAGCGGATGGAGGCGCTCGCTGAACACAATCCTGGGCGACAGCGGATGGAGGAGCTCGCTGAACCCAATCCTTGGCGACAGCGGATGGAGGCGCTCGCTGAACACAATCCTGGGCGACAGCGGATGGAGGAGCTCGCTGAACCCAATCCTTGGCGACAGCGGATGGAGGCGCTCGCTGAACCCAATCCTTGGCGACAGCGGATGGGGAGAAGGGACCTAGTGCCTGCTGAGCGTATTTATGTAGCTGGAACTTACCCGTCTAGGACATGAGCGTCAGGATCTTTAAAATCCGTGCTACGGAATGCGTTTATGCCCAGGTTAGACCTCTGTTTAGACTCTCGTCCCAAGTAGTAAGGGCGCCTGGTAGCGAACCAGGGTTAGATTACTGTGTCGTCCCTTCAGGCCATCAACCAATGTAGAACCAGTGCTTGCAATGTGATCGCCTAACATCCAATTGTTGAATTGTTTTGCGGTCGGTTAACCATTGAGCCAAATGGTTCCCCTCCATCTCACTCTCCTATAAGCCCCCCCCCCCCTCCTTCCTGTCTTCCCTCTCCCTTTTCACCCTTCTGTCATCGCAAGGCAGCATTGTTTTGCAAAATGGTTATGACATTTGTCTCACCTTTTTTTTTTAAAAAACCGTCGTAATCAGGCAGCTGCTTCTGTCTCCTTCAGAGGCTGTCCAATAGACACGTTTGACTATTATGCACTATGAGCGATGTGTAGTTTGGGCCTTACAAAATAATTAGTTTAGTCGGAAAGCTAAAATGCATTTGCGTCAAAATAAACTCAATTAACATGCAGCATTGGGAAATCCTAAATAAGAATATTTCATTCAGCGTTTCTGATGAGTTTTTGCCTGTTTGGTGTGTACATGCAATATCTTACAAGTGTATCTTTTTGTATTTCACAACTTCTCAAGAAATACTTTAAAATAGTCGGGAATCAGGACCAGCCAAATGTCGATCTGTCGGTCGGCCAGTCCGTTATTTATTGAAAGCCGTATCTCATGGACCACTGAACGGATTTTAACCAAATTTCATAGGAACATTTAACTAGGTTAGTGGCCAAACTCCCGTGCCATCATATTTCCTCTACAACAAAGGTCAAGGTCACTGAAGTAATTTCATTACTAAACCCGTCTTGCTCAATACCTCCAGAACGCGTGCAGCGATTTGGTGGAGTTTGACTTACAGGTGCCTCAGATCATGGGTAATCCTTCAGTATGCCAGTCAGTTGTTGGTCAGTCAGTTGATCCGTCGCTCCCAATGGAACGTTTTGTTTAAAACACAATATAAAATACATTTGTTGCCATGTATCAAGATTAACGGAACCGAAATTCATCATTTTTACTGTGTTGAAACTGGAACTACTGCTAGCTAGCGCTAAACGTAGTAAGATCATTGGTCTTTGTGTTTTCTCAAAGGTCAATACCATTGTGCTTAGCCATCTTGTAAACACAGTTGGCGCTGTGTCCAAAAATCGGCTAATCGGATTTTGATAATTTTTTTGCTTTCCAAATAGTTCCGATGGTGGCCTATCATTTAACGTTTTCACCCCTTGGGGTCATGAGCAATCTTGCCACTGTAGATTGTTCAAACCTATAAAGGGAAAAGTGAAAGCCCCAGTTGAAAACCTGTCTTTCCTTTGTAGGCAAGACAGATTCACTGCGGCAACAGTACCCCCGTTGGAGTGCCGGGGGTTTTCAGTATAAATAGTATCCCCACTTTATGGAAATTTAGTGCTTTAAATTCCCACTGTCGCTGTCTTCCTCATTTACTCTTTCCTATTCCTGCTCTGTCCTATCACTCTGCTATACCATCTTCTTCTTCGCTAGATCAATGACCTACCTTTTTTCTTGAAAACTCTTCCTGGACAAGACTCCTTGTTTGTGTATGAGGTCTGTTGGATCAGCTTGGGAGTGTTGGACGCTTTCTGCCGGGTGGTCACTAGGGCTTCCTATGATTGTATTATTTAGCACTATAGGCATTTTATATGTATGTGTTTTGTTGATGATTTATAGTGATGTTTGTATTCTATTTTGTTTTTATAACCAGGGGTTTGAGTAGTTGGGGTAAAGCCTCAGCCGTCCCCTGCGTGGGATGTCTTTATTGTAAAGTGACTGGCCGGTGGAGGGCATTCAATTTTCCCACTAGGGTTGTTTCGGCAGATCTTTTATGCGGATCGGGGGTTGTCCGGTCCTGATTTGGCTCGGAAGAGTCCGCTGGACCTAAAGCAACAATCAATCAATCAATCAATTTGACGTTTTTCCTTTGTTTGGTTAGTAGAAAGCCCAGACAACAAATTAAAACTTTGGTTTGGTTAATTAGAAAGCCCAGGCAACAAATTAAAACTGTTGTTTGGTTAGTAGAAAGCTCAGCCAACAAATTAAAACTTTGGTTTGGTTAGTAGAAAGTCCAGACAACAAATTAAAACTTTTGTTTTGGTTAGTAGAAAGTCCAGCCAACGAATTAAAACTTTTGTTTTGGGTAGTAGAAAGACCAGCCAACAAATTAAAACTTTTGTTTGGTTAGTAGAAAGCCGAGCCAACAAATTAAAACTTTTGTTTGGTTAGTAGAAAGCCCAGCCAACAAATTACAACTGTTGTTTTGGTTAGTAGAAAGTCCAGCCAACAAATTAAATCTTATGTTTGGTTAGTAGAAAGCCCAGCCAACAAATTAAAACTTTTGTTTGGTTAGTAGAAAGCCCAGCCAACAAATTAAAACTTTTGTTTGGTTAGTGTAAAGCCCAGCCAACAAATTAAATCTTATGTTTGGTTAGTAGAAAGCTCAGCCAACAAATTAAATCTTATGTTTGGTTAGTAGAAAGCCCAGCCAACAAATTAAAACTGTTGAAATTTTTTTTCATGTATTGTCTATTCGCACATTCAGGTCATATTAGACATTAATTAATAACAACAACAATATCAATCAAATTACACTGAAAAAACCTTATAACAACATGTAATGAAAGGGGAAGAGGGATTTAACACCAAACTATAAAGGTCTACCAATAGGCGTCATTGCAATCATTTTCACAACAGCTGTTATCTGCGAATGATGTAATACAGCATCTAAAGAATGTCCATATTCAGTCAAATGATGTCCTTGGTTTTCATACATATATTTTTGCACCACTTACAATAAAAATATCAGCAAAATATTTGGTACTCCATGCGTTCATTCTTCACTAGTATATTAATGTTAACAACTGTCGTGAACAGTTCGCCATAGTAACCTTTGTAATGCTAGTATCTTGACATACTGCTTTTTCTATAATAAAATATACATTTCTTGATAACATATACTCAAATTGTTGACAGAGAACGTGTATTTTCGTCTATGTTTGTGAATATCTTGAAATACCTTTGAATGGCTTGCCATCTTGTTTACAAATTGAGATGGTAATGAGAAAGAGAAGGGACTTGTGAGGAAGAAGAAATTAATTCATCTTTAATATTCAACTTCAAATCACTCAGAAACCCCTGAATTCCATCACCAACCACGGATAACTGATGCGCAATTTCTTCTGAAAATGTAGTGTGACTTTAATGATTTCGTGTTAATATAGAAGAAAGGGGAGGGGAAGAAGAAGACGAAGAAGCTACGCAACTATTTGTGAATTAAAATACTAAGAAAGTGTTGCAGTTTGTGTATTTATTGTATGGAATAATCTGGACATTAAAATACATGGGGCCGAGAAGTAGATACAGAGAAAAGAAAGAAAGAAAGAAGAACATAAAACAGAATGAAAAACAGAAAGAAGAAGAAGATGCATAGACTAACGAAAATGAAAGATTGAAGTGGGGTGAAAAAGCAATATATTTGTCATCAGTTGTTAAAACCAATTTTCCTTGACAGTATCTGATTCATAATCCACAGGCATCTTTTTAAAAAAATAAAGAAAGAAAGTCTGTCTTCTTTTAAAAAGTGTCTTCTTTATTTTTTCTTGCTAGAAAATTGCCTATTTAGTTTGTGATGATTTGCATTCTTCTAAAAAGCAAAGGAAGGGGTGTGAAGAGTGGGGAGGGAGAGAGGGGAGAGTGTGTGTTCCTTGATGGTGCAGTGATCAGCATCCTTAATTCCACCACTTCTTCTTGTCCTTCTTGCACTTGTTTTTTTTCTCTCCTTCACTTGTTGTTGTTGTTGTTGTTGTTGGTGGTGGTGGTGTTCTTCTTCTTCTTCTTCTTCTTCTTCTTCTTCTTCTTTTTCTTCTTTCTTTCATTTTGTTTCTTCTTCTTCTTCTTCTTCTTCTTCTTCTTCTTCTTCTTCTTCTTCTTCTTCTTCTTCTTCTTCTTCTTCTTCTTCTTCTTCTTCCTCTACTACTACTACTACTACTACTACTACTACTACTACTACTACTACTACTACTACTACTACTACTACTACTACTACTACTTCTTCTAACCAAGATATTTTGGGTACGAAATTAGATTTGAGAATCTACCAGCTTCATCCTTCGTGGTCACTGCAGTTTACGTACGTTCATTGACAGTACTAATTAAGAAACGCCGTGGATTTCTCAATCGCTCACCGCGTTGAAGGCACCCTTTATTCAGCGTTGAAAGCCGTTCAATACACCCTCCGAACAGGTGATACATGTGGGTAATGCTTTACTTATTATTAGCCTAAATAGTAACGTGTAGTTTGTCGTGTGGTATTATAGTACGGCATCAATGTATTTTATTGCCAAGTGAATGCACAAGGAATGCATTTAGTCAACGCTGCAGAGCCACACACAAAATGCACACATAAAAAATAGTGAACAAGTTGACAGCAAATCACAATACAAGGATCAGAAGATTAAACTGATAAAATAGGGCAGACAGTTGTCTGTCAACACATACACCACACACACACACCCACACACACATGCACACACACACACACACAAACGTGTAAAAATGCCGTTGTGATGACTTTTATGAAACTCTACATACGTTACTTTGACATTTTTACAAATTTGTCAATTTTTTGAAGCTATCCCTAACCCAAACCCTAACTCTAACCCTAATCCAAACCCTAACCCTAACCCTTAACCTAACCCTAAGCCTAACACAGCTCTAACCCTAACGGAACACTGTTTTGACGTCAAAATAACGGGGTCCGTCATAAGAAAGTACGTACAGGTTCAAGTGTATGTCAGAATAACGGCCATACACACACTCACACACACACACACACACACACGCGCGTATCCTCTGCAGGCTGTCGATTCTTCTCAGTGCTTGGTCCTTCAGCTTGGAAATCTCTTACTCTCTCTCTTCGCAGCTCTCCGAACATAGCCACTTTCGTCCAAATTAAAAACTCATCTTTTTCTTAAAAATGTCTGTCCTCGTCTCCCATCACAAGAATCATTCCTTCTTTCTGATTCAGGCCAACGCCCTCATACCGCACGCCCCCAACCCCTCATGCCGCACGCCCCCAACCCCTCATGCCGCACGCCCCCAACCCCTCATGCCGCACGGCCCCAACCCCTCATGCCGCACGCCCCCAACCCCTCATGCCGCACGGCCCCAACCCCTCATGCCGCACGGCCCCAACCCCTCATGCCGCACGCCCCCAACCCCTCATGCCGCACGGCCCCAACCCCTCATGCCGCACGCCCCCAACCCCTCATGCCGCACGCCCCAACCCCTCATGGCGCACGCCCCCAGCACCCTCATGCCGCACGCCCCCAACCCCTCATGGCGCACGCCCCCAACCCCCTCCCTCCTTAACTGCTATCCTCCTCTGCTTTCATCCCCCTTCTTTTATATTTTACTTGTAAATATTCTTCTTTTCGTGTTTGTTTTGTCTTTGCATAGTTTATTAGTGTCTAGTTTTTGTTTCACTTCTTTTCATATGTATTTCGACGTTATCATTACGTTTAAATGCGTGAGAACCGCGCTTTGAACTCATGTACTTAGGATAAAGCATTTTATAAATACTGTTATTATTATTATTATTATTATTATTATTATTATTATTATTAGTATTATTATTAGTATTATTATTATTATTGCTAAAATTGTAGCCACCCAGTGTGCACACATTAAAAACGCGCACATGCACCCACATGATGATGATGGTGATGACGATGATGATGATGATGAGAACATTCCTCGTTCAGAGAGTTTACAATACCGTGCTAAGAAGAGAGAGAGCAGGGTCCCATTTGTCATCACCCACAACCCCAACAATCCACCATTACGAGCATGGCTACGTGAACAGCATGACATCATGATTCGGGACAGTGACACGATGCGCCAAGCCGTACCTAAACCACCGATCATCGGAGAAAGAAATTGCAAATCGCTGAAGATGATCCTGATGCCTACAAGCTTGCCGGGTGAGAGAGATCCCCGTCCACCGGGAGTGTACAGATGCAAAGCCACCAGGTGCGCCATGTGTAGCCAGCATCTAGTCGAAGACGGTTCATTCACCAGTCACCAGACGGATGAAGTTTTTCGACACAGGGCAGTCCTCACATGTACCTCTGCTAACCTGATCTATGTACTTTGGTGTGATCTCTGCAAAAACACACAGTATGTAGGCGAGACGATGACACCGTTGAAAAAGAGATTTTATCAACATTATCAGGACATTCGCACTAACAAGGGCACTCTCGTGACCAGACATTTCAACTTACCTGGTCACACTATCAGCAACATGAAAGTGATGCCAATTGAACAGGTGTACTGTGACCCATCGGATCATACCCGAAGATTGCAAAGAGAGGCCTTCTGGATGACTAAACTGCGTACCACTTACCCTCTGGGTCTAAATACTAAGGAGTAGTTGAGGGGTAGGCAGTTGAGTTGTACAGAGGGTCTCTCGCGTGGTATGAATGGATGCATATGTGTGTGTATATGAGTATGTGTGTGTGTGGGTGTGTGCGTGGGTGGGGGGGGGGGGGTATGTGTGTGGGTGTGTGTTTATGTGGGTTTGTATGAAAGCTACCTACCTCAGCAGAAATCCTGGTTTCCGTAAGCCAGCACTGACAGTGTTAGCGTATGTGACCTCCAAGACCTTTGGAAGTCGTGACGTCATAATTTACGTAATGCATTTAACACGTCGTATTGACGCTTCATTAGCTGAAGAAGAATCCGTAAGGATTCGAAATATTCTTAACAAAGTAAAGTTTCAGATGTTTCCTTGGTTTTTTGTTTTTAACAAGATTTTTCGTGGATGATGATGATGATGATGATGATGATGATGATGATGCGCCAGTAAAATGTCCATGTCCTTTAAGGATAGGCTGGTGGCGCATGGGAGGACGGAGAAGAGAAATGACGAATTGTCCCTAGAGACTGAACGGTGCACTTTGAGGAAGGAATGTAAATGAGAAGGGAATAAATTAAGTTGATTGCGAAGTGTGCAAATTGTGTCATTAGAACACGTGCTTTGTGTTGGTAGAGTTGCTTCAGCCTAAATTGGTCAAGGTTGCCGCTATAGGCCCAGTTTTTGTGTGGTGTCGTCTTGTCCGGACCGAGGATCGATAGCACCGGTAGCTGTACTGCTACTGGCACCTTCACCACCACTGTACCATCCATGCTGTGTGCTCGTGGCGTAGGCTTGGACCCTAACAACCAGGAACCTTTACAACCTGACACCTCAACTGACTAGAACACATGGGGGGATCACGCTGGTCGTTGACTGCAATCCAGCGGGACTCTAATTTAGAAAGTCCGTAACGGAAAAGTCTATTTTGTATTCCCTTGTAAATTTGCTAAAAAAAATTTTTTACAAAAATATGTCAGTTGCCATTAGTATAAAGCCATATGTATAGTTAAGGAGGAGTGGTATTTTCTCTTGTATAATTTGTAGCTACTGATCAATATCGGGAACAAGTTACATTGTTTACAATGTTATTGAGCATTGTGTATAGTTAATATACTACTCAAAATAATACAAGGGCCACTTGGACATATGGGTCTCTCTTTAAATCAGAAACCCGAATTCAATTTATTAGTTCATCATATTTTATTGCAAACATATCTGCATCAATAACAAAAAAAGATTTTAGACATCAGTCGCTTAAAATTCGAGTAAATTCAATTTAACTGGACATACCCCTCATTTACAAAATCAAAACTTTAGAAACCAAAAATCTATAGAGTCAGTATCGGGTGTGGCCACCGTTTGCATCAATGCAGTCTTGGTATCGTTGTCTCATGGACCGTATCAGGTTATGGAGGATGTTTCCTGGGATGGCCAGCCACTCTTGCTGGAGAACTTGGGCCAGAACTTCAAGGTTAGCTCCTGGAGGGAGGTTTGCCCGTGTCTGTCGACCCAAGACATCCCACAGATGTTCTATGGGGTTCAAATCGGGTGATCGAGCCGGCCAATCCGTCCTTATGACGTGTTGTTGCTGCAGGAAGTCATTGACGATACGCGCTCGGTGGGGTCTGGCATTATCGTCCTGTAGTATGACACCTTCCCCAATGGCCCGCAGAGCTGGGAGAACCCTAGGTTGTAGGACGTCATCCCTGTAGCCACTACCGTTTAAGTTGCCATGAATTTGGAGCAGGGGTGTTCTGAAGTTTAATGCGAAGCCATCCCACATCATGACAGATCCACCACCAAAGCGGTCATGCTCGCGCACCGTCGCATCAGCAAAACGCTCCAGTGGACGCCTCCAAACATTCACTCGACGGTCGTTGAAAGACAAGGAGAACCGAGACTCGTCTGTAAAGAGCATCCTTGACCAATGTTGCCTAGTCCACACCAAATGACGCCGAGCCCAGGCCAAACGCGCTGCACGGTGAGCTGGGGTGAGCAAAGGCCGTACTGCTGGTCGTCTTGATCGCAGGTTTGCCTCGTGTAGACGGTTGCGAATTGTCTGGTCGCTGACGTTAACATTGCTGGCTGCGTGAAGCTGTCTTCTGATGGTGTTTGCTGTAGCGGACCTCATCCTCAGAGCTGACAGGGTGATGAAATGGTCTTGTCTTGCAGTGGTAACGCGGGGGCGTCCGGACCTTCTTGGTTCTTGGACGCTTCCAGTGTTGTTAAAGCGCTCCCGCAGCCTTTGGACAACGGAGTGGGACACTCCCAGCCGCCTGCCAACTTCTCTCACCCCCACCCCTTCCTGAAGCCATGCAATAGCTCTGCCTCTATCCGCATCAGTCAATCGTCGCCTTGGGGGCATGGGCAAAAAAGCAGCAAAAGCGCTGCCATTTATACCCAGAAAAAAGCGCCGATTGTTGAACTGAACTCAGAAAGTGCAAGCCTTTCGCGTGCAAATCACTTTTTAATGTTGAAAATTTTGCTTTATTACCAAGACAACAGTAAATTAGGGTCATTTTTTGGGTAAAAATTGGGTTTGTTTTTCAACTCAGTGCAGAAAGTTCAAAACTCACACATGTGATTACTTGTCAGAATGAGATTGTCTTGAATGTTACTGTACAGGATAAGTTTTGAAATAAGCAATATAAGCGATATTATTGATAGCAGCAAAAAATAATTAAACTAAATGAAATATGAGAGTGGCCCTTCAAATTTTTTGAGTAGTATATGTTATTATTATTATTTTTAAAGTTATTTAATCGTTCTTATATATCGCTTTTCCAGCTCAAGAGCTGCTCAAGGCGCTGGACGATACAGGATCTAACTCAAGCCGCCAGAGGCGCCAACTTGCAGCCTTTGGGCGCATCGTAATAACGCTCCAGACTACTGAGCACAATCCTGGGCAGCCAGGGATGGGGGAGAAGGACCTAGGTGCATGCTGGGTGTGTTCTTGTCACCGGCACTCACCCGTCTAGGACATGAGCGGCAGAATCTTTAAAGTCCGTTATGATGGAATGTATGCGACACAGACTATTTATTTATTTATTTATTTAATTTATTTATTTAATCGTTCTTATATAGCGCTTTTCCAGCTCAAGAGCTGCTCAAGGCGCTGGCCGATACAGGATCTAACTCAAGCCGCCCGAGACGCCTACCCGCAGCCTTTGGGCGCATGGTCTGACGCCCGGACAACTGAGCACAATCCTGGGCAGCCAGGGATGGGGGAGAAGGACCAAGTGCATGCTGGGTGTTTTCTTGTCACCGGCACTCACCCGTCTAGGACATGAGCGTCAGGATCTTTAAAGTCCGTTATGATGGAATGTATGCGACACAGACTAGACCTCGGTTTATACTCTCATCCGAAGGAGTAGGAAAACAGGACCTCGGTTTATACTCTTAACAACTCTACAGCCACTTGTGAAATTGTTTAGGCTGTAGCAAGAAAGACTTTAAAGAAAATCATTATCTTATTTATTATTATTGTTTGATTACCAGTTTTGTTTTCATTATAGCTCAGTGTGATTGTGGGAATACGGACGGGTTTGTTATATACATATATAGGTTAGTTTGTTTTGTGTAAATAAATACGTTGTAATTGTTCATTCTTGTGGCTTTTTCTTGTGGTGGAGGTGGGAATTTGGGGGGTGTGGGTGGTACCCATTGTTGAAGGAGTGGACGTGACACTAAAAAACGCCAGGATATCTTTGGAGTGCTTCAGTTTTTCCGGAATAGAATTCCAGAATTCAAGTGCGGGGAGGTGGCGTTGGAAAATTAAGGACGAACGGTCCGTGGCCAGTTTTATTGATTAATATGAAAGTGTATGACCTAGAAGCACCTTGACAGCGTTCAGATGAGATTGGTTACGCCACGTCTGGCTCTCGCCACAAAATAATGATTGCCCGGTGTGCTTGCTTCCATCTTTGTGAATCTTCGTCTGTATGCCAGACTTGCTCTATGTGTCATTACTGGTCTACTGAATGAATCATTATTGATCTACTAAATGAATCATTACTGGTCTACTGAATGAATCATTATTGATCTACTGAATGAATCATTACTGGTCTACTGAATGAAGCATTATTGATCTACTGAATGAATCATTACTGGTCTACTGAATGAATCATTATTGATCTACTGAATGAATCATTATTGATCTACTGAATGAACCAATATTGATATACCCAATGTGTCATTATTGATGTATTCAATGTGTCATTATTGGTCGACTGAATAAACCATTATTCATCTATTGAATGTGCAAGTTATTGATCTGTCTAATGTGTCATTATTGATGCATTCGATTTGCCATTATTGATCTCGCCCATTTCATTATGTTCTTGGCTTAATTGTTTTTCTTCTCCATTTGTTCATTTTGACGTGTCGTTATTGATCTACCCAACGCGTTATTATTGATGCATTCAGTTTGCCATTATTGATCTATTCAAACTCATTATTCATGTATTCAAAGTGTCATTGATCTACCCAACCTGCCATTATTGATGTACTCAACATGCCATTATTGATCTACCCAACGCGTCATATTGATGTATTGAATGTGTCATTTATTGATGTAGTCAGTATGTCTATTGTATTCAATGTGTCTTTGATGGGGCCTGTGCTTGGTGCCCAATGTATTATGTTGCACCAATGTATTATGTTGATAGTGATATGTGTAGTGGTATAAGTTGCGTAGTCTCAGTTTCTATGCTTAACGTTAAATCTAAGCATTAGCCAACATTTCTTCTCGACAACAGAGCTATTCAATATTTCATCATCATCATCATCATCATCATCATCATCATCATCATCATCATCATCATCATCATCATCATCATCATCATCATCATCATCATTATCATCATCATCATCATCATCATCATCATCATCATCATCATCATCATCATCATCATCGTCGTCGTCGTCGTCGTCATCGGCACCCAACCTTTTTTTCTTGAAATCTCTTACAAAACTCTTTTGTCTGGGTTCTGTTGGGTCAGATTGGGGATATTGGACGCTTTCTGCCAAATGGTCACTATAGGGGTTCCTATCATTATTTAGCAAAGTAGGAATTTTATGTGTATGTTTCGTTATTATTTTATAACGATGTTTATATTCGGTTTTGTATTTGTAAACGGGGGTTCCATATATTAGAGAATTGCGTCAGCGTCCCCTGCATGGAATGCCTTTATTGTAAAGTGACCGGCTGGTGGACAGCCTTCAATGTTACCATTAGGGATGTTTCAGCAGATCTTTTATACAGATCAGGGGTGAGCCCTCTTTCAACCAACTTGTGGTCCTGATTCGGCTCTTTGCACATCACCAACAACGAAGTCCTACACAAGCCTTTGGACAACACGATGACATGCTCACAGTGGTGAAGACACAGAAACCCCGATGGTATGGCATCAAGCCTTGCAAAGACCATCCTGCAAGGCACTGTGCGAGGAGGCAGAAGAAGAGGGGAACAGAAATAGAGGCGGGAGAACAACATTCGAGAATGGACTGGCTTGACACTGAGCGAAGCCATGAGGGTTGCTGAGGACAGAGAAAGATGGAGTACGCTGGTTAAACGATCATCTGCAGTGCCCCAAGGACCTGAGAGTTACGGGACAGGATAGGATAGGATAGGATAGGAACCTAAAAACATGACTATTTAACTAATCGTTGTCGTCATCATCATCATCGTCATCATCATCGTCATCATCATCATCATCATCATCATCATCATCATCATCATCATCATCATCATCATCATCATCATCATCATCATCAATTGTACCCCCGTTGGGATGCCGAGGGTTTCAGTATAAATTGTATCCCCACTTTCTGGAAATTTAGTGCTTTAAATTCCCACTTTCGCTGTCTTTCTCATTTGCTCTTTCTCATTCCTGCTCTGTTCTATCAATCTGCTATACTATCTTCTTCTTCGCTAGACCAGTAACCTACCTTTCTTCTTGAAAACTCTTCCGGGAAAAGACTCCTTATTTGTGTATGAGGTCTGTTGGATCAGCTTGGGAATATATATATTGGACGCTTTCTGCCAGGTGGTCACTATACTAGGGTTTCCTATGATGTTATTATTTAGCAATGTAGGCATTTTATGTATGTGTTTTGTTGATTTTATAATGATGTTTGTATTGTATTTTGTTTTTGTAAACGGGGGTTCGATAAATTAGAGTACAGCCTCAGCGTCCCCTGCGTGGGATGTTTTTTATTCAATAATATTGTAAAGTGACTGGCTGGTGGAGAGCTTTCAGTTTTGCCACTAGGGCTGTTTCAGCAGATCTTTAATCGGATCAGGGGTTGTCCGGTCCTGATTTGGCTCGGAAGAGTCCGCTGGACCTAAAGCAATAATCATGTATTGTAATGTAATCATCAATTGTAGTCCTAATACGACCAATACCGCGTGGAGGAAACGTTTCGATTTTCAGCGGACGTGGAGAAGCTCTCTATCGTTTAAACATATGACTTTACGAGATACGATAGCTAAAGCTGGAACGGTATGCGATGTCGATGAGATTACGTAACGCTTGAAGCTGGATTGGCTGGAGAGGAACAAGAACTTGAACAGCTGGTACAGAGGCTTGACACCACCTCCAGAGCTTATGGAATGGAAATAAGTGCAAAGAAGACCAAAATGATGACCAACAACACCAATGGCATCAACACGGGCATCAAAGTCCAAGGCCAATCCCTCAACACAGTGCATAGCTTCAAATATTTAGGAGCCATTGTATCAGACAATGGGTCCCGACAGGAAGTCCTCTCCAGGATCGCACAAACAACTGCTGCCCTGACAAGGTTGAAGCCCATTTGGAAAGTCAGGACCATCAGTCTACATTCCAAAGTAAGACTGCTGCGCTCCCTTGTCATCTCCATCTTCCTATATGCTTGCGAAACATGGACCCTCACAGCAGATCTCCAACGAAGAATACAAAGCATGGAGATGAGGTGCTACAGAAGACTTCTGGGCATTTCCTATACCCAACACATCACCAACGACGAAGTCCGACAGACCATCACACAAGCCATTGGACAACACGATGACCTGCTCACAGTGGTGAAGAAACGGAAACTCCGATGGTATGGCCACGTCACCAGATCAGCAGGCCTTGCAAAGACTACTCTGCAAGCCACAGTTCAAGGAGGTAGAAGAAGAGGGAGACCGAACCGAAAAAGAGGTGGGAGGACAACATTCGAGAATGGACTGGTTTGACACTAAGCGAAGCCATCAGGGCTGCCGAGGACAGAGAAAGATGGATTATGGTGGTTAAACGATCATCTGTGGTGCCCCTACGACCTGCGGGTTACGGGACAGGATAGGATGAAGCAAAGCCGGCAATGGGCAAGTAAACGTTGGCTAAATCTTGGGAGAAAGGGAAGTCCGAATATTCTCAGCTACGCCGCACGAATTTGACGATGACCGATGGGCAACAAGGACAGTTTGATACATAGAGACGGCCCATTAGTAGCATCTGGTAGAGCACGTGACCGTACTTCATCACAGACCTCACCATCACAGGCATTTCTATAATTGCCAACCTCAGCCTTGACCCCCCCCCCTTTTTTTACATTGCAGAAAAAAAATAAAACGACACACAAATAAAGTCACCAGCCATATCACAAAATAATGTTTTTGTCGTAGTTCCAATTCTGTGTTTTTTTGTGTTCACATGTTTGTTTAATCTCGCTATAGTTTTGTGTTAAGTATTGTTTACATCAAACTCTAGGGGGTATTACAAACCTGTGGAGAAAATCGCTACTTCTGGACTATTTTTCGATCAAGACGTTTTGTCTGATGCATGCTCTCTCTCTCTCTCTCTCTCTCTCTCTCTCTCTCTCTCTCTCTCTCTCTCTCTCTCTCTCTCTCTCTCACTCTCTTTCTCTCTCCCTCTCTCTCTCTTTCTTTCTCTCTCTCTCTCTCTCTCTCTCTCTCTCTCTCTCTCTCTGTCTCTCTCTCTCTTACACACACATGATTCACATGTAATACGAATGTTCACGCAGTCGATAATCGCGCAGCACACCGTCGTGCATCCGGCATAGTTCAGTGGACCCTGGCGCAGTTGGATTTAATACACGCATGGTTGGTGTTTCAGAAAGGCAGGCAACTGTTCGTTACCGTGGCCAAGCACTTTTTCCTTTTTATCAGCACCACAACATCTGTTTACTTGGTCAGCAGACGGTAAAACCGTTTTGGAAAAGACTTTTAACTGCGTAGGCCTAGTAAGTTCCACCAATCACCTAGACGTATCGGCTCACCTGACCTCCTCCATCCTCCGTCTCCTAGGCATCGGCATCCATCTGGACTCCCGTCGTTGATGTTAGTTGGCGGTACGTGGCTGAGGTCCCAAAGAAATGGAGTATTGTTCTGGTCACGTAACATAGTGCTCAGCTTCCTGTTTGTGTATGTTCTGTGGTCCTTTCAGTACTTGTTTTTCTACACACGTGGACTAGTCACAGTGTTGTCCGCAGACAAACACACGCTTCTCCATAGTTTTTGCTTGATCGACAGACTGTCCTTAATTGCTGGGCAACCACGCACCACTTAAAGCTGTAGGGCTGCGATGGAGTCTGAAAACGTAATATTGCGTGCGTCACAAAGCGTGCTTAGGGAGGTGGGGAGGGGGGCCATTTGGCTTTGCTGTGGACTACTGTGGTTACTCTAAGTCCATTGTCAGCTGGCTCCCACAATGCATTTTTGTAGGTGGTTTTCAGTCAACACTGACCCCCGTGGAGGTGCCGGGGGTGGTTGACACAGTTTGTTCTGCTCTCATGGGCAGCGTAGAATTGTCATCGAGTTCCTGCGGGTTAAATTTGACAGATAAAAATTTCAGATTGTATAAAGCGCGCTGCATTCCCATCATTCAAACCCAAATACTAATGGGCAGCAAATTGCTGACTTCGCCGTTTTTCCTACACATGCATACACAATGACTGCCACATCTACAGCATCCCTTTATGACATGTACAACCGAATCGCACTTATTTTCTCTACCATATAAAGTATACAAACACAGTACATGTTATGGTTACTTAGTTATTCATTGCTTACAGGGTCCAGCGGACTGCAAAGAGCCGAATCAGGACCACAAAATCAAGACCACAATTTTGCTGAAAGAGGACTCACCCTGATCCGCATAAAAGATCTGCCCTAGTGGTAACACTGAAGACACTCCACCAGCCGGTCACTTTACAATAAAGACACCCCACGCAGGGGACGCTGAGGCTATACTCTAATTTATCAAACCCCCGTTTACAAAAAAAAAGAAAAGAATACGAACATCATTATAAAATATCAACAAAACACATATATAAAATGCTACATTGCCAAATATTAACATCATAGGAAGTCCCAGTGACCATTTGGCAGAAAGCGTCCAATATTCCCAAGCTGATCCAACAGACCTCACACACAAATGAAAAGTTTTGTCCCAGAAGATTTTTCAAGAAAAAGGTAGGTGATTGGTCTAGAGAAGAAGAAGGTCGTATAGTAGATTGATAGAACACATTAGGAATGCAGAAAGATAGCGACAGTGGAAAGTTAAAGCACTAAATTTCCAAAAAGTGGGGACACTAATAATTTATACAGAAATCCCCGGCATCCCCACGGGGACACAGTGCATTCACGATGGAATCTACTTACATGGTATGAAAGCCTACCCACTACGTTGGGGCTTTGAGAGAATGAAGAGCAACGCGTTGAATGGCCCGCCTTGCCTTGCTTGGTGTGAAGTAGGACTAAACAACGTCGGTGTATTGAAGGCGTTCGCTACAAGCTATACTGCACTTTACCCAAAGTTCAAAGGACATACGGACAGAGAACGCTGAGCCGCTTGTCCAGTATATTACAAAATGTATAGTACCATATTATGTTTGTCCCAAAGATTGACGAGTGTTTTAGCATCTTATATAGTGAACTGTGGGGTTAAAGCTTAAAAAGGCCATAGCCAAAAACTACTGGCATAAAGCTAACCTCGACACCCAAGGGATGAGTGTAACGGGGTAACCCACTCATTCATCCAGCAGTATTTACTAGGAAGAAAAGTTGTGAAAATGCGCATTTATTTCCCCTGGGTGTCTGCCGACTTCCTTTTTTGTTTGTGCTTGCGTTCGGCGCTGAGTATCTAGTGTTGCTGAGAGACGTGAGCATATAAACTAAGGTCTAGTCTGTGCATGCATGCATTCCATCGCACGAACTTTAACCAAATCTTTTAATTTTAGTGTTACGTCCTAGACGGGCGAGTGGCAGCATCATAAATACATTCAACCTGTACTAGGTCCCTAATTGACCAGGTCTCGGGTCATCCAGGAATGTGCTCAGTTGTCTTGGGGCTTCAACAGATGCGTTTAAGGCGGCAAGTGAGCGCCTCAAGAGCTTGTGGAGTAAGATCCTGTACCAGTACATGTACATGTGGAGTAAGATCCTGTACCAGTACATGTACATGTGGAGTAAGATCCTGTACCAGTACATGTACATGTGGAGTAAGATCCTGTACCAGTACATGTACATGTGGAGTAAGATCCTGTACCAGTACATGTACATGTGGAGTAAGATCCTGTACCGGTACATGTGGAGTAAGATCCTGTACCAGTACATGTACATGTGGAGTAAGATCCTGTACCAGTACATGTACATGTGGAGTAAGATCCTGTACCAGTACATGTACATGTGGAGTAAGATCCTGTACCAGTACATGTACATGTGGAGTAAGATCCTGTACCAGTACATGTGGAGTAAGATCCTGTACCAGTACATGTACATGTGGAGTAAGATCCTGTACCAGTACATGTACCTGTGGAGTAAGATCCTGTACCAGTACATGTACATGTGGAGTAAGATCCTGTACCAGTACATGTACATGTGGAGTAAGATCCTGTACCAGTACATGTACATGTGGAGTAAGATCCTGTACCAGTACATGTACATGTGGAGTAAGATCCTGTACCAGTACATGTACATGTGGAGTAAGATCCTGTACCAGTACATGTACATGTGGAGTAAGATCCTGTACCAGCCAGCGCCTATAGCAGCGTTGTGTGGGAGAAGCGCTACCTAAGAATGATCCGAAATAAATATAAAATATAAATGGCAACCTCCGAAGCAGGACCTCGTCCCTCCGAAGCGTGGTCAAACAGGCTGCTGCATCCATTGGTGTAATGCCTAGTGACGGTATTGAATGGCATGGTTAGAGGGAGCGAGTACGGATCACAAGGTGTCTGTCAAAATGATTGTCAAAAGCTAATTGAGAGAGATCAATGGCCTTTGGCAAGGCGCGTGCTTGCTATACAACTACTGCAGTTTAAAAACCGTGTAGGATTTCCCTCCAGAGTTATTTATACAAGAACAATAAAAAGTGTAGAGTTGTGCTTGCTTTACAAACTCCATTTTCCTTCCTCCTGGAGATGGCTAAGGACTTTCAATTACTAAGATGGATCGTTAGGCTAAAGACTTTCAATTACAAAGATGGATCGTTTTTTTATACTGACCAAGAAAATATAATAACTTTTGTACGGCGTTTGTTGATCGATTGTCTATTTTCCATAAGGGATGGGCGGTATGCGGATGCAGACAGCGCTTGGGAAAATTATAAATTAGCCAAAACTTGCACAAAAAGCTCGCTGGCCTTGGAAACGGTATGTACTTGCTATAAAGGTAAGTGAATGTTAGAAGTACACAAGACGATCCGTAGGATCTCATTTTTGATATGATGATGATTTTCATTGTTGTCAGGGTGGCGACGTGGTGATCGTCCTTAACGCTGATGCAATAGGACGTTAAGCATCGTTTTCCATCCAGTACAACAGTACAGCCCATGTTGTATGAGGCTTGGGTGTTAGGTTTGGGATAGAATGAATTGATGGGCCTTATCTCCACCAACTTTGCCTGCCGTTGCTCTGCAACAGCCGTGCACTTCTCCAAATGGCGACGACAATTTCACCCGTTATGAGTACCACCAGTGCGTTCCCATATCCAAAACCTAAATCCAAATCTAAATGTTCCGTCCTTACGAGCTAGCTGTTTTCCAAATATACACTTCTTTCCGTTATCAAACAAACAAACAAAAAAAAATCCCCTTCAGGCATGCAGTGGATCTGGCACAAACCTAATTATAGGCTAGGATCTAGCGGGTGAAATCTAAACACCAGGTGTCCTCTTTTCATACTTAATGTTTTGTTAAATCTAGGAAAATAAAGTTAGCTTTCCAAAGATGAGTTTTCAACGGTGTTAGACTATAACAGTCTAGCATTTCACGAGCACCATAAATACTGCGCAGTTTGGGATTTGTTCATACGCTATACATCATTATCTCCTCTTTGCTCCTCCTGCGCATGTGCGTTGCCTTTGAAAAGATGTCGTTTCCTGTGGGTTAGATAACAGTGTGTGTGTACTTGTAAAGGTACACGAATGGGGAAAAAAACTGTACAAACTTAGTATCAAATGAGGAAAGTGAGACAAATGGGGTAGCAAAAATTTTCCCCATTTATTTTAGGGTTGCAAATGCTTCCCACGGCGTCAAATTATTCCCCAAACGTCAAATCTCGACTTTTCCTCATTCGTCGTTTTCGTGCCCATACCGTGTGTTTAGTTTCACACAACCTCGTTAGCTTTTTCACACACTCACACACCAGAAGTCACGGGACATAACTTTGATGCTCGCGTCATTTCGGTTCTGTTTCCGGCCTGCTTGGCTGGCAGCCTCCATGATTTTGCGTGGTCAAAGTTCTGTTCTGATGATAGATTTGTTTGGTGGTGATGATAGAGTTGTTTTATTTTTATTTTTTTTATAATAAGATGGATTTACATGACTTCTTGAGCCAGTTGACCTATCAATTGGATCAAATTAGAAAAGAAAAAGGACAACTCCGACAAGCAAAGGTTAGTCAAAGATTTTAATTAGGCCTAATTGTTTGCTTGATTTCTCTTGTTTAAGTTGGTATTGACTTCTTCTCAATAGCATACAGCTTGGGTTGGGAATGTGAACTCCGCCAAGGCGGTATTTTGGGTGAAACTGGAACCAATTGGGAGCGTAATTGGCTCAGTGGGAAAGAAGGAAGCAAGTCCACAAAACTAACTTTTGAGAAAATCGACTTTTTGTGTTTGCATTGATATCTTTCAAAGCTCAACTTTCGAAGACTAATTTCTTTATAACTCTTCATCTAGCTATGTTGTACAAACTTAAATTTATTCATAAGATGCGTCCGAGTTTGGTGTACATGTTGAACTAAAAAAGGTCAGTTTTGATCAAAGGTGGACTTGCTGCCTTCTGCCAATACACGGCAGAGTGGCGTAAACAGTGTACTCAAATGTCAGTTGATAGCATGTACAAGGCAGTAGTTCAAACCCCATTGATGGCTTGAAGTAAACTACTACTCGGCTACTACTACTACTACTACTACTACTACTACTACTACTACTACTACTACTACTACTACTAGTACTACTACTACTACTACTACAACTACTACAACTACTACTACTACTACTAGTAATTAATGACTAACGTAGCATGTACAGGCAGTAGTTCAAACCCCATTGATGGCTTGAAGTAAAAATACTACTACTACTACTACTACTACTACTACTACTTAATTAATTACTAATGTCAGTCGATAACATAGCATGTACAGGCAGTTATTCAAACCCCTTTGACGTCTTGCAGTAAAATAATAATAATAATAATAATAATAATAATAATAATAATAATAATAATAATAATAATAATAATAATAATAATAAATACATAAATACATAAATATATAGTAATAATACAAAAATTACCCTGAGAGTGAGACACTGCATCTCTACTCCTCCAGATTTTAGTATATTTGACAAAGATCTAGTCTGTGCACGCACTCATTCCATTGAATAGACTTTAAAGATCCTGATGCTCATGTCATAGACGGGTGAATGCTGGCTACATAAATACACCCCGCATGCACTAGATCTCTTTTCTCCCCCCCCCCTCTCCATCCCCAGTCCTCCATAATTGTTCTCAGTTGTCTGGGTGTCAGACTATGCACACAAAATTTGCAGGTGGGCGCCTCAGCAAGCTTGAGTTAGATCCTGTATTAACCTGTGCCTTGAGCAGCTCTTGAGCTGGAAAAGCGCTATATAAGATTGATTAAAAATACTAACACTAACAGTAGGCCTACTAATGCCACTGCTAAAAAGAATGAGTGTATGTGTTGGGATTGTATCAATTATTTTGTAGAGCTACCTGCCACTACAATTTAGCCGTAGCTTTTTTGGATTTAGGTCTAAATACGATTTTACAGTTGTGCGTTAAAAACTATTATTTTCTAAAAGGCCAAATTATGATCATTGCTACTATTCATTCCAGGAGCCCTTCCAGGCAGTAAAACCGAAAAGCCTGCAAGAGATCGATGAAAACGGAGATAAAGAGCTAGTTTCACAGACAGAAAAGAAGGTATCTATATAATTTTTTTAATACTTTGTACTTGCAGTGGTTTTGAAGTCTGAAAGGGTCAAAATTGGTGTGCACTGAGGGTAGGGGTCTGGGTCAGAGTCTCTCAGAGTCTCTCATCAAGACTAAACATGAGGGCCAAAAGTTAACCTATATGCCGAACTATTCTGTGCTGTAGGCTAAGAAACACCAACCTGGTCTTTTCAAAGCATCCATCTTGGAATGAAAACTTTGGATCGGAAATCTCAAGAGACTTTCCCTGTAACTATTTCCGTGTGAAAAGGTACTAATCGTCATCAATTTGTTAAATTTTCGGATTGGAAATGATGGTTACCGAAAGACAAAGGAATTACTTACGTTCAATTTACGATAAATTTACTATGAAAGAATTATTATTTTCCTACAAAAAAACATAAATTAGTGAGGATAAGTAATGTTTAATCTGTCAATGATTTTTTTTCTTATTTAATCAGCATGGATGTTTAGCTATCTAAGAAGAAAGGCAAGCAACGTTGAGACAAAGTACGTCACGACCGATCACGTCATTTTTACAAACCCCCTAAACATAAATAAAAATGTTTTGCAAAGCTGAAAGACATTTAAAGTTAAAAATTAACATTAATGCAACACATCAAACATAAAAAGTTCATTTGTTTCACTCAATTTTATTGAAAAGGAGATGGAGTTTTTTCAGGTCACACAGAATGTCACATTCGCGCCAACAAAATTTTGTCAATTTTTAGTGGAAAAATAGCAATAAAAAACTTCTTTCAACCTTTGTGTGTGTAATGTTGATATATGTTAGTACCTAGTTATATTGCTTTTTTATAAATGCAAAGAAAAAGCTTTAATACATGACCGAAATATTTTTTTTTATGGTTCAAAGACTGCATGCTTCCTTTTGGTCACCTTTTGAGACAGCATCATATATACTGCAGTCAAACTTTGGTCATAATAATTCGTCATCACATATTTCTTTCAAACCTTATATGTTGCACTGACATCGAAGCTCCTCTCTCGTATCGTTGAACTTGAAGTCCTCGATTTCCACCGTTCTATCAGTCACCTACAGCAGCCAAATCATATCAAAGGCACTCAAACAAGTGTCTGTAGTCTAGGGCAGTATTACAGATTATACAAATTTTGACATTCCAGCGCTGAAAAGTGAAAGTTAGACGTAAGCTTCAGACAGAAAGAGACCGATGTCATGGGTTAGATCTAGCAGTGCTAGTGCGGCAGCTTCTTCAGCATGCTAGCTGCCAAGTTATTTCCTGCTATGTTATTGTGACTTGGTATCCAGCACAGCCTG
>CM072511.1:166539882-166604882 GCA_036898135.1 Oncomelania hupensis
AAATGCATTCACACAAACACAAACCCACTACTGTTTTTTTCTGTAGTTATAGTATCCAATAAAATACTGTCCCCATAAACATTTACAAGATGTTCTGTGACGTGTTCATCTGCATAAATATGAAAATTCTAAATAAGAAAACTAAATTGTTATTGCAAAGTAAAATTGACAATAAATAATGACTTGGATATTTACAGTGATTAAAACATGTGGACAATGACACAATCATATATTATGATATAAACATATTATGTGTAAGTTATAACAATTGACATTAAAAAGCAAACAACTGGAATTACATTGATATTATAATGGGACACATTGACATAATGAAGTATTATTGACTTCCAGAATAGCATAATAAGATCAATCACTTCATTTTTCAATTTACACCATTAACAATACTCATTTCAGATTAGGCGATAGTATTCCACATTATTATTAGATTTATTTATGTATAGTATGTGGTGACCCTGGTGCGGCATATAATGCTTAATGGTATATCACTCTCACATCCACCCCCAGAATTATTATCCCCCACCCCACCCCACGAGATAGATGGGGCTGAAGGAAGAATAGAATATTTACAAGAGTCAAGTGCAGTAGTAGAAGTGTGAAAATTGCCCAATTTGTCGTTGATTTCCCCACTAGTACAGAAATTACCCCATTTGGTCATTGTTTTGGAAATTTATCCCCACTACCTTCTCTGCCTGTTTGACTACTCTTTCTAGTCTGTGTTTGTCCTCTGCAGTGCTAGCGAAGTACCACACCGTCAAGTTGAAGGACAGAACACTTCCAATACTGGCTCTGTAAAACATTGCAAGGATTTGAGGACAGACTTTAAACTGTTTGAGCTTTCTCAAAAAGTACAGCTTTGAGTTACACTTGCTAACTATTTTGTCTATGTGTTTTGACCATGTGAGATTAGAGCTGATGTAGTGCCCATTAGAACAATATATATTTGCGATAAAACAATCACCTTAAACAGCTATGTCTCAGGAACAAATGCATTCACACAAACACAAACCCACTACTGTTTTTTCTGTAGTTATAGTATCCAATAAAATACTGTCAATAACAAGAACAATAATTATGACAATTTTAAACTGAATATAATAAAATCCTTTATTGTCCCCATAAACATTTACAAGATGTTCTGTGCCGTGTCCATCTGCATAAATATGAAAATTCCAAATAAGAAAATTAAATTGTTATTGCAAAGTAAAATTGACAATAAATAATGACTTGGATATTTACAGTGATTAAAACATGTGGACAATGACACAATCATATATTATGATATAAACATATTATGTGTAAGTTATAACAATTGACATTAAAAAGCAAACAACTGGAATTACATTGATATTATAATGGGACACATTGACATAATGAAGTATTATTGACTTCCAGAATAGCATAATAAGATCAATCACTTCATATTTCAATTGACACCATTAACAATACTCATTTCAGATTAGGCGATAGTATTCCACATTATTAATAGATTTATTTATGTATAGTATGTGGTGACCCTGGTGCGGCATATAATGCTTAATGGTATATCACTCTCACATCCACCCCCAGAATTATTATCCCCCACCACACCCCACGAGATAGAGGGGTCTGAAGGAAGAATAGAATATTTACAAGAGTCAAGTGCAGTAGTAGAAGTGTGAAAATTGCCCAATTTCTCGTTGATTTCCCCACTTGTACAGAAATTACCCCATTTGGTCATTGTTTTGAAAATTTACCCCCACTACCTTCTCTGCCTGTTTGACTACTCTTTCTAGTCTGTGTTTGTCCTCTGCAGTGCTACCTAAGTACCACACCGTCAAGTTGAAGGACAGAACACTTCCAATACTGGCTCTGTAAAACATTGCAAGGATTTGAGGGCAGACTTTAAACTGTTTGAGCTTTCTCAAAAAGTAAAGCCTTGAGTTACACTTGCTAACTATTTTGTCTATGTTTTGACCATGTGAGAATAGAGCTGATGTAGTGCCCATTAGAACAATATATATTTGCGATAAAACAATCACCTTATAATTAACAGCTATGTCTCAGGAACAAATGCATTCACACAAACACAAACCCACTACTGTTTTTTTCTGTAGTTATACTTATAGTATCCAATAAAATAATGTCCCCATAAACATTTACAAGATGTTCTGTGCCATGTCCATCTGCATAAATATGAAAATTCCAAATAAGAAAATTAAATTGTTATTGCAAAGTAAAATTGACAATAAATAATGACTTGGAAATTTACAGTGATTAAAACATGTGGACAATGACACAATCATATATTATGATATAAACATAGTATGTGTAAGTTATAACACTTGACATTAAAAAGCAAACAACTGGAATTACATTGATATTATAATGGGACACATTGACATAATGAAGTATTATTGACTTCCAGAATAGCATAATAAGATCAATCACTTCATTTTTCAATTTACACCATTAACAATACTCATTTCAGATTAGGCGATAGTATTCCACATTAATTTTAGATTTATTTATGTATAGTATGTGGTGACCCTGGTGCGGCATATAATGCTTAATGGTATATCACTCTCACATCCACCCCCAGAATTATTATCCCCCACCCCACCCCACGAGATAGAGGGGTCTGAAGGAAGAATAGAATATTTACAAGAGTCGAGTGCAGAAGTAGAAGTGTAAAAATTGCCCAATTTGTCGTTGATTTCCCCACTTGTACAGAAATTACCCCATTTGGTCATTGTTTTGGAAATTTACCCCCACTACCTTCTCTGCCTGTTTGACTACTCTTTCTAGTCTGTGTTTGTCCTCTGCAGTGCTAGCGAAGTACCACACCGTCAAGTTGAAGGACAGAACACTTCCAATACTGGCTCTGTAAAACATTGCAAGGATTTGAGGACAGACTTTAAACTGTTTGAGCTTTCTCAAAAAGTACAGCTTTGAGTTACACTTGCTAACTATTTTGTCTATGTGTTTTGACCATGTGAGATTAGAGCTGATGTAGTGCCCATTAGAACAATATATATTTGCGATAAAACAATCACCTTAAACAGCTATGTCTCAGGAACAAATGCATTCACACAAACCCACTACTGTTTTTTCTGTAGTTATAGTATCCAATAAAATACTGTCAATAACAAGAACAATAATTATGACAATTTTAAACTGAATATAAAATCCTTTATTGTTCCCATAAATATTTACAAGATGTTCTGTGCCGTGTCCATCTGCATAAATATGAAAATTCCAAATAAGAAAATTAAATTGTTATTGCAAAGTAAAATTGACAATAAATAATGACTTGGATATTTACAGTGATTAATACATGTGGACAATGACACAATCATATATTATGATATAAACATATTATGTGTAAGTTATAACAATTGACATTAAAAAGCAAACAACTGGAATTACATTGATATTATAATGGGACACATTGACATAATGAAGTATTATTGACTTCCAGCATAGCATAGTAAGATCAATCACTTCATTTTTCAATGTACACCACTAACAATACTCATTTCAGATTAGGAGGAAATAGTATTCCACATTATTATTAGATTTATTTATGTATATTATTTGGTGACCCCAGCGCGGCATATAATCCTTAAGGATATTTCACTCTCACATCCACCCCCAGATTTATTATCCCCCTCCCCCACCCCCATCAACCACACTCAGAGATGGAGGGGGCTGAAGCAAGAATAGAATACAAGAGTCAAGTGCAGTAGTAGTAGAAGTGTGAAAATTGCCCAATTTGTAGTTGATTTCCCCACTTGAACGGAAATTACCCCATTTTGCATACAAACTTTGTACTGAGGCAAATTGCTTTTTTCAAATTCCTGAGTTATAGGAGTACTTTTCAGCCTGTTTTCTATCAGCCATAAACTTTACTTTGTAATATCACTAAAGGAAATACGTTTCCCCATTTTGGTATTGTTTTGGAAATTTACCCATTCATGACCCCATACACGTATGTGTGTGTATGTGTGTGTGTGCTCGTGTGTGTGGGCGTGGCTGTGTATATGCGTGCGTGTTTTTAATAAAACAACCAACCAACCCGCCAACCAGATAACAGAAATATCCAATTTGGCACATTCTAGTTTTTTTATTGGACGTTTGGCGACGGCTATAACTGGCCTACAGTTGGGGCTTGTTTAACAACGAAACTCTTTGCCTTCCCCATTTCACCTGCACCCCCACCCCACCCCACCCCATACACCCTCCCCACCACATCCCCATCACCACCACAATCCGGTGGTAATAACGAATGCTACTTAAGGTTTGGACATTGCCACGAGGCCAAAAATTTATTCAATGTCAAAAAAACACGAAGACACGATAAAAAGTATATCAGATGGCAAATGAAAATGATGTTGGCGCCAGTAGTCTGCCATATTTGAAGTGTTGGCAAGATGTCCAAAAAATGTTACTTTAGCGACATATTACAAGATAATAGCTTTAAAATTGGATTAAAGGATATAACAAAGCAAATGGCTAACAAGAATTGACAAAAATATGTAAATAACCCAATATTTAATTTCACTACCACCAGTTTGTATGTATTCAAAGAATATCCAGAAAAAGGTTTACACATCATGTCGACCTGGTTTTTGAACTGATCCCGTTTCCAGTTGTTTAGGAAAATCAATACTGCTCGTCCAAATTCAAATCGTTTTTGATAAAAATCAATGGAGTTGTAGTTTGATATCTCTCTTAATTGTACAAAAAGTTGCAAGTTAAACAAACTAAGGTTTGTGTAGTTATGAGCGATTTCTGAATTGACCAAAAAGTTCGTGGTAGATGTTGAACTTCTACTTAAAAAGGTATTGTGTTTTCAACAATTTAGACGAGCCATTGAAGCAAAATAAGGCTTTTATAAAATGTTGCATGCTAGCGAGTTGATTCAAGGACTCCGTAATGAAATGGTAATTGTTTTTCAACTTTACGCAGATTTAAAGATTGTAAAGTAACAATTCAAACACCACCAAGCTAAATGGGACGAATTTTCTCTCATAGAGAAAGCTTTTAGTTACCATATGGTATACTGGATATTGCGATTAATAAGTCATCAACTGCCCTTAAGTTTAAAAGAAAATGGTAATATAGTTTCTTGTACAATTAATTTTAACCCTGCCAAAAGTTACCGTTCACGGCTGTTGTTGGTTTTGTGCTTGAGCAGCTCACTGTAAAACACTTTGTCAATTACCATTTACAGCAAAATAAATTCACTATAAACTCACCCAAGTGAAGACAGGAAACCAAAGATTTACTTCATTTCTTTCAAAGAGAAATTCCAGCAAGAAAATATTTTAAACTTTTCGTGGCATTGATCTTGCAACTTAATTTGAAGACAGTTGTGGACGGCAATATCGGTAAGTTTGCCATTGTTTTGTTTCCTCTCATATTATTATTATTATTATTATTATTATTATTATTATTATTATTATTATTATTATTATTATTATTATTATTACTACTACTACTACTACTACTACTACTACTACTACTACTACTACTACTACTACTACTACTACTATTAAGAATTATTGAAAAAGATGTATAGTCGATCCATCTGGACAATGCTGAAAATGTTGATGTCTAGATCGAGATGTCAAAGTTTATTATGCCCACTCCCCCTTCTCCAGTACAATTGGGAGGGGGGGGGGAGGAAGGAAGGGGGAAAGGGGCGTGGCACACACTCCACTGCCTCTGGACAGAATAGTAGAAAACAAACCACAATTAAAAAACAATATTAATAACACTGGTCTAAATGTTATGATTAGAATAGTTTTGGGATTAAATTTTGGATTTTGACCTTATTTTCTTATACAGAAAGCTGTAAATTAGGGAAACAACACAGGCGCCCTTTTCTGAGTGTGAGAAACGCCGAAGCCGTCGATTTCTATATACTAGTATACAACGGTACAGAGCGTGACGAACTCTCTAGAGAGACGCTCTCACTTCCAAATACGAGCGCCTGTTGGAAATTAGTATAGCATTGTTCAAGGTCAAGGACATCATCCGGGTAACTTGTTAGTTACTGGCGCCATTTTATGCTGATGCTTGTTCTTCTTATGGCTCGCAAACGGGTTAACCCCTATCGAAAGGTGAGAATGATAAAATAACTAAATCGTTAGTCAGCACTCGGTCTTCACAATACGCGACTACGCATGCTTTATACTCCACAAATTCTTGTTTTTTTTAATTTTGGCTACACAGTACACTGTACACATTTTGACAGTCAATAATTTTGGGGGGTTCTTTTCATACTATTTTAACCTTCTTTTTGCAAGATCACGTAAGCGTAGCATATAGTAGATAGGTATTGCTGCTGTTTAGTGAACATTACTTCTATCCTATCCCGTAACTCGAAAGTCGTTGGGGCACCACAGATGATCGTTGAAACAGCGTAAAGCAACAACACAGCATTTTTTCAAACACACCCCCCCCCCCCCCCAACATTTTTTTAACCTAAATTTAATACAGGATAACATGTATATTGCAAAAGAATTCATTTTTTAACATAAGTCGAAAACTTTTTTTTTTAATAGCCATTAAACTAAAGAAAAAACGCCGAATCAACATTTTCAGCTCTTTTTCCATTTTAGGTGACCGGCCGATGGCCTGCTTATATATTGGACAGAATGTTAATTTAACGCTTTAAGTTAGTCCTTGATCAGTTGTATTCTTTTTGTAAACGAATAAAAAAAAAAAACTCAAACTTAATGTATCATGCATGAGAAATTATTTGTATTTTGAAGTGTGTAAGCATAAAATAGGCCTATCACTGTATCAGTCAGAATTATTAGGCCTATGACTCAGGGATAACTCTATTTGTCATCACGGACGACAACTCTTGGCATGCGTTGATGGCTACGTGCAGGAACTAAAAACCACTTTTTCAAGTATTTTACGGTCGAATTTCAAAAAATTTTTTGCTTTGACATGGAAATAGTGCATTCAGTTATCTGTACACAAAGTTTTAGCGAGGGGTCTTATTATTTAATAACAATTATCACGATAAAACCCGCCTTTTCACTTGCCATTTCAGCTACCAGGACGCAGACGTCTCCTTTTGCAAAAACCCCGAAGCTACAGGCTTTCAATTTCATTAATAATTATTGGTTAAAATTATTTATTTCTGATAAGTTTTCGCTTAGAAATAGCGCGTAATTTCACACTGCTGTTCTGGTGACACACTTTGGGATAACTCTATTCGTCATCACGGATGACAATTTTTGGCATGTGTTGTTGCTACAGCGTACTCGATCTTTCTGTCTTCAGCCTTCAAGAACCAAGTTTTATTAACTAGGAAGACCCGGCCTTACGCGCTATTAATTCCATTTCATATATTATTACTCATTCTTTATTTTTACATTAACATGATTAAATTTAAGACTTTCTGAACTGGGGTTGTCTAGACTAGGCCTACTAGATATTGGAAGGTTTTGCATCACTTGTTTGTTATCACAGCTACACATTTGAATAAAATTCAAGACTTTTGTGTCAGGCCATGGAGTATGAAAGTCAATAACCCTTAACCAATTCTAAGGCAATAATCCACAAACAGCTTTCATATTTTGTAATGTTGTATTATTGCAATATTGGCGGAACTTGTGGTGGTCCCTAATTCACAATTGCAATCTGTCTTGTGTAGGTGGTTTCGAAAGTGGTGAATTCTGGAAAGTTCACCTCATGTCACATCTGCAAGGAAACAATTAGCGCAAAGCCAGTCGTGGCAGTAAGGTAAGATTAATAAAATAATCATTCAGATTGTGAATGATGGCAGTGTGCATGAACTGCACAGCTGTCCATACATGGCAAGTAAATGGTTCTTACCCAACAAGTATTGGCAGTACTCACGCCAAAGCCACATGCTACAGGTTTTAATACTATTATATTTTGTGTTTGATGAAACAATGTGTAGAGCTTTTTTATTTTTTTTTGCGTGTCCCACATCTACTGTAGTGATTGACTCAAGATACTGTGATGTACGTCAACATACCTTCTTCTAAACTAAAAGCATTTTTTTTCTCTTTTTCTCTCAACACATAATTTGTTCCATTGAATTATAATTCTTTTTAGCCACTTATCTATCAGCTTTAAAGATGTTGGTTTATTTTTGGGATAACATTTATTTTAATGAACTTTCCTGTTTTGTATGACTGTTAAAATATTGTATTTATTTTTTTACTCAACAGTTGCAACAAATGCTTTGGATTCTTCCATTTCAAGTGTTTGAATCTCTCCAAGTCAACCAAGGCGAAAGGCTATGAGTGGTATTGTGGGGACTGTGGGGACTGCTCTTCTTCAGTAAGTACATAACATTATTGTATCACAACCTTTGATTCACATGCCAAGCACAAGTGAATCTATATATATATCAGAAATAGAATAAAATAAATTGAAACAAGACAAGACTGGAACGGACATAATATAGACATTAATAAAATAAATTTTACGTGCCCTAAACTGACCTGGAAAAGGTCAATTTTCTCATAGTCATACCACAGAAAAAAATGTGTTCACTTAAAGTGATCCTGATTTGGTTTTCATAATGGTCTTTTATTCTGTGAAGCCTAAATTTGTCTGTATATTGATACAGATTTATTAGTTTTTTGCTTTAGAATTATTTTTGCATATGTACACAACTGTGAACATGCTGGCTTATTTCTATGCAGTTAATAGGCCTAAATTATAATTCATTCAAAACATTGTGACTATTGACTGGTTTGGTTTAAATGGTGATGTTGCAGTGTTCCTCCTCTTTTCCTCTTGTTTGATATTGACTTTATATGCTGTGAGCACATCTGTTGGGTGTGGAAGTCTTGGCACACTATAGAAATTATCATTCATAAATAATTATAAAGACAGTCATGCACATGTAAAGTCTGTCCATCTTTCTGTCCATCCATGCAAAAGTTATTTATTAATTATTTGGAAGCTATGGCATGGATTCTAACCACATTGGCCATGAAAATGTACCTTGATTAGACCTTGAAAATCAGTGGTTGAATGACCATGTCCAAGTCACAGGGTCATAATGTTAATTGTTAGTACAAAACATTTACCCCTTGGGGGGTGGGGGGGGGCAAAAATGGGGAGGGGGGACTTGCATGCCCACCTTGAGAGTCCTATATGTTTTAATACGGATTGTGTGAAACCTGTACAAGACAAGTCTTAAATAATTCAAAATGGTATGCACTAAAACCATGTATGTCCATTCCAGCATAGGCAGGTTATTGAGTCGTAAAGAGTAAGAAAATGTACCTTGTAAATGTCACTTTTTCCCAATTTTTGTCCTTTAGTTAGTTATCAAGGGATATAGCTGTGTATCCTTTAATCAGGATCCGCTTATATATATATAATATATATAACTTTATAAGATATATATATAAGCATATTTACCCCCCCCCCCCCCCTCTCTCTCTTTC
This sequence comes from Oncomelania hupensis, assembly GCA_036898135.1. NCBI lineage: Eukaryota > Metazoa > Mollusca > Gastropoda > Littorinimorpha > Pomatiopsidae > Oncomelania > Oncomelania hupensis. The sequence goes on from CM072511.1 coordinate 166,549,335, forward strand.
TCTCTCTCTTTTTTTTGTTTGTTTTTGACTCGCATGTATGCATAGCAATGTGAATCTACGTACTCGCTCATTAACTCACTCCCCCACCCCACTCCTACCCTCCCTTCCACCAAAATTAAAAAAAAACAAACTAAATCTGCCGGCCGTCTTCTGTGCAAAACTTGCAAGTGGATTAATAAGAATGATAAAATAAATAATAATAAATAAATATCTAAGAACCTATTTCTACTATCACAACCAAACTTGGTAAGATGGTGTATACCCGTGAGACCTAAATGATCAGTGAATGACTGCCTTCACTTCCAAGGTCAAGATCACAGGGTCAACCAATGTTAGTCAAAAAATGAAAATTAAAAAACAAAACTCTTATCTAGGTTATTAATATTGAACATATGATTCTTTGATGCATGTTAGATATCAATGAGACATGTATACCATACAAATTTGGTTAACCTCACTCCAAGGTCAAGCTAGGTCACTGGACCTGTCCAAAGTCAGTTAGTATCTATTCTAAATTGACCTTGACCCTAAACTATGAGAGATAAAAGCTTACAAATCCAACTTGTATTTAGGGACGATAGATTGATCTTTAATATATGTGCCGTTTTTGTGTTGATAATAAAAAGTCAATGTTTAATACTTTAGATAGTGCAGGAAAAAAAAGAGGTCCTTGTATAGTGGAATGGCTGTTTATTTATTTTAACCCATAGTATGCAAACAATAATGGGTTATTTGATCGGACATGAATAAAAGGTCATCTGAAGGTCAAGATCATCCCAAGGTCACCGTTTTTTGGTTTTTTTTACATAACTACTTTTGCTGTAGTTTGATAGTACATGAATGTATTTGGAGGCAGAGGTAAAGTGATCTCAAGGTCAAAAGCATAGAAAGATCAACATCAGTCTTTGCGTTTTAATGCCACCATTTTATTTTGTTGTTTTTTTCCTGGGCACTCATTTTCATGTTAAATATTGCCAGGAGCACGTCAGTCATATTGCTGTGCTCTTCTAGTTTCCAAAATACATAGGACTTCATAGTTAATTTTTTATTTTTTTTATTTTAAAGTGCAAATTGTTTTTTTAATGTATTTAGTTTTACACCTTTGAAAACAACTATTGGGAATATGTGTTCACTTGACAAATATTTTAATTGAGCTCTGTCACATTCATTACACTTTATCTTTTAAAACAGGTTGAGAAAGAACATGGGAAAGCAGAAAGTGGTGACTCTGATGACTTGATTGAAGATGTTGAGTATAATTTTACTCAGAACGAGTCTTCGAATAAAAATCGTGAGTTTGCTTTTTTTATATTTTAGTCCCTTGCACTTGCAGACAGGTTAATGTTTAAAGAAAACAATGATTTTAATTTGATGGTGGCACACTTGTACCAAAAGTATTGTAATCCTCTTAATCCCAGACCAGCGAGTACTGAAGTATCTCTCCATGCCATGTAATGGGAAATTTGGTCACCAAAATGCACCTCTATGCAGACATCAATAACAAAGGGACAAAAGCTTCAAGATTCAAGAAAAAATCTTTGTTCCACAAAAACATGGGAAAAATTGTCACAGTGCATACATGGCAAAAGAAAATAATATAAACAAAAAGACGTTAGAACACCCCTCCCTCAGTATAACATCAAGCTAAATACAGTCTCTCTCACCGCCGCACACACACACACACACGGTACGCTTATATTCATACGCATACACACACGCACATACATACACACACATCATACACACACACACATATATAATATATCCTATCATATCCTGTCCCGTATCCCGGAAGTCGTAGGGGCACCACAGATGATCGTTTAACCAGCATACTCCACCTTTCTCTGTCCTCAGCAGTCCGATGGCTTCGGTCAGTGTCAAACCAGTCCATTCTTGAATGTTGTCCTCCCACCTCTTTTTCGGTCTCCCTCTTCTTCTACCTCCTTGCACTGTGCCTTGCAGAATAGTCTTTGCAACGCCTGATGATCTGGTGACATGGCCATACCATCGGAGTTTCCGTTTCTTTACCACTGTGAGCAGGTCCTAGTGTTGTCCAATGGCTTGTGTGATGGTCTTTCGGACTTCGTCGTTGGTGATGTGTTGGGTATAGGAAATGCCCAGAAGTCTTCTGTAGCACCTTATCTCCATGCTTTGTATTATTCTTTGGAGATCTGCTGTGAGGGTCCATGCTTCACAAGCATATAGGCAGATGGAGATGACAAGGGCGAGCAGCAGTCTTTGGAATATAGACTGATAGTCCTGTCTTTCCAAATGGGCTTCAACCTTGTGAGGGCAGCAGTTGTTTGTGCGATCCTGGAGAGGACTTCCTGTCGGGACCCATTGTCTGATACAATGGCTCCTAAATATTTGAAGCTATGCACTGTGTTGAGGGATTGGCCTTGGACTTTGATGTCTGTGTTGATGCCATTGGTGTTGTTGGTCATCATTTTGGTCTTCTCTGCACTTATTTCCATTCCATAAGCTCTGGAGGTGGTGTCAAGCCTCTGTACCAGCTGTTCAAGTTCTTGTTCCTCTCCAGCCAATCCATCAATGTCATCCGCAAAACGAAGATTGGAGATTGCTCTACCCCCTATGCTGACTGTGCCTTCATGATCTGCAAGAGCATCTGACATGATGCGCTCTAGGAAGATGTTGAAGAGTGTTGGAGAGAGTAGGCATCCTTGACGCACACCGATTGTTGTTCTGAACCGGTTCCCGATGGCGCTGTTATGGAGGACTGCACTGGTAGCCTTGTCATACAGGCTTTTGATGACTTCAATAATTTTAGGGCTGATGTTGTACACTTTCATTGTTGCCCATAGAGCTGAATGCCAGACTCGGTCAAACGCCTTCTTGAAGTCTATGAACACATGATATAAATGTTGTTGGTGCTGTAGGTATTTCTCACAGATTATTCTGAGGTTGAAAATCTGTTCAGTGGTACTTCGCCCTGCCCTGAATCCTGCTTGTTCTTCAGCTATGATTTGTTCAGCTTGGGGTTTCAACCTGTCGAGTATTATTTTCAGGAAGACCTTGCTGGGATGGCTGACGGTGCGGTAATTTTCACACTCCTGAAGTATATATATACCCACCGCACTCTTAATATTATTCATTCATTTATGTATTTATTTATCTATGTTACTAGTATTGGGATTTTCTCTGATGTGTACTTGTGTAATATAATTTACATCGGCCTCAAGTCACAGTAGATTACTTCCTCCGTCACCATACATCCTGTACAGTCCATCGAGGGGGGGGGGGGGGGGGGGGGGGGGGAGGTACAGGTGGGGGCATCCTCATCTCTCTTCTGAGATCTCTTCACAGAGATGTTTGCAGAGGTAAAGACAAAAGTGTTGATAGTTTTCATATTACATGATGCCTGATAGTTTGAAAGTCAGTGTTGTGGTTTGTATAAACAGGGGAGCTGAAGGTAAAGTAAAAACCTTTTTATATAAGCAGACACTACACTGTGTAGCTTTACAGTTTGTGAAGATCACAAAACTAGGAAAAAATTGGTCATTTATCAGCCGCAGCTCAACAGACCGTTTATGATGACTTAACCAGTGTATTGTTTGATATGAAGTTTTTATGTGTTATTTTAGAGCCTCCAACCAGTCCAGGGGGTGAAGAGGACAGTGGTAAAGACCTTTTGAATAAAAAGACTGCATGCGAACAAGATAGCAGTTCTCAAGAATATTCTTCATCAGGAAGCGGCAGAAGATTGTGAGGAAGACAAGCAGGAAGAGGCTGAAAATATGGATGTACCCAGCTGGCTTTGTGAAGGAGTAGTGGCGAAGTCTCCTGTAAAAGAACAACCACAAAACAACACCCAAAGGTTTGGTCGGGAAGAAGTTTTCAGTGATGCAGACAAAGAGAGAGTTTTGAGATGCTGCTATCCACTAATAGAAAAACGACTGTCAGATGGGAAACCAGTTAAATGTGAAGATGTCATGACACAGATCAAAGCAGCTGGTCTTCAATTTCAAGACCTGTTTTCTCAGTACACCAAAAAGCAGTTGTACTACAGGGTTAGACTGGAGTACAGGAAAAAAGCAGATAAAATGAAAGATAAAAAGTAATCACACGGACTCGAACAAGTTATTTAAACCTAATCTACCCAAGACACATTTACTGATTTATGGTTAATGTATATCCATCCATGAAACAAATGCAGTGTTTCGCTCAAGTATAACTGGAACATAAGTTAGTGTATATACATCAATACAAATCTAGGATAGGATGCCAGCACAGAAGTTGTGTGGTCATCAGCTGTGTTAATTATCAAAGGACAGAAAGTTGGTGTTAACAGTAGATAATTTTCCAAAAGACGTACTTTTTAACTGGTTTATTCAAACCTTTTGTCTTTATAATAATTGCTAGTAGACTGTGAATTATGTTTTTTAGATTTGAAGGAAGCTTTTACAAAGGTATACATAAATAACAAAGGGAAAAAACTTCACTAGAGATATCGATGTTTTCTGAAGGAAAGACAATAGTGTTAATGGTTTTCAAGTTACATGATACCTAATAGTTTAAATGTCAGGGTTGTGATTTGTATAAACAGGGGTGCTGAAAGTGATTTACAGAACTTTTGATTCGCATACATAATAATGTGAGTCTGTTTACTCGCCCCCCCCTCCCCCCCCCCCCCCCCCCCCCAATTTATTTTTTCGCCAAACTGTACGAGACAAGTTCGAAATAGTCCAAAAATGACATTAAAAAAAACAACTGTCAGTCTGGCAATACATGCAAGTGGATTATTTGTATTATTATTCTCTCAAAACCTATGTCAACTATCAGAACCAAACTTGAGACCTCAAATTATCTGGATCAACAAATATTGGTTTAAAAAAAACAATTGTTCACAAAATTTCACATTTTTTTCTAGGTTATTAATACTGAACTTATGATTATTTGACGCATGATCTTGAAGATCAAGGTGGGTTTAGGCCTTGGAAAAGCATACATAAATGAGGTAGGCCATTGTACAGTGGAATGGCTGTTCATTTGATATAGTATGCAACAACATTGTGTTATTTGATCAGACATGCATGAGAGGTCACATGAGGTTCAAGGTCATCCCAAGGTTAAAGTTGCTGAAGGTCAAGGTCATCCCAAGGTCACCGCTTTTTGTGTTTGTTTTTTGCACAACTTCTGCTGTAGTTTAATTGATAGTACATTAGTGTATTAGAGCCGGAGGTCAAGGTCAAGAGCATAGAAAGAACAAAGTCGGTATTTAAATTTTAATGACCCCGATTCATTTTGTTTTTTCTGAACACTTATTTTAATGTAAAATATTGTGAGTTCCATTAAGAGCATGTGAGTCATAGGGGCTTTTCCCTTTAGTTTACTCCAAATTTGGCAAATGGACTGAGTGCTGCCAGCACCCCAGATAAACATCAAGCTTGGCACTGAGTGTAGACCTTTGTGTGAACAAACGTCTCGACGTTATTAGTGCAAGTTGGTTGAGCTCATGATTTCATTGCCAGTTTCAGCAGAAGGTAATGGATTTAAGATTGGATATGGCCACTCCATCCCTATAAGGAGACAGTACTCTGCATTTTTCTATTGTATCGTACGTAATTCAAAATGTTTGCGTATTTGTGTGGGTAAGCTTGGTAAATGACCATGGTATGAGAGGTGCACCTAAAAACATAAGCATAATCTAAACCTGTTCAATTTGAGTAATAACATGAATGTGTGTTTGCGTTATTACATGTTTCTAAATCTTGATAAAATTTCAGGAATCATTCTCTCTGCCTCTGGTGGTAACATGAAAAATGCGCCTTAGCTACCTTTCACTATGTTGCATGGAAAACCCTTTATTTGTACATTTAGCATTTTTGAGTAATAACATGAATGTGTGTTTCAGTTCTGTGTTTCTAAATCTTGATCAGATCTCGGGAATCATTCTTTCTGGTTGTAACATGAAAAATGCGCCTTGGTCAAGTGTCATTGTGTTGCATGGTCAACACTGTAATTTGATGTATCAACATTTAATTTTATGAAATATATTGATTACATACACATAGTTTTACCCCTTTTTTTAATTCACATTTTTTTTCTTACTCTTTCATCATAACGAATGTGTTTGTGTGCATTTATTTATTTTTTAATCCAATCCAAAAACCTCATATATTTTTAACTATGAATTTGCCTTTGAAAAAAAAGAGTGTGGGTGAATATGAAACTCAGTGACGGCGACTTTTTCTCATAAATGATCATGCAGTGAATGAATGCCTTCACGTCAAAGTCATTGGGTCAACAAATGTTAGTCAAAGAGTGAACATTTTCAACAAAACTTCACTTTTTTCCAACTGTGTTGGAGTTTATTTTAATTTTGATTGTTGTTTAATCAAAGTGTTTGACAATGTTTCATTGCAATGATTTTCTGTTTAGTTGACCCCCTGTGGGTTTCAGTATAAATAGTATCCCCACTTTCTGAAAATGTCGTGCTTTAAATTCCCACTGTCGCTGTTTTTCTCCTCCATTGTTTTTTTCTCATTTTTACTCTGTTCTATCAATCTACTACATGTATATTCACTAGACCAGTTACCTACCTTTTGTTTTTAAAACTTCCATGACTCCTCATTTTTGTATGGGATCTGTTGAGTCAGTTTGGGAGTATTGGACGCTTTCTGCCAAATGGTCTAATATATGGTATTATTATTTAGCAATGTAGGCATGTTATATGTATGTATTTCGTCAGTATTTATTACTGATGTTTATATTCCATTTTGTATTCGTAAACGGGGGTTTTACCCCTTGGGGTCCTGAGCAATCTTGCCACTGTAGATTGTTCTAACCTATAAAGGGAAAAGTGAAAGCCCCAGTTGAAAACCTGTCTTGCCTTTGTAGGCATGACTGATTCACTGCGGCAACAGTACCCCCGTTGGAGTGCCGGGGGTTTCAGTATAAATAGTATCCCCACTTTCTGGAAATTTAGTGCTTTAAATTCCCACTGTCACTGTCTTCCTCATTTGCTCTTTCCCATTCCTGATCTGTCCTATCACTCTGCTATACTATCTTCTTCTTCGCTAGATCAATGACCTACCTTTTTTCTTGAAAACTCTTCCTGGACAAGACTCCTTGTTTGTGTATGAGGTCTGTTGGATCAGCTTGGGAGTGTTGGACGCTTTCTGCCGGGTGGTCACTAGGGCTTCCTATGATGATTTATAATGATGTTTGTATTCTATTTTGTTTTTTAAACCGGGGGTTCGAGTAGTTGGGTAAAGCCTCAGCGTCCCCCTGCGTGGGATGTCTTTATTGTTATTATTAGCAGCTATAGGCATTTTCTTATGTATGTGTTTTGTTGATGATTTTTATCTTTTGGTTAGAGTGGGTTCAGCAGTTCTTTTTTATGAATCGGGGGGAGTCTTCGTGGATGAGTGCGGGGGTTTCAGTATAAAATTGTAACCCCACTTTCTGGAAATTTTGTCAAATTCCCACTTAGGTGGCCTGTCTTTCTCCATGTTCTTTCTCAATTCTACTCTGTCTATCAGAATCTACTATGGGGTGTCGGATGTGGGGTTGGAGCACTCGTACTGTGCTCGGAAAGTGAAGCACCGTCGGTGCGGAGCACTTTACCGCAACAATCAATCATCAAAAACAACGGGGTTGATCAAGGATTGGGAGTACCTACTCTCTTGATGGGGAAGGTAAGCATGCGAGTGGACTGCTTTTTAGTGTTACGTTGGTTGAGTTTCAGCAGATCTTTTTATATGGAATCGGGGTCTTTCAAGATGGAAGTGCCCGGGGGGAGTATAAATCACGCTCCCCACTTTCTGGACAAGTTCTTTAAATTCCCACTGTCGCTGTCTTTTCTCCATTTACTCTGCTCTATCAATTACTTATACTATCTTCTTCTTCATTAGACCAATCACTTACCTTTTTTCTTTGAACACTCTTCTGGGACAAAACTCTTCATTTGTGTGTGAGGTCTGTTGGATCAGCTAAGGAATATTGGACGCCTTCTGCCAAATGGTCACTGGGGCTTCCTATGTTATTATTTGGCAATGTAGGCATTTTATATGTATGTGTTTTGTTGATATTTTATAATTATGTTTGTATTCTATTTTGTTTTTGTAAACAGGGGTTAGATAAATTAGAGTATACTATAGCCTCAGCGTCCCCTGCGTGGGATGTCTTTATTGTAAAGTGACCGGCTGGTGGAGTGCTTTCAGTGTTGCAACTAGGGTTGTTTCAGCAGATCTTTTATGCGGATCAGGGGCGAGTCCTCTTTTAGCAAAGTTGTGGCCTTGATTTTGTGGTCCTGATTCGGCTATACTGGTCCTGATTTGGCTCGGAAGAGTCCGCTGGAACTAAAGCAATAATCATGTAATGTAATTTTGCAAACATCTGTAAACATAACCGTCGTTACCTATATTAATTTTATTAAAGGTTATTGCTTGATTGTTACAAATGTGATTAATCAATGCATGAGGTGTTACATTATCAAATGTAATGCGTTCCTTTAGTTGTTTATATGTAAATTTACCTTTGGTGTAATTGCAGCCGCAAAAGATGAGTTATGTTCTTGTTGCCTTGGTTACTGGTGAAATAAAATTACCAAATTAAAAACCAAATCTCGTTGTGGTATGAACCTTGTATGTTTGTATGTGTGTGTGTGTGTGTATGTTTAATAATTTTAATAACATCACACAAATCATATCTATAGGGTTCATATTAAGATTGTTACTTGAAACAAATATATTTTACACTCATGACACTTTATTACCCAATAAAATCAAAATACATAGGATTTTGTTCTGTGAAGCGGTAAAACATTGTAAATCTGCAACAACCTGCATCCTTCCACTGGACATTAAAATACTAGAAAAAGTTGTTTTAAGAAGTAAAACAAATGCACACTTCCACATGGATATTTAATTCTTAGCATCTTGTAGTGCTCTTACTACTTAACAGACCTCAGTCCTGTAAATTGTTTTTATAAAAGTGCCAGAAAATGGGTACCTGTACTAAAATAATAAAATTATCTTATTTTTGCATTGAACAGCTTGAAAGTTTAAGAAAGTGTTGTTGGTTGAATGTACGAACTACTATGCAGTAAATATATTATTTTGAGTTTCTGCTTATTGTGGGTCTGTCAATATTAATTTTTAATCAGTAATCAGAGGTAAATTAGTAAAATTGTTAATAAAGTCCGAAATGCAGTGATTAGGATGATGGGAATGCTCTGAAAAAAATAATACTAGTCAAGCATTGTAAAATTAGCATGCACAACTATCTCATTGGCTGCAATCAATGCATACACTCAATAATCGACAGGTAAAAAAATCATAACACCTGTCACCATTTCCTACTGCCTACCTGATTGCTTCGCAATTGATTTTTCTAATAGTTTTATAAATGTTGCAGAAAACATTCCACAAATTGTACATCTCTATCTGGAGGCTTTGTAAGACCTATAAAAATAGCAAAATCTTTCCAATATCTCCAAAACATATATGTTATTATCATACTCGTTTCCAGTTTATTTACCCCTGTTTGACAAACTAGGGGCTGCTGTCTAATGTTAATGGATCGGTGTTTGTTTCTCAAACACAGGCGCATGTAAACAAGTATTGTAAACATAATGCAGCTCGCTTTCTCAATAATTAAAAAAAATCCTTTATCAGGCAATTCAGAACATTCACTTTGTACACACGCACGCACACAATGTTGGCTTGCACACAAGGCACTGAGAAGGAACATATTGATGACACACATACTGGTATAATACATACACACAGCTCATTTTATTCACTGCAGCTAATTCTGATGACGGTAGGCAGAAATTAGTTCTAGAACAGAAGTCAGGCATTTGATGAAGATGTGCATATTATTACACTATTAGCTCAATATAATGATAACTAACTGAACATTTAGGCAACTATGGTGATGGAAATAAAGTTACAAATCACTAAAGGTAAAGGTTCACAAAAGTGGCTAAAGTTACAAATCACTGTAGGAAAAGATTCACATGTAAGTAACAATGGCAGTGGAAAAGATTTAAGTACAGATTCAACATGGGTAACATATCACCTTAAGTTTCAGTGGCAGTGGATAACAATTTAAGTACAGATTCACAATAGGTAAAAAATCAGCAATAAGTAGCAGATTCACAAAGTAACAGATCAACTTTAAAGTGACATTTTCACACCTTAAGTAACAAATTCACTGTTGAACCGTCACCTAGAGCCATTTAAGTAGCAAATTTGGTGAGCCACGGGTTCACCACCACCACCACCACCACCACCACCACCATCACCATCAACACCCTTTCAATCTCCCAGCCGACACTCAGCCTCCATGTTTGTGTGTAGATTTTATGAGGGAAATAAAATGTTCCGACGCTGTGAGCCGTTTACAAACTATCAGTGTCTACTCATCCGTCCTACATCGTAAATGATAGCAGAGGAGTCATTCTCAAGCAGAGGGAGGATCTCTCGTCCAGTCAGCCTCAACCAAGCTGTATGTACTTCCCTTCGTCTACAGAAGTCAGTCTTTGAAAAGAATTGTTTCCTCAGTGGCCTGTCTGTAGTGTCCATCCACGTAAAACGCTGTAGCACGTCCGCCTGGGCTTATTATGGGCCAGTAAAAACTGTACAGCAAACATGACCCCCTTCGGTAACAGTCGTTCACTAACACAACACTACTCTCCTTTCGCTGCCACTCCCCCCCCCCCCCCCCCCACCGCCCGCCCGGCCAAACCTTCCTTACACCCTCCCCATTCCTGCTTTCCTGGGAGGTTATCACAAAAATAACAAAGTTCACAAGTTCTGATTCCTTTACTAACAATACAGACCCCCCCCCCCCTCTCTCTCTCTCTCTCTCTCTCTCTCTCTTTGATCCCGCTTTTGTAAAAGGCAGAGATAAAGTGTATCCTGCGACCTTTCAGTCCTAAGGACTTCCTATCTCTCTGGGCCAGCTTGCTAAGGGATGTGCCAGTCTCCTCTTCCTAACTCCATTCCCGGTTGGACCTCACTGTGGGTGTATTGGAGGGAGTGTTGGGCGTTGTTCGGGTTTTCTACCATTTGGAAGTCAAGTCCAAATACTACTACTACTACTACTACTACTACTACTACTACTACTACTACTACTACTACTACTACTACTACTACTACTATTACTACTTTTACCACTACTGCTATATGAGTTAAATACTAAAAGGGCTTGTTTTTGCTTAACGTCTGGAAACAGGAACGCCTACCCCTAAACATTACCACGTCTCTCCACCCCCCTCTCTGGAAAAGGAAACAGCTAATAAAATGAATGTTTGTGAACGGTTCAGGAATAAACCTCGCTCTAGTATTCACAGTAGTCTATGTGTTCCATCACCTCAGATGTAGGTTTACCACAGCCATATAAGCAGACTTTAAACTGCACGGACGATCTCAAATTAACTCTGAATAGAGTTAGAAGGTGCGTAGATGTAGTATCAGCATCATCAGCATCATCATCAGCAGCAGCAGCGAAGGCATCATCATCGTCGTAGTTGTCGACACCAGCAGAAACATCGCTGTCAGCGTATGAAATATTGTGAATGAAAATGACTGTACTTGATTTGGTCATGAAAGGTGTTTGCAAAGTGGTCTAACGCCCTGTACTGTTAGACCTGGTCCAAGTTCGCTTGTACCCGCTATAGCTTCAACTGTAATTCCACGGTACCCAGCGACCTCCTGCTAATGCACTAAGCGGAGAACTAGCTGCTGATATGTTCGCATGTATTCCTCGTTTTAATGTGTCCGTGGCTAGAATTCCGATTAATCAAATCAGCAAGGATGGAGCTATCATCGTATCCGGGTCTTTTGGTAGGCCTGTCAGCTTAGCTTGGCTGGGTGCCACACTGAGGTTGCGCTAGAAAAGAAGAAACCGACCTACCGACACTATTTTGTCTTTATGTTACTGTAAACAGACATTTTATTGGCGTAAAGACCTATTATAGCACCATTGCCGTGAGATGACAAATAACTAAGAAGACATTCCAGCAAACTCAGTTTTGAGAATTTCATTTTGTTTTGTTCCCTCTTCCTATAATCCGCTCCTTCTATTTCCTTTAAAACAAAATGTGTGTGTGTGTGTGTGTATATATATATATATATATATATATATATATATATATATATATATATATATATATATATATATATATATATATATATATATATATATATATATATATATATATATATATATATATATATATATATATATATATATATATATATATATAAGTTTACGGTATCGCGACGGGCCCGACCCCAAACCGTTTTCGGGATCGTCTTGAAAAACCAAAAGAAGGAAAACAAAACACCAAAATCGCACCCAAGGTGGAAAAGGTTTAAATAGAAATAAAGTAGGAAATGCCAAGAAGTCTTCTGTAGCACCTCATCTCCATGCTTTGTATTCTTCTTTGTAGATCTGCTGTGAGGGTCCATGTTTCGCAAGCGTATAGGAAGATGGAGATGACAAGGGAGCGCAGCAGCCTTACTTTAAAATGTAGACTGTTGATCCTTTCTGTCCAAATGGGATTCAACCTTGTAAGAGCAGCAGCGGTTTGTGCGATCCTGTAGAGGACTTCCTGCAGGGACCCATTGTCTGATACAATGACTCCTGGATATTTGAAGCTATGCACTGTGTTGAGCGATTGGCCTTGGACTTTGATGTCCATTTTGATGCCTTTGGTGTTGTTGGTCATCATTTTGGTCTTTTCTGCACTTATTTGCATTCCATAAGCTCTGGAGGTGGTGTCAAGCTTATGTACCAGCTGTTCAAGTTCGTATTCCTCTCCAGCCATTCTATCAATGTTATCCGCAAAACGGATGTTGGAGATTGCTTTACCCCTATGCTGACTGTATCTTAGTGATCTGCAAGGGCATCTGACATGATGCGCTCTATGGAAATTCAAAGATATTAGTGTTGGAGAGGGCAGGCATCCTTGACGCACACCCTTTGTTGTTTTGAAACGGTTTCCGATGGCGCTGTTGTGAGGGACTGCACTGGTACGGGAGTTACGGGATAGGATAGGAAATTCCTTAGTGTTTGTCTTAACGTATTATGCTGATGTACAGTAGTCCAGCTGATGAACATATTATAAATGTAGCTGTAGTATTATACAAAGCCGTTCATGGTACGAATGCTATATTTATTACAATTTTATCCCCCTCCCCCCTTCCTCAATTTCCCCGTTGTGGCTATTCACCCCCCAGGGCTATGAGCCTCTTGTCATTTTGTATATTTGAACCATGTTATGTGAAATATAAGGACAAAGTTCCAAAGTGATTGAAATATCACGAATATGTGCAGGTAAAGCGTTACATTTTATCAAGGGAGAGTAAGCAAGCAAGCGAGAGAGAGAGAGAGAGAGAGAGAGAGAGAGAGAGAGAGAGAGAGAGAGAGAGAGAGAGAGTGAAAGAGAGAGATAGAGAAAGGAGGGGGGGGGGGGAGAAAGAGAAAGATACACTTCGCAGCTTGTTTTCCGATAATTATTATGTTACATATGTTTATTTGTGGACTTTATAATGTTACCAATAGTGTTACGTTCTGGAGATTATTATGTAACTTGTGTTACTGGCCCAATATTCCAATGTAACATGCGTTACTTGCCGAGTACTCCAATGTAACATGCGTTACTTGCCCAGCAAAGAAATGACATCTTTTGGTCACACTTTTGGTTTACAGACGTGGAGGTCGTCGAGTCGTTCTGTAACAGGAGGTCTGATATGGAAATTCAAAGGTAGAGGTGGTTGTCTCTGACAAATGAGGTTTTCACAACATTTCCAAACGGATCTAGATCTAGATGTATTTCTTATCCTTGGGTTACATTCAGCTTTTTCCGCTGCACACTGGCCCTGCAACCCGAACAATGACGTGTTGTTATCAAGTGCCTAATTGCTATACATGAAGGTGGGTGAAGACAACTGGTGTAGTCTACTTACTATCTAGTTATATTAACTAATGCTAGCGATTACATGTAGCCAATAGTGTTATGGCAAAGTGTATCGCTAACAGAGAGGTTTGCGGCAGTAGTTAGCATGATTGCACTAATGTTGACGCCATACTGTTTCACTACCTCAAAACCATTCCCAAATGCATATCCAGTTCCTAAAATCTTATTTAAAACACAGATTTTTTAAAACAAAAATCACACGAACAGCAACAAATACCTTACATATTATCCATTATTACAAACAAACACCCATGCAGACACAAACTAGCAAACATTAACATCAAAGCAAAATCAGATGCGTTAGAATCACTCCGAACGCAGTTTGTTTGGAACTTCACATAGCATATTACTACTAATCCTCATGTCATTTTTCTGTCCTGCTGCTAAATACAAAGAAGAGACAGGCGAGAGAAAGAAGAGAGAAGATAAACCTCATCATTGAGCGGAAGTGAGACAAGTATCATCAGTCATTCGTTTATGAACGCCAATTGGAAAATTGTTACGCTCACAAATTGTAAACTATCTCATCCAGATTCAGTTTGGTTCACAGTATTGTTGTTTAAATTTAGTGAGTTTCAAAAACTGTTGTCTTGAGCATGTTATTATTTTTATTCATATCCTCCTATCCTATCCTATCTTATCCCATAACTCGAAAGTCGTTGGGGCAACACAGATGATCGTTTAACCAGCGTACTTCATCTTTCTCTTCGTTCAGTTTCAAGCCAGTCCATTCCATTCTTGAATGTTGTCCTCCCATCTCTTTTTCTGTCTCCCTCTTCTTCTGCATCCTTGCACCTTGCTTTGCAGGTGTTCCAGACCCTCTTGAACATGAGCCTGAGAGCAGGAAAGGTGCCAACAGCGTGGAAGATGGCGCGAATAGTACCAGTGCCAAAGAAACCTGTCTGCAATGAACTGAATGACTTCAGACCCATCGCTCTAACACCAGTGGTGATGAAATGTCTAGAGAAGCTAATGCTGAAACGCCTACTGCAGCAGACGGAGGACCTCATGGACCCCCTGCAGTTTGCGTACCGCGCGCGGAGGGGCACCGACGACGCGGCGATGCACATCATCCACAGCATCATTCAACACCTGGAAAAGCCCAGCCTGATGTTTGAGAAACTCAGTACGATGTCAGCTCATCAAGTGGGTGATCGACTTTCTGGTCGGGCGGTCGCAGTTCGTCGCAGTGGGTGGGGTGAAATCCGACGTCCTGACCATCAACACGGGGACGCCTCAAGGTTGCTGCTTGTCGCCGAGGCTCCTGATGGCCAACTGAAGGCCCGGTTCTTGGTGACCCGGGCGACCACTGATCCGGTATGGAGTGAGTGGTTCTTTTCATCATGCAGTGTGTCTTGGGCAAGAAAGACCTGGCGGGGCCCAATCCTCTCCAGGCTGTTGGCCACAGCCGAAATCCACGAATACAGTGTGGCTCGCCTTGGCCCCGAGCACGCGATCGTTGAACATGGCCGGCGACTTCTGTGTAGAAGACATTCGCCCAATGATTCCGTGCTGACGTCATCCATGTTAGACACCTCTTACGACACGCCGGGAAACGTAGGGTCTATTCTATTCAGTGCCCGAACCCACAGAGCAGATATCTGTATCAATTTTGACAAAAACAACGACTTGAGAATGGCTATATATTATTGCTAATATTTCAATACATACTATAAAAATATAAGGTAAGATCGAGTCCTCTTGCATGCAGTCACGTTTCACGCCAAACAACGTTGAAACTGTTCATTTACGCAAACTGAAGCTCTAATGTTGTTATTAAAGGTACTGAACCATTTACAGAATTCACTCCCAACATTTAACCCTTTCAACACTTTTGTAAAAATAAATTCCAGTCAACTGAAAGAAATGCTTTCTCAGAATCAAGGAAAACTAATAGAGCTGACGTATCGTTTTCAATAGTATAACTGGCAGACGCGCATGGTCCCCACAAAAAATCCAGACGATGGACATGGCACAGTCCCAGCGGGCAGCATCACAACCAGTTTCGACTACATCATGTTCAAGACACGCTTCAGATCGAGCGTCAACATTGACAAGACACGTACTTTTCCAGGGGCAGGCATCGTAAGTGACAACGATCTCGCGATCTCAGGATGGTGTCTTCCGGCTCCACTTGAAAAGAGTAAACACAGCAAAGTGCGTCAAGCTGAAGTTCGACCTGGACAAACTGCAAGACCCGGAGGTGGCAGAAATATTCCAAGCCACAATTGGAGGAAAATTTTTTCCACTGCTCATTTTGGTAGCTGATGTAGTAGATGTCAACACCATGACCATCACCTTTAACTCAGCAGTGACAGATGCCACCGCTGAGATCCTTGGCAAGCACCACCCAACAAAGAAACCATGGATAACGACTAAACTTGTGGACCTGTGTGACCAACGAAAATAAAAGGAAAAAGAACAGCACACATGGAGCTAATGCCTACCGAAAAAAACAACAGTGACATTGTTACACTCTATGTTTGTTTTTCTATCAGTTGCTTCAGCCCCGATGCTTGAAACCTGATAAAGTGTAACTCAGATTCGTTTATCCACGCAGCCTGCTCACTCAACAACAAGGCAAAGTCGTCGTATGTAGTTTTCCAACTTTATTCAGCGAACATCAACAACTACATACAATCTTTGTTTCCACTCTCAACTTTACAATCATCAATACTCTCCCTTTTGAAACGGTGCGGCACTTATATAGTCTCTCTATACTCCAGACCAATTTAGGACACTCCAGCGTAACGCACCACAACCAATCAAAATTAACTTCGTCATCACTGTCTCACGTCATACAACCTTTTTTGGGATGAAGCGTCTCGTGGTTACCACTAGATTTATCCACACGCTTCGATCGATCGTAAACAACCAACTCTAGAAAATTATCAAATAATATCGACCAACTAAATTTATCAACGTTATACAAAGCTTGAGACGCGATGCACTAACAAATTCCAGAATTAAAACTTATTTCAGTCTGTCTGGATACTGTCAATGTTCACAGTTCACCCAAACACAGAGTCAATGTTCTTTCATCCGCAAGGAAACGACGCCCTCGTCCGTTACGGTTGACATAGGCCCAGGGTCAAAGACAGTGATCTCGTGGGCTTTCCTGGAGTCAGTGCATCCTCCGTTGTCTCCTTCTTCCGTCGAATGTCCGGCGAAGTCGACGTTGTCGGTTCCCAGAATGCACATGCTGGGTCTCACGGTCAGGTTGACTTCTGTTAGACGGTGAAAAACAGTTCCCTCAAGGTCTGCAGATGCTCTTCCCAGGTGTGGGTGTGGACTAGCAGGTCGTCCCAGTAACACACGACGTTGTCCATCCCATTGAGTATCTTCTTCAATCCTCTCTTCAGGGTAGCACCGCTGATGACCATGCCAAAGGGCATCCTTAGGCACTCGTACGTCCCATCAGGAGTTATTAAAGCAGTCTTTGTTATGTCCTGCTAACGCACGGGGACTTGCCAATAACCCTTGCTGAGGTCAATCTTTGAGAAGATTTTACTCCCCGATAATTGGCGGAAGAGGTCTGCTGCAGTAGGCATCGGCTTGGGGTCGAAGACGGTGATCTTATTAACCTTCTTGTAGTCGATGCATACTCAGTTGCTTCCATCCTTCTTCTTCACTACCACGACATGGGACGCGTAGGGGGAACTGGACTTCCTGATGATGCCCATCTTCAGCATCTCATCGATGTCTTTCTTCAAGGATTCGCGGGCCCTGAAAGGGATCGGGAAGGGTTTGGATCGAACGGGGATATCTGAAGTAAGGTGGACTTCATGTTCGACCAAAGTTGTAGAGCCTGGGACATCGATGAAGTTACGGGGAAACTCGCCCATAAGGTCCTTGAGCTCCATCTTTTGACCTTCCGTCAAGCTTGGTCCTAGCTTAACATCATCGATGTCTTCTTTGCCGTGGAAGTCTCCCAGTTCCAACAGTTCCTCGCTGTCAAAGCTGTTGTCGATATCAGCTGCTGTTGCTGCGTGGATAGTCTCTGATGGCCTTTCCACGTATAGCTTAAGGAGGTTGGCGTGGTATATCTTGGAATGCTGGCCGACCTTCACATTGTAGTTGTTGATCCCCACCACGGTCTCCACTTCGTACGGGCCTTTCCACTGCATCAGCAACTTATTATGATCGGTAGGTAGCAGCACCAGCACTTTGTTGCCAGGTGTAAACTTCCTCTTCACAGCCCTACGGTCATATTAGTGCTTTCCACAGTCCTGGGACTTCTTCAGGTTTTCTCTGGCTATCTCGAAAGTCTGCTCCAGCTTCTCCCGTAGCTCAAACACGTACTGGTAACTGTTCTTCACCTCTGGGATGTCTACTTCTTTCGTCCACAGTTCTTTCAGGATGTGCATCGGCCCTCGGATGGTTCTTCCGTACAACAGCTCGAACGGAGAAAACCCGGTGGACTCCTGCGGTACTTCTCTGTAGGCGAAAAGTAAGGCGTTGATGTAGCGATGCCATTGTCTGGGTTGCTCGCTGCATAGTTTCTTCAGGGTGAACTTCAGCGTAGCATTGAACTTTTCGACAAGTCCGTTGCACATCGGATGGTAAGGCGTCGTAGTCAAATGCCGGATGCTCAGCAGTCTGTTGACCTCCTTCATGCATTCAGAGACGAACTGTCACGAGGTCTGTCAGGATCTCTTCAGGCACTCCAAGTCTGCTGAACATGTCCACCAGTGCCTCTGCTACAGTCTCCGTGTCAATCTTCTTCAGAGGCACTGCTTCTGGGTACCGAGTCGCATAGTCCACTAAGGTCAGTACCCATCGATGACCTTCTTCACTCGGAGGTTTTATTTCGCCGATTAAGTCCAAGGCCACCCTCTTGAAAGGTCGAACGATCAAAGGCATCATCTGCATAGGCACTTTCAGGACTCTTCCTCGAGGTATGGTATTCTGGCAAATGTCACATGATCGGCAGAAACGGCTGATGTCCTCATGAAGTCCTGGCCAGTAGAACACCGCCTGGATTCTGTTTGACGTCTTCGTGATGCCCAGGTGACCTCCCACGATGGAGTCGTGAGCTACTTCCATCACTTGGCGCCTTAGGGGTAACGGTACCAAGACTTGACGTAGTGGTTTCCCTCCGTTGACCCTCGGGTGCTGGAAGATTCTGTACAGGATCTTGGCCTTCACCTCAAAGTTAACCGCGCCACTGCCTTTGGTCACGTGGTTTTGGCTGTTCCTGTACTTGATTAAAGTGCTATCAGCTTCCTGGAGCTGGATCAGTTTATCTCTGTCCACGATGACAGCTTTGGAGCTGTCGACGACCTTCAGTGGCGTAGACGTCTTGTCTCTCTTGGCCTGGGCCCTGGTAGTAACAGCACCGACGATCTCTGGTCGGCAGGGCTGAGCCGGAGTAGCCATATTATCCCGTAGCAGCTCTGTAAGGTCTCCATCGGGAAATGGCAATGGATCCTCCTCCACAACTTCGACACGTTGTGGGTTGACGCAGGACTCCATTCTGTATCGGGCTCGTCGGGACGTCTCGCGCCGTCGATATTCCCGACCATCAAATCATATAGCGGCTTCTTCAGGCAAACCGCTTCCACTTCGCCCATGTAGAAAGAGGTCCTGACTTAAATCTTTGCAACTGGCGCTTTCACACATTTGCTGTCGGCCATAAGTGTCCATTTAGAATCGCCAGTGAACTGTTCTTTGGCGATTAAACCTTCTCTGACGATGACCCCACTGCAGCCAGAGTCTCTTAGGACAGTCACTTCATGATTTCCGACGCGTCCCTTGGAAACAGGCATGTTCTGGACGGTCACAGCTGCGCTGGCGACGACGGGGATGGATTTCCCGTTGGCAAGGAGAAGTTGGCCATCAGTCATGCACTCTTGCACGTCACTCGGAAGAATGACGCTCCCGCCGCACACTTGATGGTCAGATGTACTGGTTTGCCGTTGATAGGAGAACCGCCTCTGCCGGTTGCCCTCCGCAGCATTGTCCGTACTGCTCCGCTGTCCGCTACTTTTGTTTTGAGGACAGTTAGCCGCTCTGTGGTCTGTAGCGTTGCAGGTAAAACAGCCTCTTGAATGCCCTTCCCTGGGAGGTGGCGTGGAGTCCGCGTGTCTCTGGCTCGTCTGGCTCCCCTGGATGTGGTTCCCATGGTTTCCAGTCTTCTGAAAATGTTTCGTCCACACCAGCCCAATGCCTAAGTGAGCAGCACTCTTTGGTTCCTCCACATTTTGCTGGCTGCGGGCTATTTATACAAGTAGCTTGCCTACACCCTCCCTTCCAGTGAAAGGAAAGGACCCCAGCGTCTTCCCATAAGCGATGAGATATCTTTCAGCAGCCTCAGCAACGTCTTTTAGCGTCTGCAACTTTTGTATTTCTAAGTGGATCGCGAGGTCCTTAGGGCAGGCGTTGAGTAATTGCTCCCTCACGATCAGGTCAATGGAGACTCTCGTAAGTCTTCCCTTTGCCTGATAGTTCCACCCACTTGTGTAGATATGACGACAGGCGCTCCACAAACTGCTTTGGCGTCTCGTCTGACAAAGGCTGGCATTCACGAAAGCGCTTACGGTAGCCCTTCTCTGTAAAGTTGTAGCACTGCAAAGGGCATCTTTCATGACGTCGTAGTTTTTGTCGTCATCGTTCGACAGTCTGGTGTAAACTTCGAGTGCTTGCCCCGTCAGAAGTGCACTGAGTCGAATCGCCCAGTCTTGAGGTTGCCAGTTGGAGCTTCCGGCGAACCTTTCAAATCTCGCCAAATAACTGTCAATCTGGTCCTTCCCGTCGGCGAAAGCTGGCAGTTTTGGAGCCATGTGGTCGCTGATGACGTGGCGCAAGCTGATTGTTTTGGATACGCGCCAACTCTAGCTGGTACTGACGCTCAGCTTCTCTTTCTTCACGCCTCCGCTCATCTTCTCTTTCTTCACGCCGTCGCTGTTTTTCTCTTTCTTGACGCTGCTCTTCTCTTCTCGGCGACGCTGTTCTTCTCTCTCTTCCCGTTGACGCTGGTTCTTCATATTCTTCTCGCTGTCGCTGCTCCTCTAATTCTCTTTCTTCACGGCGACGCTGCTCTTCTAATTCTCGTTCTTGTATTCTCTCCTGGGATTTGACGTACTCAGTCAGCTGTTTGCCTTTCAGATTCAGTTCAATCCCTTTCTGCCAGAAGTCAGCCATCTTGATGCTTTTCTGGAAAGTTCTTTTCTGGAAAGTTCTTGACTATGCTGCACCTTTCTAGACTGTTCTAGAACAGCACGCTTTCTGCAGTAGCGCTGATGCTTGTCACTAGTCGCCTTCGCTGACGCAGGCCCCGCTGTCCTCGTCGTATGCGACGCTGCACCACGCTGGTGTTGATGTATACGCTCCTGTATTGAAGTAAACCCGACGTCCACTCGTCGCTCTCTGTAATACTGGCGATGTAGCTCCGAGACTGTCCCTCGACGTAGTCTTGCGGCAGCCACGTAGTCCCGGTCTGTTGTTCGCTCACGAAGCAACTCTTCAGCGACTACACGCCCTTGCAGTCAACCTGAATCTATCGGGGATGTAGTCCCAGTATGTTGGCCCCTCCCGACGGCAAACTTGTTTTTTCCAACCTAGTTCCAGTCATTCGCCCAAAAAAGGCAATCACCGAAGTCGAACGAAGCTCTCCGATGTGTTACGAAATGATGCTTGCATGACTACGACTAGTTGACATTAAAAATGATCGCTGTTGCTTCTAATTCTGTTCGATGTACACAGATTAGCAATTCGCAACGTATACTTTGTTATTATCGACCATATTTAATAGGTGCGTCCCTTGATTTGCATTTTGTTAGTTCTCAGCAGTTGGCTAATAATAACATTCCCCATGTCCTGCCTAGAACCAAGTAGACACTGTTATACAGTATACATAGGCTTAATCTACATTATAGAATTATTATAAGTCAATCTTCGCGCAGCGAAGAAGCTCACTAGCTGATTATAATTATTAGACCTGTATTGTTTGTTTTATACGTAAATAAATGTATAAACTATATCTATTCTAATTAATAATATTTAGGTCTATACTTTATAATATTTGAATCTTTAAATTTCCGGTGAAGAACGAATGGGCTAAGCGAATTTTTTTTTTATAACTCGAGATCAGAGTTAAATTAATAGTTAGTTAGTTAAGAAGAGGAAGACAGGAAAAGAGGTGGGAATACAACATTGGACTGGATTGACACTGAGTGAAGCCATGGGGGTTTAGAGGACAGAGAAAGATGGAGAACGCTGGTTAAATGACCATCTGTGTTGCCCCAACGATTTTCGAATTACGGGATAGAATAGGATATGATAGTAGTAGTAGTAGTAGTAGTAGTAGCAACAGCAGCAGCAGCAATAGTAGTAGCAGTAGTAGTAGTAGTAATTTAACAAAAAAAAACCTAATATAACAGACATGTGCAAAGGCGAAAAAAAAAGTGAGAAATATGAAACTTAAAAAAAAAAACTCATGCACACTCAAACACACACACACACATGTACATACACACAGCGTGCGTGGAGAGAGAGAGAGAGAGGGAGAGAGAGAGAGAAAGAGAGAGAGAGAGAGAGAGAGAGAGAGAGAGAGAGAGAGAGAGAGAGAGAGAGAGAGATCCTGCGGGACACACAATTTTTTTACAGACGAAGAATCCTCTGATATATCTTTTTCCAATGCGATGCCATGGACTCGATGTATTCCATTTGTGCCAAGGCTGCCATGGTCTTTTGGCACAAGTGAAGTTTTGACAACAATTGGAACCGTCTACAACTTGACTGAATGGATATGGGAGACAGCCAGCGTTTTCCACTGCACACTTGTCCTGAAAATATAAAAAAATTATGACAGAGTCCAAATTATGGTCTTAATACAATGTTAGAAGTGTACCACAGTTGTTGGAATTGATGTAACGTTTAAACAAATTTGAGAAGCGTATTACAGTTACTGGAAATGCTCAGCTTGATATAAAGAAGTCTGTGTTAGTGTTGATAATAAGAGGTTATACAAACGAAAACGTAATTAGCGCCGAAATTATCCAAACCTTAAGGAAGCGGAAGATAAATGAATTGTTGAAATAGATGGTTAAAATGGGTAGTGGAAATGTCAGAAATTGTTTTGGGTTTTGTGAAATCAAAACAAGAAACAGGAAATAAGAAGTAAAACAAGAAATATGTTTGTTGATTATGGGAGTGGGTTATAAAGGAAATTTGTGAAGCATGAATATAAATGGAGACATTGATAGGTTTGGTTATTCAGCAATATAGAGTTATTGTATAATACATTTATGCTCTGTGGGTTCGGGCATTAAATAGAATAGACCCACCGTTTCCCGGCGTGTCGTAAGAGGCGACTAACAGGGGTGATGTTAGCACGGCATCACTGGGCGAAAGTCTTCTACACAGAAGTCACCGGCCAGGGCGGAGGAACCTCACGTTACTACAGGTTCAACGAACATGTGCTCAGGGCCAAGGCGAGCCACACTGTATTCGTGGATTTCGGCTGTGGCCAACAGCCTGGAGAGGATTGGGCACCGCCGGGTCTTTTTTGCCCAAGACACACTACATGATGACACAATCCACTAATTCCATACCGGATCGGTCGTCGCCCGGCACAAGGACCGCGCCTTTCGTTGGCCACCAGGACGGAGGTGTTAAGTATGCTACTGATGGACAATTTAGCAAGATCCGCACGAGAAACAACATTGTCATAGGAACCTGGAATGTCAGGACCCTAACTGCGGAAGGAAAATTAGAAGAACTGGCCCACGAGTTGGACCACTATCGATGGAACGTTCTAGGCATCAGCGAACTGCGCTGGAAAGGCCTAGGTGAAACAATGACCGACAAAGGCCACAAGCTCTATTTCAGCGGTAGAGATGACAGGCACGAACACGGCGTTGGATTCTTGGTCTACAAGAACATTCTAGCCACTGTCATGGGTTGCCGCCCAGTCTCCAGTAGACTCATTACCATCCGCCCGAGAGCAGCCCCTTTCAACATCACCATCATCCAGGCCTATGCCCCAACATCAGACTATGACGACAGCGAAGTGGAGGATTTTTATGAAAATCTACAGGCGGTCCTTGACCAAGTGCCGAAGAAGGACATAGTCATAGTGCAAGGCGACTGGAATACCAAGGTTGCCAAAATGCGCACCACAACTGGGGAGACACATGTGGACCCCACTGCAACAACGAGACAAATGACAGGGGTCTGAGACTCTTGGAGTTTGCCAGATACAACAATCTGGTACTGGCAAACACGCTTGGTCTCCACAAAAACTCCAGACGATGGACATGGCACAGTCCTGGCGGGGAGCATCTTTCCGGCTCCACTTGAAGAGAGTAAATACAGCAAAGTGCGCTAGACTGAAGTTCGACCTCGACAAACTGCTAGACCCAGAGGTGGCAGAACTATTTCAGGCCACAATTGGAGGGAAATTTGCACCACTGCTCATTTTGGGGGCTGGTGAAGTAGATGTCAACACCATGACCACCACCTTCAACTCAGCTGTGACAGATGCCGCCACTGAGATCCTTGGCAAGCACCGACCAAAAAAAAGCCGTGGATCACACCTGAACTTTTGGATCTGTGTGATAAACGAAGAGAGATGAAAAAGAAAAAGAACACCTCACATAAAGCTGATGTCTACCGAAAAATCAACAATGACATCCGAAAAGGCATGCGCACAGCAAAGGAGAACTGGATAGAAGATCAATGCCAGGAAATAGAGAACAGTCTGAACAAGAACAACAGCAAGAAGGCCTACCAGACTGTGAAGCGGCTGACAAGTGTCAAACAGCCGAAAGTCTCCACTATCCAAAGCAAGTCTGGCATATGCCTTACAGAAGAACAAGAAGTCTTGGACAGATGGACAGAGTACTGCTCTGACATTTACAACCATACACCAAATGGAGACCCATCAGTTCTAGCATGTCCCGAGAACAGAGAAGAAGAAAAAATCCTCCCAAATTCTCCGGGAAGAGGTTGAGGCAGCAGTGCAATCGCTAAAGAAAGGGAAGTCAGCGGGAGTGGACAACATACCCGAGGAATTGCTACAAGCAGGAGGAGAAGCGATGATTGATGCCCTCCCCATTATCTGTAACAAGATCTGGCAGAGTGGGGAGTGGCCTATACCATGGACCCAGTCGCTTGTCATCACTCTTCCCAAAAAAGGTAACCTTCAGGAGTGTGAAAATTACCGGACCATCAGCCTCATTAGCCATCCCAGCAAGGTCCTCCTGAAAATAATACTCAACAGGTTGAAACCCCAAGCTGAACAAATCATAGCTGAAGAACAAGCAGGATTCAGGGCAGGGCGAAGTACCACTGAGCAGATTTTCAACCTCAGAATAATCTGTGAGAAATACCTATAGCACCAACAACATCTATATCATGTGTTCATAGACTTCAAGAAGGCGTTTGACCGAGTCTGGCATGCAGCTCTATGGGCAACAATGAAAGTGTACAACATCAGCCCTAAAATTATTGAAGTCATCAAAAGCCTGTATGACAAGGCTACCAGTGCAGTCTTCCACAACAGCACCATCGGGAACTGGTTCAGAACAACAATCGGTGTGCGTCAAGGATGCCTACTCTCTCCAACACTCTTCAACATCTTCCTAGAGCGCATCATGTCAGATGCTCATGCAGACCATGAAGGCACAGTCAGCATAGAGGGTAGAGCAATCTCCAATCTTCGTTTTGCAGATGACATTGATGGATTGGCTGGAGAGGAACAAGAACTTGAACAGCTGGTACAGAGGCTTGACACCACCTCCAGAGCCTATGGAATGGAAATAAGTGCAGAGAAGACCAAAATGATGACCAACAACACCAATGGCATCAACACGGACATCAAAGTCCAAGGCCAATCCCTGAACACAGTGCATAGCTTCAAATACTTAGGAGACATTGTATTAGACAATGGGTCCCGACAGGAAGTCCTCTCCAGGATCGCACAAACAACTGCTGCCCTGACAAGGTTGAAGCCCATTTGGAAAGACAGGACCATCAGTTTACATTCCAAAGTAAGACTGCTGCGCTCCCTTGTCATCTCCATCTTTCTATATGCTTGCGAAGCATGGACCCTCACAGCAGATCTCCAACGAAGAATACAAAGCATGGAGATGAGGTGCTACAGAAGACTTCTGGGCATTTCCTATACCCAACACATCACCAACGTCAAAGTCCGACAGACCATCACACAAGCCATTGGACAACACGATGTCCTGCTAACAGTGGTGAAGAAACGGAAACTCCGATGGTATGGCCACGTCACCAGATCATCAGGCCTTGCAAAGACTAGTATGCAAGGCACAGTGCAAGGAGGTAGAAGAAGAGGGAGACCGAAAAAGAGGTGGGAGGACAACATTCGAGAATGCACTGGTTTGACACTGAGCGAAGCCATCAGGGCTGCTGAGGACAGAGAAAGATGGAGTATGCTGGTTAAACGATCATCTGTGGTGCCCCTACGACCTCCGGGTTACGGGACAGGATAGGATAGGATAGGATAGGTATAATACATTTGTAAATATTAAGAGATGTGGAGGTGACTACAAGTATAGATGCAATATTAGTAATTTAGAAATAATGGTTTAGAGGTAAGGTGAGTGTTTAAAAGTGATAAGGTAGGTAGTGGGGAGATGTCTTGGTGTGGGAAAGTAATTTTTAATCACAGTTAGAGGAAAGACGTGGAGTATGGTTAATGTAGTTCTGGTTCACCTTTAACATCGCGTAGCCAGTTAGGTGGCAAATGAAACTCCACAGAATGGTGTAAGGAAGATAGGAGATAGTGAAACGGAGTTAGCTGGTTCCGGTTGACGCCAACAGGCTGTAATGACCCGAGCTCTGCTGAATTTTGTGATTTTGCGGTGTTTATAGTGTTTTGTTGTGAATTTTGTGTAGTGTAATTGTTGTCTCATGGATCGTCAAGTAAGTGTGGCGTTGCTTTGCTTCTCTTTTTATGTTCGTTTGTTTGCTCTATCGTTTTTTCGCTTCATTCATTGTGCTGTCTCGCACTCACGTGGTCCGCCATTTTGTTCCGACAGTAACATTTTATCCATAAACTACACACGCGATGAACTGTTGTCATTGAAGCCTAGACGTACACAGATCGCTCCCGACCTTGTGTTCCGATTAAAGGAGTTCTCGGTCGGCCGTCATTTGCCCAGAAAACGGACTACTCGTGGAGGCAAACGGAAACAAAACATCTCGTTTATCCTTGTTGTGCTTTTACAGAGATCGGCTATGCTTTTCAACTCTGACCCCACGCTTCACATTGCATCACACCCAGTGTGTATCACTAGGCCTAGCAGTAAAACAGACAATCTCATTCGCATCAACCTCTCCCCTCCACCTCTGTCTTCACACCTCGATAGTCACAGCCCTCTACGCATTGCATCATTCAACGCTCAGTCATTAGGTCCCAACGAAAACGCACCGCTCTGCATGAATTCATCTCAGACAGCAGGACTGACATTATGTTCATTCAAGAGACTTGGTTTCGGCAGACTGGTGACGAGGGTAAATGCTCAGATTCTCAGATTTAACCCCACCTGGCTACTCTGTACGCTCGCTGCCTCGCTCAAATCGCAGTGGTGGCCTTGCTATCATCTACAGAGACAGTCTGTCCGCGTCCCGTCACCTTGGCTTCATTACAGACTTCGCATTCACTCACTCGTCCTTTGAAGTTGTTCACCTTAGTCTGTCCGTTCCACAGCAGAACATTCACTTCATATGCATATATCGCACCTTTCCAAGCAAAAAAAAATAAATTAACTGATGGAATTTTCCACCAAGAATTTTCAGTCCTGCTCGATTATTGCAACACACTGTCAGGAACATACATAGTTTTAGGAGACATTAACTTTCACTTTGACCAACCCCAGCAACCTTCCACCGCAAAAATGATTGAACTTTTAGATCAGTTTAGTCTTTCTCAGTCAGTCACAGAGCCCACCCACAGCCGTGGTCACATCATAGATTGGGTTATGCATAGGCCTCAGGATAATGCTGTTAGATCAACTTCAGTCACCCAGGAATTAACATCTGACCATTTCTGTGTCGTGTGCGAACTAAACGTCGCAGCCCCCCCCTCCTCCCCCCATGTTCAGGGAGGCTCGCAGCCTGCGTACCATGGATAGGGATGCTTTCAAGCAAGAGCTTACCGCTAAAGTGACCCCAGAACTGGGCCCCACTGTGGATCAGCTGAATTGTACACTTCATGCGGTGCTTGATCGGCACGCTCCCGTGGCCCAGAAAAAGGTCAAGGCAACACGCTCAGCACCCTGGTACGAGTCTATTAAGGATGAGCTCTCCGAGGCGAAGAAACACCAACGCAATGCAGAGAAAAAGTGGCTTAAATCAGGTTTAGAAGTCAGAAAGCAGATTTTCACCGCTGCAAAAAAAAACGGGTAATTAAAATAGTCCAGACTGCCAAAACCCGGTACTTTAGCGACAGAATTAGCAGCAGCGAAACTTGTAAACAGTTGTTCGACATTTGCAATCATTATTCAGACTGATTTGTATCCCGCTGCCATTCTTTCCTCTGTTGTCTCTGTCTGATCCGTAAGTGTATACACGGCTGTACATATTTATACTGTTTTTCCTCCTGGGCCTAACCGGGCATATAAATAGCTGTGAATAGTTTTTTGCTATTCTATTTCTGTCTTTTCTGTCATTTGTGTACATAGTTGTAAATAGTCTATTTCTGTCTTTTTTTTTGTAATTTGTGTACATAGTTGTAAATAGTTTGTACCCTTACTGTTCTGTCTTTTGGTGTATTGTAACAAAAGCAATGTTTTATCGAGTGCATGTATTTATATGTAATGATTATGTAAAGCGTGGTGAGTCTGGTCATAGGCTGGAGTACCCGCTATATAAAAATCCGTTATTATTATTATTATTATTATTATTATTATTATTATTATTATTATTATTATTATTATTATTATGGGGTGGCCTCGTGGCGCAGTGGATAAGTCGCCGGTTTCCTATGCCGAAGGTCGCGGGTTCGATTACCGCAAGGGGCGAACGTATGTGACTTAGGTACGAGACTATTGAGATCTCCAAGGGTTTTCTCCGGGCACTCCGGTTTCCTCCCTCACTTCAATAATGATACAGAATGCAGTCAATATAAAAAATTTCAAAAATAAAAATTCGATTTTCTTCCGTTTTCTAATAGCGATCTTCCTGCCTTTACACCACCTGTTTGAGTGATGTATGTGTATTTGGTGTGTGTGAGGGTAAATGAGACAGGTGAGCGTGTATGTTGGTATATATCGCCGCGCTTTGAGCCTTGGGGAAAGGCGTGTACATAGTATCCTGCATTATTATTATTATTATTATTATTTATTATTATTATTATTATTATTATTATTATTATTATTATTATTATTATTATTATTATTATTATTATTATTATTATTATTATTATTATTATTAAGAAGAAGAAGAAGAAGAAGAAGAAGAAGAAGAAGAAGAAGAAGATAATGTTGATGATGATGATGATGATGATGATGATGATGATGATGATGATGATGATGATGATGATGATGATTATAATGATGGGTGATGATGATGATTGCGATTATGATGACAATTTATTTATTTATTTATGTATGTATGTAAGCCTATATATTTTTTTATACCTTGCATAAAGTCTACTATCACTTACTGTTGACAAGACTTTAACTAACTTGCATGAATTGCATTGAACTGACCACACCATTACCTTTTTGGCTATCGGAATCAACATCGTTATCATCACCCTTCCCGCCATCATCACCATAATCATCGCCATCACAATTGTTGTCATCATCACCATCGTCATCATCATTTGAAAAGTACGGAATTAACGAACTTACATTATCATCGACAGTGAGAACCATCGGCATGGCCACCACCACCACCACCAACAGCAGCAACAGCGGCTTCATCTTTTCAAGCAACAAACACTTGATACAACGTAGTAGCTATGTTAGTTCAAAGGCAGGAAGCAGCGACGTGATGTGAGCTTTGTAGACGCTCAAAGTATGAACTGTCTCCTGATCTTGACACAGATTTGTGGTACACAGACCTCACGTCAAGGTCATTCAAATTCAAAATCATCTCAAAAGTTCATGGCAATAACGGGGTCATACAAAATGAGGGCGTTATGGTGTGGAAAAGAGATCGTCACACTAGTCTTGACCCAAGTTCAGCTGTTGAGCTTTAGATATGGCGACGTGGCCAAGTCTAAAGGCTAGCGCCAAGGAGAACAATCTAGAAACCTCTGTCACTACCTGCCCTCTTTTCCTCTCCTACTCTCGCCCTTTTTAAAATAATGAAGAGTGGTGAGTTGTGCTGCCAATTTTACATTTTATTGGCGCTATGCCATCTGTGTTTTTCTCTCAACATGTGCATTGCAGTGACAATGTTAAACAATACTGATTGTATTGGCACAGCCTTCATTTGAAACCTGCTCAAGTCCTTGGTCGTTGACGTGGGCAGACGGTCAGAGGAAGGTGAACTCAAGTTTGACCTGTCCGAAGTACTCTTCTATCCGGTTGGTAACCCGCAGTGTTGTTCTGCTTTGAGGGGTGTGCATGCGCTGTGCTGCTGTTTGTCCCATCATATCCTATCCTATCCAATAACTCCAAAGTCGTTGGGGCACAGCAGATTCTCGTTTAACCTGTGTACTCCATTTTCCTCTGTCATCAGCAGTCCTCATGACTTCACTCAACGTCAAGCCAATCCATTCTCGAATGTTGTCTTCCCACCTCTTTTTCTGTCTCCCTCTTCTTCTGCCTCCTTGCACCGTGCCTTGCAGGATGGTCTTTATAAGGTCTGACGCTCTGGTGACTTGGCCAAATCATCAGTTTCCATGTCTTCACCACTTTAAGCAAGTCATCGTGTTGCCCAATGGCTTGTGTGGTGGTATGTCAGACTTTGTCGTAGGTGAAGTTCTGGGTATAGGAAATGTCCAGAAGTCTGCTGTAGCACCTCATCTCAATGATCTGTATCGTTCGTTGTAAGTCTGCTCTTCTTATAGGAAGATGGAGATGACAAGGGAGCGCAGTAACCTTGGAGTGTAGACTGATAGTCCTATCTTTCCAAATAGGTTTAAACTTTGTTAGAGCAGCTGTTGTTTGTGCTATTCTGGATAGAACTTCCAGTCGGGACCCATTGTCTGACATAATGGCTCCTAAATATTTGAAGCTGTTAACCGTGTTGAGTGATTGAACTTGGTCGTTGATGTCCGTGTTGACGCCATTGGTGTTGTTTGTCATTATTCTAGCCTTCTCTGCAATTATTTCCATTCCAAAGACTCTGGAGATGTTGTCAAGCCTCCGTACCAGCTGTTCAAGTTCCTATTCTTCTCCAACCAATCCATCAATTTCATCCACAAAACAGAGGTTGGAGATTGCTCTACCTCCTGTGCTGACTGCCTTCATGATCTGCAAAAACTCTTACATGAAGCGCCAGAAAGATGTTAAGAGTGTTGGAGAGATTAGGCATCCTATACACACGCCGATTGTTGTTCTTAACTAGTTCCCGATGCAGGGGCGGATCTTGTTCTTGTGCCACTTGTGCACGTGCACACCCTCCTGGCGGTAAAAAAAAAGAAAAAAGAAAAGGAGGGAGAAAAGGAGAAGAAAGAAGATAAAAAAATACTAATTCTCACTCACCACACAGTTTCATGTACCTCCAACTTAGTTTTTTTTTTTTTTTGTTTTTTTTTTTTAATTTTTATTCATCAGATTTAGATCTACAGGTATTTCTTGCAATATAAAATTTTTATCCATGAAGGGAAGTTGAAGACAAACAGTTGCTGCTCATTTTTCTTTTTTCCCCCTTGGTGCAAAAAGTTGTTTGTTTGTTTGTTTGTTTTTCTCAATGGTTTTGATTGGTTATTTATGCGTGCGATCTCGATCGCCATTGGACCTATTGTGTAAACATGGTCTATACCCGGAGCGTCACCGAAAAAAGACAATGAGACAATTGTACTAATGGATATGATTATCTGTGGCCTGGCATGGCTAATTGTTACTTGTAAAGTTAATAGGCCTAGAACACAAGATTAGACCAGTCAAATCGCACATTTTGCTTATCTTTAATGTTTCACCCACCATCGCGGCGATATATTACGCATCTGTTGTCCTTAAAACAGACAGATAATCGAAGTTTACTGCTATCATTGACAGCTCCTCATAGTCTTGTGCACACGTTAACAATGTGTGAATATAAAATAATAAAGACACGTGTAGTTGGAGGCCAAGGACACCGTCAGTCTGCAGTACGGGTCAAACAAAGGTGCTAACCAGGCGGGCATCAACATGGGCAAGCCTCGCAGCATCACCGATTAGACCAACATTTATTACGTTAATATAAGACACAATTTAAATAATTATTAGAGGATTTTCTAGTCTGTATGAAAGAACAAGAACAATGTAAAACCCAAGCAGAGGTAGAACATAAAGCTTCGATTTATTCTAAAAACCTTTACAGTTTAATAAAATTGTAACTCAACATTTTACATAAATAAAGGTTTTTCAATAATGCCGAGGTCCTCAGTGTTTTTATCTCTATTTGGATGCTTGTATTTCCCTACTTATTGAACTTTCTACTCTAGGAAAAATAGGACTTTCTAAACATTGACTTCAAACTTAAGCAAAGTTGCAAAACTTCATACTATGACTCCTGTCTGTTGCTGAGTGAACAGGTTGCGTGGATACACGAATATGAGTTACTCCTATCAGCATTCAAGCATCGGGGCTGAATCAACTGCTGATAAAAAACAACGAGTGTAACAGACACTTAGAACCAAATCGCACTTATTTTCTCTACCATATAAAGTATACAAACACAGTATATGTTATGGTTACTTAGTTATTCATTGCTTACAGGGTTCAGCGAACTGCAAAGAGCCGAATCAGGACCACAACTTTGCTGAAATAGGACTCACCCATCATCCGCATAAAAGATCTGCCAAAACAACCCTAGTGGTAACACTGAAGGCACTCCACCAGCCGGTCACTTTACAATAAAGACATCCCACGCAGGGGACGCTGAGGCTATACTCTAACTTATCGAACCCCCGTTTACAAAAACAAAATAGAATACAAATATCATTTTAAAATATCAACAAAACACATACTTATAAAATGCCTACATTGCCAAATAATAACATCATAAGAAGTCCCAGAGACCATTTGGCAAAAAGCGTCCAATATTACCAAGCTGATCCATCAGACCTCACACACACAAATGAGGAGTTTTGTCCCGGAAGATTTTTCAAGAAAAACGGTAGGTGACTGCTCTAGCGAAGTAGAAGATCGTATAGTAGATTGATAGAATAGAGTAGGAATGAGAAAGAACGAGAAAGGTAGCGACAGTGGAAATTTAAAGCACTAAATTTCCAGAAAGTGGGGATACTAATAATTTATACTGAAAATCCCGGCACCCCCACGGGGACACAGTGCATGCAGGATGGAATCTAATTATATGGTATGAAAGGCTACCCACTACGTTGGGACTGTTACGTTTGCGACGCTCACGATAGTACGTGTGAGACGCGCACGATAGATCCGATCGTTTTCTTTTCCTTAGATCCAAGAATTTCTCAGCTGTCACTACATTTATCGCAAAGCTTCGATCGATAGTAAACAATCAACTCTAGAGAATTCTCCAATAATATCGACCAACGAAAACTATCAACGTTATACAAAGCTTCTTCTAACAACAATGCAAACTCAAATCGAAGGTAAATACATTCTGTTATTGAATGTTGTATGACGTAAGACAGTGAAGACGAAGTCTATTTTGATTGGTTGTTATGCGTCACGCTGGAATGTTCTGACGTTATCTGGAATCTAGAAAAACTATATAATTGATGCACTGTGTCTGAAGGAGAGAAAGAAAGTGAAAAGCGATAGAGCGATTGTATGCAGTTGTTGATGTACCCTGAATAAAGTTGGAAAACATCATAGGACGACTCCTGCCTTGTTGCTGATTGAACAGGTTGCGTGGATAAACGAATCCGAGTTACACTTATCAGGAGGATTCAAGCATTGGGGCTGAATCAACTACTGATAAAAACCAACAACCAGTGTAACAGGGGCTTTCAGAGAATGAAGAGCAACGCGTTGAATTGCCCGCCTTGTCTTGGTGTGAAGTAGGACTAAACAGCGTCGGTGTATTGAAGGCGTTCGCTACAAGTTATACTGCACTTTACCCAAAGTTCAAAGGGCATACAGACAGAGAACGCTGAGCCGCTTGTCCAGTATATGACAAAATTTATAGTACCATAAAATGTAACCGAGTGATGGGTTATGAAGATTTTAAATTTATTTAGACAGGAAAGACCACACACTCACAACTCTCTAGAACAAAAAGAAGAGGGAAATCATTTACGAAACTAAAATAAAGAAAGAAATAAAATGATAATTTCAACAAATGTTATTGATATTTCTTTTATTTCTATGTCGTTGAGAAGGGGCAAGGGGATGGTACACTGGGATTTCTTATATTAAAATAAACAATATTAACATAACCATCAACTAATAAAATAACTTTTGTTTTCTATTCTATTTCTATCGTTACTTTCTGTGTCCTCAAAAATACCACAATAATCCAAACAAATTAAGCCAACACTAAGAACAAACCCCCAAATGAAACTTAACTACTTACAAACTAAAACGCCTAACAAAACTAAACCCAAAACAACCCAAAGCTAACAAAAACCCGCTAACAAAAATAACCAAAAAACTAACCAAAAAACCAACAACACAAAAACGCTGCTTTGGCGAAACCTGTAAATGCAACCAAAATCTAGCATCAGTTACAATACGTGATGAAACTTCTAGATTCTGAGCACAGCACATGGTCTGTTTTCAACATTTTCAACATCAACTTCTCTTCCTAGTAAATATTGCCGGATGAATGAGTCGGTTACCCCGTTACACTCATCCCTTGGATATCGAGGTTAGCTTTATGCCAGTAGTTTTTGGCTATGGCCTTTTTGAGCTTTAACCCCACAGTTCACTATATAAGATGCTAAAACACTCGTCAATCTGTGGGACAAACATAATATGTGTGGTAGATGACCTAGTATCTACCAAAATGAAAATGTATATGGGAGTTAACCGCAGCCTTTCTTAGTTTTATAGTTTATATGTTTCTTGGATATGATTCGCTCTATAATTGTAGTGTTAGCGGCAATAAACTAGTTATTTTTGTATTGCTTATATGAAAATATTTGTTATTTTTAATATTAGAAATGGTGCGGTATGTTAATTATAATAACAGTTGTTTTTATTATTGTTTTGTTAACATTTTGGGCACGATTTAGAGACTTCCTTTTCTCTTCTTGATGGCGATGGTAACATAATTTGCAGTTCCGTCCTTGCTCACAAAAAGGTTATTTTTTATTTTTTTTTATTGAGACATGCTGTAGAAATATTGTATTTTATAGTTGAAGGTACCAGGTATGCAAAAATATATTTCTGCATATCTGATACCTTCAACTATAAAATGCAATAATTATATAGCATGTCCCAATAAAAAAGGGGCTGCTCTCACACGGATGGTAATGAGTCTACCGGAGACTGGGCGGCAACCCATGACAGTCTCTAGAATGTTCTTGTGGACCAAGAATCCATCGCCGTGTTCGTGCCTGTCATCTCTACCGCTGAAATGGAGCTTGTGGCCTTTGTCGGTCGTTGTTTCACCTAGGCCTTTCCAGCGCAGTTCGCTGATACCTAGAACGTAATATCGATAGTGGTCCAGCTCGTGGGCCAGTTCTTCTAATTTTCCTTCCGCAGTTAGGGTACTGCCATTCCAGGTTCCTATGACGATGTTGTTTCTCGTGCGGATTTTGCTAAGTTGTCCATCAGTAGCATACTTATCACCTACGTCTTGGTGGCCAACAGAAGGCGCGTTCCTTGTGCCGGGCGACGACCGATCCGGTATGGAATTAGTGGATAGCTTCATCATGTAGTGTGTCTTGGGCAAAAAAGACCTGGCGGTGCCCAATCCTCTCCAGGCTGTTGGCCCCAGCGAAATCCACGAATACAGTGTGGTTCGCCTTGGCCCTGAGCACCTGGTCGTTGAACCTGTAGTAACGTGAGGTTCCTCCACCCTGGCCGGTGACTTCTGTGTAGAAGACTTTCGTCCAGTGATGCCGTGCTAACATCACCCCTGTTAGTCGCCTCTTACGACCCGCCTGGAAACGTTGGGTCTATTCTATTTAATGCCCGAACCCACAGAGCCTCCAAATGTCTATAAAAGGCATCAACTGATGAATTCAAAATCTAGGTTATTAAGACTGAGTCGTCTTATTGGAATCATCCTCTCTCTATTTAAATAAAACTAGAATCCCATCATGATCATTACACTAAAATAGATTAGAATTTGCCTCTAGAGTGCTTTCTTTTTAACTATAATAATTTCTTCTTAATTCTTTTTGGATATAAACAGCATTATTTCTTGAATTTAAAAGTGCAATATGCTGACTCTTTACTTTACATTTTGCCCGATTGACGTGTTATTTGTCTTATTGTGTTGTATTGTTATGATGTTGAATTGGTATCGTTCGTGCATTTATTGTGTTGCCACATTTATTTGTGTGTTGTAAATTACTTAGTGTTTGTCTTAACGTATTATGCTGATGTACAATAGTCCAGCTGCTGAATATATTATAAATGTAGCTGTAGTTTTATACAATGCCATGTTCATGGTACGAATGCTATGTTTATTACAATCTTACCCTCCCCCCCCCTCAAATTCCTCTTTTTGGCTATACACCCCCCCAGGGCTATGAGCCTCTTGTCATTTTGTATATTTAAATCATGTTATGTAAAATGTAAGGACAAAGTTCCAAAGTGATTGAAATATCACGAATATGTGCAGGTGAAGCGTTACATTTTATCAAGGGAGAGTAAGCAAGAGAGAGAGAGAGAGAGAGAGAGAGAGAGAGAGAGAGAAAGAGAGAGAGGGAGAGAGAGAGAGGTGGGGGGGGGAGAGAAAGAGAGAGATACACTTCACAGCTTGTTTTCCGATAATTATTATGTTACATATGTTTATTTGTGGACTTTACAATGTTACCAATAGTGTTACGTTCTGGACATTATTATGTAACTTGTGTTACTGGCCCAATATTCCAATGTAACATGCGTTTCTTGCCGAGTATTCCAATGTAACATGCGTTACTTGCCCAGAAAAGCAATGACATCTTTTGGTCACACTTTTGGTTTACAGACGTAGCGAGGGTAGTTTATTACAAGTCTTTTAGTGAAATTCAAAGGTAGAGGTGGTTGTTTCTCACAAATGAGGTTTTCACAACATCTCCAAAAGGATTTAGATTTCTTACTTCGCTTTGGGATACAGTCAGTATTTTCCTCTTGACACGAGCCCTGCAACCCGAACAATGACGTGTTGTTATCAAGCGCCTAATTGCTATAGTGGGTGAAGACAAATGGTGTAGTCTAATTACTATCTAGTTATATTAGCTAATGCTAGCGATTAAATGTAGTCAATAATGTTATGGCAAAGTGTATCGCTAACAGAGAGGTTTGCGGCAGTAGTTAGCATGATTGCACTAATGTTGACGCCATACTGTTTCACTACCTCAAAACCATTCACAAATGCTTATCGAGTTCCTAAAATCTGATTTAAAACAAATATTTTTTTTTTACAAAAATCACACGAACAGCAACAAATACCTTACATATTATCCATTATTACAAACAAACACCTATGCAGACACAAACTAGCAAACATTAACATCAAAGCAAAATCAGCTGCGTTAGAATCACTCCGAACGCAGTTTGTTTGGAACTTCACATAGCATATTACTACTAATAACTGTAATAAGAGGACTTAATAATAATAATAATAACAGGCAATTTATACAGCGCTTTCCAAAATCACAAAGCGCTTTACACAAACAAATGTAAACACAACATGCGTACATTGGTCAATAACACGCAACCACATATACATCTCAAACACCAGAAATAACTAACAACACTCACTCATGGCGCCTAAGAAAAGGCCTCTCTAAAAAGATGCGTCTTCAAGTTCGTTTTAAAAGACGCTAGTGAAGGACTGTGACGGACGGACCGAGGTAGCGAGTTCCAGGTCTGAACGGAGAAGAAACTGAAAGCTCTACCACCGTGTCTCACCCTGTGGTATTCTGGTACACGGAACATCCTTTCATCTGCAGAGGAGCGGAGAGACCGAGAAGGAACATAGACAGTCAAAAGTTCAGAAAGATAGCTAGGAGCAGTTCCAGAGATGATGTGGTAGCAGAGACATGAGGTTTTATATTTAATTCGTTGTTCAATTGGGAGCCAGTGTAGCTCTTGAAAGAGAGGCGTGCAATGCTGTGATTTCCTTGCTTTGAAGATGAGTTTAGCTGCAGAGTTTTGGACTTGCTGAAGAGGTCTAAGGACTTTCTGTGTGCAACCTACAAGGAGTGAATTACAATAATCCAATCTAGACAGAATGCATGCGCTAACTAGTGTTTTTGTTGCTTCTTGTGTGAGATACTGTCGAATGGAGCTTATGCGTCTAAGTTCAATGTATGCAATCTGACAAGTTTTTGCAATGTGTTGCTGCATGGAGAGATCCTGATCGAGAAAAAACCCAAGATCGCGAACAGTGTCAGAAAAAGAA
This sequence comes from Oncomelania hupensis, assembly GCA_036898135.1. Lineage (NCBI taxonomy): Eukaryota > Metazoa > Mollusca > Gastropoda > Littorinimorpha > Pomatiopsidae > Oncomelania > Oncomelania hupensis. The sequence continues at coordinate 166,587,907 of CM072511.1, forward strand.
ATAGAAGTAGTTTCAACAGTGATAGTTGAGGGAAGAGAAGAGGGGTCTGCAGATGACGGAGAAACACGGAGGGCCTCAGTTTTGTTATCATTTAGCTTGAGACGGTTGTTTGACATCCAAGATTTTACCTCAGTAACACAATCTTGAAGGGTCTGGACTAAATGATTGTAGTTAGAAGGAGAGTCAGAGTGATTAAGTTGGGTGTCATCAGCATACATTTCGTGGCGGACAGAATGTGAGTGAATGACTTAGAGGTAGAAGAAGAGGAAAGACCGAAAAAGAGGTGGGAGGACAACATTCGAGAATGGACTGGTTTGACACTGAGCGAAGCCATCAGGGCTGCTGAGGACAGAGAAAGATGGAGTATGCTGGTTAAACGATCATCTGTGGTGCCCCTACGACCTCCGGGTTACGGGACAGGATAGGATAGGATAGGATAGGAAGATGACTTGTTCGCTTTTATTTTCTTAACTTGCGCATCCTCATGTCATTCTTCAGTCCTGCTGCTAAATACAAAGAAGAGACAGACGAGAGAAAGAAAAGAGCAGATAATCGTTTCTACATCATCATTGAGCGGAAGTGAGACAAGTATCATCAGTCATTCATTCATGAACGCCAATTGGAAAATTGTTACGCTCACAAATTGTAAACTTTCTCATCCAAATTCAAGTTGGTTAACAGTATTGTTGTTTAAATGTAGTGAGTTTCAAGAACTGTTGTCTTGAGCATGTTAGTATTCTTATTCATATCCTCCTACCCTATCTTATCCCGTAACTCGAAAGTCGTTGGGGCACCACAGATGATTGTTTAACCAGCGTACTTCATCTTTCTCTTCGCTCAGTGTCAAGCCAGTCCATTCCATTCTCGAATGTTCTCCTCCCATCGCTTGTTCTGTCTCCCTCTTCTTCTGCACCCTTGCACCGTGCTTTGCAGGATGGTCTTTGCAAGCCCTGATGCTCTGGTGGCCACACCATCGGAGTTTCCATATCTTCACCACTGTGAGCATGTCATTGTGTTGTCAATTGGCTTGTGTGATGGCCGGTCGGACTTCGTCGTTAGTGATGTGCTGGGTATAGAAAATGCCCAGAAGTCTTCTGTATCACCTCATCTACATGGTTTGTATTCTTCGTTGTAGATCTGGTATGAAGGTCCATGTTTCAAGCCTATAGGAAGATGGAGATGACAAGGGAGCACTGCAGCCTTACCTTGGAGTGTAGACTGATGGTCCTGTCTTTACAAATGGGCTTCAACCTTGCCAGGGCAATCCTGGAGAGGACTTCCTGACGGAACCCATTGTCTGATACAATGGTTCATAAATATTTGAAGTATGCACCGTGTTGAGAGATTGGCCTTGGACTTTGCTGTCCTTGGTGATGCCATGGGTGTTGTTGGTCATCATTTTTGTCTTCTGTGCAATTATTTGTATTCCATTGGCTCTGGAGGAGGTGTCAAGCCTCTGTACGAACTGTCCAAGTTCTTGTTCTTCTCCAGCCAATCCATCAATGTCATCCACAAAACGGAGTTGAAGATTGCTCTACTTCATAAGTTGACTGTGCCTTGGTGATCTGGAAGGCCATCTGAAATGATGCGCCTCATGAAGATGTTGAAGAGTGTTGGAGAGAGCAGGCATCCTTGACGCAGGCCGATTGTTGTTCTGAACCAGTTCGCAATGGCGCTGTTGTGGAGGACTGCACTGGTAGCCTTATCAAACAGGCTTGTGATGTGATGACTTCAGTAATGTTATTGAATACTGAATAATATATTATTATTCAACATGTTTTTATTAGTCATACATATAGATGAAATTTCCATCAATGAAATGATGATTTATGATGAATATTTTAATTCATATGACACCAACAGTGATATTACAATTTCAAGCTTATAACTAGAGAGAGAGAGAGAGAGAGAAAGAGAAAGAGAGAGAGAGAGAGAGAGAGAGAGAGAGAGAGAGAGAGAGAGAGAGAGAGAGAGAGAGAGAGAGAAAGATAAAGAGAGATGATAGCTGTGGTTCCTAACACTGGAAAATATCATCGTAATTTTATCTCTCTCTTTTTTTCTCTCTCTCTAAATTTACTTTAATTAATTCATTTTTTGTTTGAAAGATTACACTCCACTTCAGTTGCTTAAGCACGTTTTCTTCCTACTGTGGACAGCCATTAGGCTGTCGGTTATTAGACACAGACACATCGTAGTATACTCGCGCCCCTCTGCAGGCACAGCTTAAAATCTTCCATGTTGTACATAACTCAACTAATTTTTTATGTTGAACACAAAGTATGGTGTTACTGCTTAATAGCTTCTACGCAACCATGTACGTTAAAAAAATACGTCATGTTTCAATCGTTATGTGGATTATGTCTGTACGTCATGTTTCAATCGTTATGTGGATTATGTCTGTACGTCATGTTTCAATCGGTATGTGGATTATGTCTGTACGTCATGTTTCAATCGTTATGTGGATTATGTCTGTACGTCATGTTTCAATCGTTATGTGGATTATGTCTGTACGTCATGTTTCAATCGGTATGTGGATTATGTCTGTACGTCATGTTTCAATCGTTATGTGGATTATGTCTGTACGTCATGTTTCAATCGGTATGTGGATTATGTCTGTACGTCATGTTTCAATCGTTATGTGGATTATGTCTGTACGTCATGTTTCAATCGTTATGTGGATTATGTCTGTACGTCATGTTTCAATCGTTATGTGGATTATGTCTGTACGTCATGTTTCAATCGGTATGTGGATTATGTCTGTACGTCATGTTTCAATCGGTATGTGGATTATGTCTGTACGTCATGTTTCAATCGTTATGTGGATTATGTCTGTACGTCATGTTTCAATCGTTATGTGGATTAGGGGATAAAATGCTTACATGTATCTATCCTATCCTATCCCGTAACTCAAAGGTCGTTGGGGCACCGCATATGATCGCTTAACCAGCGTACTCCATCTTTCTCTGTTCTCAGCAATCCTCATGGCTTCGTACAGTGTAATACCAGTCCCTTCTCGAATGTTGTCCTCCCACCTCCCACCTCTTCTTCTGTCTCCCCCTTCTTCTGTCTCCTTGCACCGTGCCTTGCAGGATGGGTTTTGCAAGGCCTTATGCGCTGGTGATCTGGGAGTTTTCTTTTTTTCACCACTGTGATCATGTCATCATGTTGTCCTGTCCAATGGCTTGTGTGATGGTCTGTCGGATCAGTACAATATCAGTACAGTACTGTTGATCAGTACTACTTATGTTAATCTGATGAGTAAAAATTGATGCAACAACAACAACAACGGTCTGTCGGACTTTGTTGTGATGTCCTGGGTATAGGAAATGCCCAGAAGTCTTCTGTAGCACCTCATCTCCATGCTTAGTATTCTTCGTTGTAGATCTGCTGTGAGGGTTCATGTTGCGCAAGCGTATAGGAAGATGGAGATGACAAGGGAGCGCAGCAGCCTTACCTTGGAATGTAGACTGTTGATCCTTTCTTTCCAAATGGGCTTCAATCTTGTCAGGGCTGCATCGGTTTGTGCGATCCTGGAGAGGACTTCCTGCCGGGACCCATTGTCTAATAAAATGGCTCCAAGATATTTGAAGCTATGCACTGTGTTGAGGGATTGGCCTTGGACCTTGATGTGGATGCCTTTGGTGTTGTTGGTCATCATTTTAGTCTTTTCTGCACTTATTTTCATTCCATAAGCTCTGGAGGTGGTGTCAAGCTTCTGTACCAGCTGTTCAAGTTCGTGTTCCTCTCCAGCCAATCTATCAATGTCATCCGCAAAACGGAGGTTGGAGGTTGCTCTACCCCTATGCTGACTGTATCTTCGTGATCTGCATGATGCGCTCTAGGAAGATGTTAGTGTTGGAGAGAGTAGGCATCCTTGACGCACACCCTTCGTTGTTCTGAACCAATTTCCGAAGGCGCTGTTGTGGAGGACTGCACTGGTAGCCGTGTCATACAGGCTTTTGATGATTTCAATAGTTTTAGGGCTGATGTTGTACACTCTCATGATTGCCCACAGAGCTGCCTGTTAGACTCGGTCAAACGCTTTCTTGAAGCCTACAAACACATGATCAAGATGTTGATGGTGCTGTATATATTTCTCGCAGGTTATTCTGAGGTTGAAAATCTGTTCAATGGTACTTTGCCCTGCCCTGAATCCTGCTTGTTCTTCCGCTATGATTTGTTCAGCTTGGGGTTTCAACCTATTGAGTATTATTTTCCGGAGGACCTTGCTAGGATGGCTGAAGAGGCTGATGGTGCGGTAATTTTTACACTTCTGAAGGTTACCATTTTTTGGGAACAGTGATGACAAGCGACTGGGTCCATGGTGTAGGCCACTCTCCACTCTGCCAGATCTTGTTACAGATAATGATTAGGGCGCCAATTATCGCTTCCTCTCCGGTTTGCAGCAATTCCGCGGGTAAGTTTTACACTCCCGTTGACTTCCCCCTTTAGTGATTGCACTGCTGCCTCAACTTCTTCTCGGAGAATTGGGAGGGTTTCTTCCTTTTCTCTGGTCTGGGGACATGCTAGAACTGATGGGTCTCCGTTTGGTTTGTGGTTGTAAAGGTCAGAGCAGTACTCTGTCCCTTACAAAGACTTCTTGTTCTTATGTATACATGTCAGACTTACTTTGGATGGGGAAGATCGTGGGCTGTTTAAAACTTGTCAGCCGCTTCACAGTCTGGTAGGCCTTCTTGCTGTTGTTCGTTTTCTCTATTTCCTGGCATTGCTCTTCTATCCAGTTCTCCTTTGCTGTGCGCATGCCTTTTCGGGTGTCATTGTTGATTTTTTTGGTAGGCAATACCTCCATGTAAGGTGTTCCTTTTCTTTTTCATCTCTCTTCGTTTATAACACAGGTCCAACAGTTGAGGTGTTATCCACGGTTTCTTCTTTAGGCGGTTCTTGCCAAGGATCTCAGTGGCGACATCTGTCACAGCTGAGTTGAAGGTGGTGGTCATTATCATTATCATCATTATTATTATTATTATTATTATTATTATTATTATTATTATTATTATTATTATTATTATTATTATTATTATGGGTATACACGCCTAATCTAAACAAACCCTAGGCGTTTACAAAGTCACAATATACAACGAATCAAAAAGAAAACATACAAAACAAGGAAAGAAGATAACTGTATCACTAATAACCACCATCAGCAAAACACACACACAGACACACACACACGCACGCACGCACACATAATCACTTCTATAATAAAGAAAATAAGAAATCAATTAAATTAGTCACTGCGATAAGCTTAAGCACACCAAACATACTCAAAAACAATCAAGATAAAAGTCTATGATGGAAATAGATCAGTTTTGAGATATTTTTTGAAGGTTGGCAGGGAGGGTGAATGACGGATGAAGTGGGGGAGCTGGTTCCAGGTAACAGGGGCTTGATAAGAGAAAGACCTTTGGCCAAAAGGTTTTGTCCTGACAGTGAGGATCGTAAAGATACGAGAGTCTGCAGAAGAGCGAAGCTGATGGGATGGGGTGTAGAGATGGAGTAGGTCAGATAAATATTGTGGGCCAGAAGCATCAAGGGACTTATAGCAGAGTGTGGCAGTCTTGTGAGAAATTCTCTGTTGAACTGGAAGCCAGTGGAGAGAGTGTAGAAGAGGAGAGATGTGGTCATATTTAGTAGAGCAAAAGACAAGCCTAGCAGCAAGCAGATTAGTAGTAATCTAAACGAGAAAGTACAAAGGCACAGAGAAGAGTCTTAGTTGAATCTTCAGTAAGTAAATGACGGATGGATGAGTTTTTACGAATTTCGTAGAAGCAGGTTTTACAAATATTAGCTATATGCATCTGAAAAGAGAGGGTTTGATCAAGTGTGACACCGAGATTGTGGACAGAGGTTGATAGAGAAATGTCGGTGTCGCAGGGTGAAACAGAACAAGGTAAGGGAGTATATGAAAAGATTTTTTGAGGAGCAATGATGATAAGTTCAGTTTTATCCTCGTTAAGTTTGAGCTTGTTCTGCGTCATCCAAACCTTAAGCTCAGAGACGCAGGCCTGAGTGGAAGAAATAAGAACAGGAAGATTGGTGAGAGGTCCAGAAGCATACAGCTGGTTGTCATCCGAGAAACTGTGATGGGAGAGAAAATGACGTTGTACAATAGAAGCAATGGGTTGAGTACAGAGAACGAAAAGGATCGGCCCCAGGACAGAGCCTTGGGGCACACCAAAACGTAGTGGGTCATGGTGTTGACAACTCCTTCACCAGCTCTCAAAATGAGCAGTGGTGCAAATTTCCCTCCAATTGTGGCTTGAAATATTTCTGCCACCTCCGGGTCTTGCAGTTTGTCCAGTTCGAACTTCAGTCTAGTGCACATTGCTGTGTTTACTCTACTCAAATGGAGCCGGAAGGACACCATCATGAGATCGTGGTCACTTCCGATGTCTGCTCCTGGAAAAGTGCGTGTCCTGCCAATATTGATGCTTGATCTCAAACTTGTATTGACCATAATGTAGTCAATCTGGTTATGATGCTCCCCGCTGGAACTGTGCCACGTCCATCGTGTGGATTTTTTGTGGAAACCAAGCGTGTTTGCCAGTATCAGATTGTTATATCTGGCAAACTTCAAGAGTCTCAGACCCCTGTCATTTGTCTCGTTGTTGCAGTGGGGTCCACATGTGTCTCCCCAGTTGTGGTGCGGATCTTGGCCAACCTTGGCATTCCAGTCGACTTGCACTATGACTGTGTCTATCTTGGGCACTTGGTTAAGGACATCCTGTAGATGTTCATAGAAATCCTCCACTTCGCTGTCGTCACAGTCTGATGTTTGGGCGTATGCCTGGGTGATGGTGAGGTTGAAAGTGGCTGATCTCAGAAGGATGGTAATGAGTCTACTGGAGACTTGGCAGCAACCCAAGACAGTGGCTAGAATGTATTTGTTAACGAAGAATCCAACGCCGTGTTCGTGTCTGTCATCTCTACCACTAATATAATGCTAGTGGCCTTTGTCGGTCGTTCTTTCACCCAAGCCTTTCAAGCGCAGTTCGCCGATACCTAGGATATACCATCGATAGTGGTCAAGCTCGTGGGCAAGTTCTTCTAATTTTCCGTCCGCAGTTAGGGTCCTGAAATTCCAGGTTCCTATGACGATTTTGTCTCTCGTGCGGACCCTGTTAAATTGTCCATCAGTAGCACACTTATCACCTCCGTCCTGATGACCAACGGAAGCCCCGGTTCTTCGTGACCCGGGCGACGACCGATCCGGTATGGAGTGAGTGGTTCTTTTCATTATGCAGTGTGTCTTGGGCAAGAAAGACCTGGCAGTGCCCAATCCTCTCCAGGCTGTTGGCCACAGCCGAAATCCACGAATACAGTGTGGCTCGCCTTGGCCCCGAACACGCGGTGGTTGAGCCTGGGCGGTGACTTCTGTGTAGAAGACTTTCGCCCAGTGATGCCGTGCTGACGTCATCCATGTTAGTCGCCTCTTACGACACGCCGGGAAACGTTGGGTCTATTCTATTCAGTACCCGAACCCACAGAGCACATACATGTACCAATTTTTACAAAAACGACTTGAGAATGGCTACTTATTATTGGTAATATTTGAATACATACTATACAAATATAAGGTAAGATCGAGTCCTCTTGCATGCAGTCACGTTTCACGCCAAACAACGTTGAAACCTGTCCATTTACACAAACTGAAGCTTTAATGTTGTTATTAAAGGTACTGAACCATTTACAGAATTCACTCCCAACATTTAGTCTTTTAACAATTTTTTTCATAAATTCCAGTCAACTGAAAGAAATGCTTTCTCAGAATCAAGGAAAACTGATAGAGCTGACGTATCGTTTTCAATAGTATAACTGGCAGACGCGCATAGTCCCCACAAAAAATCCAGAAGATGGACATGGCACAGTCCCAGCGGGGAGCATCACAACCAGTTCGACTACATCATGGTCAAGAAACGCTTCAGATCGAGCGTCAACATTCACAAGACACGTACTTTTCGAGGGGCAGACATCGTAAGTGACCACGATCTCGCGATCTCGGGATGGTGTCTTCCGGCTCCACTTGAAAAGAGAGGTGGCAGAAATATTCCAAGCCACAATTGGAGGGAAATTTGCTCCACTGCTCATTTTGTTAACTGATGAAGTAGATATCAACACCATGACCACCACCTTCAACTCAGCAGTGACGGATGCCGCCGCTGAGACCCTTTGCATGCACCGCCCAAAGAAGAAACCATGGATAACGACTAAACTTGTGGACCTATGTGACCAACAAAAATAATGAAAAGGAAAAGAACACCTCACAGGAAGCTGATGCTTACCGATAAATCAACAGTCACATCTAAAAAAGGCATGCGCACAGCAAAGCAGAACTGGATCGAAGATCAATGCCAGGAAATAGAGAACAGTCTGAACAAGAACAACAGCAAGAAGGCCTACTAGACTGTGAAGCGGCTGAGAAGTTTTAAACAGCCCAAGATCTCCACGATCCAAAGCAAGTCTGGCTGGTGCCAAACAGGAAAACAAGAAGTCTTGGAAACATGGACCGAGTACAGGTCTGACTTATACAAACACAAACCAAACGGAGACCCATCAGTTCTAGCATGTGCCCAGAACAGAGAAGAAAAAGAAATTCTCACAATTATCCGAGAGGAAGCTGAGACAGCAGTGCAATCGCTGAAGAAGGGGAAGCAGCGGGAGTGGAAAACATACCCGCAGAATTACTTCAAGCAGGAAGAGAAGCGATAATTGACGCTCTCACCATTATATGTAACAAGATCTAGCACGGTGGGGAGTGGCCTACACTATGGGCCCAATTGCTTGGCATCACTCTTTTCAAAACGGGTAACCTTCAGGAGTGTGAAAACTACCGCACCATCAGCCTCATCAGTCATCCCAGCAAGGTCCTCATTAAGATAATACTCAGCAGCTGAATTCAGGGCAGCGCTATGTTCCATTGAGCAGATTTTCAACCTCGGAATACATTGTGAGAAATACCTACAGCACCAACATCTATATCATGTCTTTGTAGACTTCAAGAAAGCGATTGACCGAGTCTGGCATACAGCTCTGTTGGGCACCCATGAGAGTGCACAATATCAACCCCAACATTATCGAAGTCATCAAAAGCCTTTACGGCAAGGCTACCAGTGCAGTCATCCATAACAGCGCCATCGGAAACTGGTTCAGAATAACAATCGGCGTGCGCAAGGACGCCTACTCTCTCCAACACTCTTCTACATCTTTCTAGAGCGCATCATGTCAGATGCACTTGCAGATCTTGAAGGCACTGTCAGCATAGGGGTAGATCAATCTCCATCCTTCGTTTTGCGGATGGCATTGATGGATTGGCTGGAGAGGAACACGAACTTGAACAGATGGACAGAGGTTTGACACCACTTTAAGAGTCTTTGTAATGGAAATATGTGCAAAGCAGACCACAGTGATGACTAACAACATCAATGGCTTCAACATGGACATCAAAGTCAAAGGCCAAACCCTCAAAACGGTGCACAGGATCAAATATTTCGGAGCAGTTGTATCAGGCAATGGGTCCTGACAGGAAGTAATCTCCAGGATAGCACAAACTCCTGCTGCCCTGACAAGGTTGAAGCCCAATAGGAAAACCAGGACCATCAGTCTACATTCCTAGATAAGGTTGCTGCGCATCATTGTAATCTCCATCTTCCTATATGCTTGCGAGACAAGGACCCTCACAGCAGACCTACAGCGAAGAATACAAGAAAGCATTGAGATGAGAAGATTTCTGAGAATTTCTGTATCCAACAAATCACCAACGACGAAGTCCGACAGACCATCACACAAGCCATTGGACAACACAGTGACATGCTCACAGTGGTGAAGAAACTGAAACTCCGATGGTCTGACCACATCACATCACCACAGCGCCAGGCCTTGCAAAGACCATCCTGCAAGGCACGGTGCAAGGAGAAGAAGAGGAAGACTGGAAAAGAGGTGGGAATACAACATTCGAGAATGGACTGGTTTGACACTGAGCGAAGCCATGAGGGTTTTGAGGACAGAGAAAGATGGAGAACGCTGGTTAAACGACCATCTGTGTTGCCCCAACGATTTTCCAATTACGGGATAGGATAGGATAGGATAATAATAATAATAATAATAATAATAATAATAATAATAATAATAATAATAATAATAATAATAATAATAATAATAATAATAATAGTAGTAATAGTAGTAGTAGTAGTAGTAGTAGTAGTAGTAGTAGTAGTAGTAGTAGTAGTAGTAATTTAACATAAAGGGTAATATAACAGACTTGTGAAAAGGCAAAAAAAAAGTGGGAAATAAGAAATTAAAACAAACAACCACTCACGCACACTCAAACACACACACACACATACACACAGTGTGGAGAGTGAGAGAGAGAAAAAGAGACAGAGATCCTGCGGGACACACATGTTTTTTACAGACGTAGAATGGTCGGATAAATCGTTTTCCTTTGTAATGCGCTGGTTGCAATGATTGCCATGGTCCCAATGATAGCCTTGGTTTCCATGTATTCCATCGTGTCGATGGTTTTCTGGTACAAGTGAAGTTTTGACAACAATTGGAACCGAGTACAGAATGACAGTATGGATGTGGGAGACAGCCAGCATTCTCCTTCGCACACTGGTCCTGAAACAACAAAAATCAACTGTTGTTATAAAGCGCCTAATTGCTATAAAGTAAGGTGGGTGTAGAAAATTGGGGTATTCTATCAATCAATCTTTAATTTAATGTCTGTTCACACATTTAGGTGATATTAGACATTGAAAATGTAACTTTTAAACACTTTAACTATTTAAAAACATAATTTCAAAACAATCTATAAAAGTCTACCAACAGGAGATTTAGGAGGAACAACGAAGCTTAACGTCCTATTGCATCAGCGTTAAGGACGATCACCACGTCGCCACCCTGACAACAATGATTATCATCATCATATCAAAGGTGAGATCCTACGGATCTCTTTGGTTAGCAATAACTCTCACAATGTCTGTAACATTTGGATGATATAGAACCATGTCTACAGAATGTCCATATTCTGTTATGCTATGTCCATTTACTTTAAATATATCTCTTAAAACTGAGCATTCAAAGAGAAGGTGATGTACTGATAGACTTAAAAAAAAAAACTTTTTTATTCTCCAAAACATGCATGCAGATAATATATTTTCCATTTTCAAATGCTAAATGAGGATGGAAATATAAGAAGAAAATGTTACAACATAAAACGAAGAATTATTAGTTCTTTATGTCACATGTATAAAGCCATACTCTTTGGATTTCTATTTCTTTCACAATAATATCTACATACATATTTGGTAGTTTAGAAAAATCAAAAAAGAAAGTAGAAAGGTGGGGAGAAAGAAGAGAGAGGGAGAAGGAGGAGAGAAGCGAGAGAGAAAGAGAGAGAGAAAGAGTGAGTTAGAAAGAGAGAGCACCATGGGTCATTATCATTTCACATAATATACAAAACCAGGATTAGCACGCATTCAAAAATACATATACATTTAAACTAATATATATAAGCGCTTTTATATCGTCAAACAGTGCTAAGTATGGGTGCCATTCTTGTACACATTTTTGATACCTCATTTGTAAAAGGGCCATACATTTTTCTACTTCATATCGGCTTTTTAGCACAGCTGTAAAGGACCTGTAAAGTGGTGTTTTTTTCCTATTTTGCATTTATAAATGAATGATTTTGATAATAAAATTAACAAATCTAATATTGTGTCCGTTCTTATATTTATTTTGCAGCCAAATATTACGAGATGTTCGCTGAAGTGGAAAGCAATAGCATTATAACACTTAGAATTTAGGGCTCTCTCAAATTCAGTCCAAAACGTTTGAACGAAAGGACACCTAAAGAAAAGGTGTTGTATATTTTCCCTTTCATTTTCACAAAAAGTACAATTACTACTCTGTTCAACTCCAATGTTAGATAATAATATTTTGGTTCCTATTATTCTATGAATTATTCTAATTTGCAGCCACTTCAATTTGATTTCCCTAATTTCCTGTGCTTTCTTAAATATTATTTTCCAGTCAACTGTACGCACTATTCTCCCTTCCCAGTTTTTACAACATGTAGGTTTTACAACATCTTTGACTAATGTATCATATAATATCCTCGCACCTCTCGGAGATGTACCAATAAGTCTCAACACTTTACTATGTTTATAATCAGCAACATCGGCGGTAGCCAGTTGCAGTCCACACCGGCGAACATATCTCTTAACAGCCTCTACACAGCCATAATACACTAAAAAGTTAGTAGTAATATTATATTTGTTAACAAACACTTGAAAACTTAAAAAAATTACCATTGTTATTTAACAAACTTCCAATTATATATGCACCTTTTTCAATCCAGTCAGGAAAGTAAATTGTTTTATCTTCAACTAAAATATTATTATTACAAAATAATGGCTCCGATAAAATTTCCTCAGCACAGTGAAGTCTAATTTTATCTCCCAGAATTTCATATGCCTTAAGAACATCATACCAAAATGGATTACAATTTTTTTCCATACACAATTTGTTACCAAGCTTATTAAGTAATAATACCTTTTCATTTACAATTTCAATTATAATTTTCCATTTATGTTTAGTCTTCATCAACTTTCTGATCCAAGTTATTTTTAATGCGTTCATATAATGGATGTACTGATAGACTTGTATTACATATACATTTAACATCTACTGAGTATTTAGTGCTCCATGCATTCATTCTTAATTTATATATTAATTTAGAAAGTGGTCTTGAACAATTCAGTATAGATATATTTTTAATATTATTTTCATGATACACTGCCTTTTTTAGTAAAGAAAACATTTCATGATTACACATATTCAAAATTGTTATAGTTATAGAATCTGATTACCTTTGTGCTCCCTCCTTAGCTAATCTGTCACATACCTCATTTCAATGAATTCCGCAATGTGATGGAACCCAACAGAAATCAATATTTATTCCTCTAGAAATCACACAGGGTATCATATGTTTAATTTCATAGATAAGCTCCCGTCTATCTTTACAGTTCCACTGTTTTAATGCATACAGAACCGCTTTTGAATCAATGCAAACTAATATACCAAATAATTCTAAAGGTGGCGTCATGATAAAATTTAAAGCCATTAAAATGGGTATTCTATTTATGTTAACAAATGCTAGCGATTATGGCTTGTAAAAAATATTAAGTCTTTTCACCCAGGTCACCAAGGACCGCACCTTCAGAGATAGCAGTTATGCTGGTTTAACCCCAATTGTTGCACTGACCCCATTTTATTACATAATATGCTGCTTTTAGGAGGTTTTAAACGCACTTCATAACGCTCTGGAAATACGTCATTTGCTACATATATTCATATTTCTTACGTCTTTAATTGAAAGCAAAAATACGTATTCTTTTAAACATGAAAAGCACAACCCTTCTTTTTAAAAACACGCTGCATTATAGTTGTAACATTACACATTAATGTCTGCGGGAATAATCTTTTGTTTAACAAGATAGTCCCGAGTAAATAACATAATGAAAAGATACCAACCAGTTTAACAACATCTGTGTTACACTCGATATGATGTTGGTGTTTTCTATTAGTAGTGGATTCAGCCCCAATGCTGAAGTACTGATGAGTGTAGCTCAGATTCGTTTATTCACGCAACCCGCTCAATCAGCATACAAGTCACAAAGTCGACGTATGAAGTTTTCCACTTTTATTCAGCACACATCAACAACTGCATACAATCGCCTTTTCACTCTCAAATTTTACTTTCCAACTCACTATCAACAACTATCCAACTTTTTTAACAGTGCGGCGCTTATTTTTTTTATTTTTTTTTTAACAGTGCGGCGCTTATATAGTCTCTACATACACGGGAACAAACGAGAATAATCCTACATAAAACACCACAACCAATCAAAATTAATTTCATTTTCAAGTGACTCACGTCATACAACCCCATTTGGAATGGAAGCTTCCATGGTAACCAACAGAACAATCCATACGCTTTGATCGATAGTAAACAACCATTTCTCAAAAATTCTCAAATAATATCGAGCAAAAAAAAACACTAACGTTACACAAAGCCTCTACTAATAACAACGCAAAATCAAATCAAAGATAAATACACTCTATTACTGCATGCGTTGCAAAATAAAACGAACAGATCTATCGCGCGCGTCACACACAAGCCTACCATTGCACGCGCTTCACACATAACATCGTACGCATTTCATACACACCATTCGCGTTTCAACGTAACAATCTGAAAGATCTATCTTTCCCAATTCAATAGGTTTCATTTTTAAAAGAGATTTTGCAATCATAGCATAAGTTATATTTAAGCCCACTTAGACAACACTATGGTATCCAAGATTCACAATTGTATGTTCATATGGTACACTCATTTTTTTATATATAATAAAAAAAATAAAAATAAATTATTACTGCATTGAAAACAAATCTAATGAAGGCTTCAATGATGGAGATGATTCAATTTCTTTCTCTACAAGTGGTTTTGGGGGTTTCTGTTTCTTTTTTCCTTGGCGGTATTTATATATTATGTACCCACTTGCACCTACTACACCGGCTATACATAAATAATATATCTTAATTGAAGATTGTACTGGTTGTATTGGTTGTATTGGTTCTTCTTTGTTTGTTGTTAATGTTTGTTGCATTATTGTTTCTTCGTTTGGTGATTCCTTTTTTCTTAATATGTTTGCTTTTGTTTTTCTGTTCCATCTATGCAACTTGTTAAATTCTGCTAACTTCTTTCCAGCTGCAATTCTTCCTAAGCTCTTTTGTTTGGTCACTGTCAGTGGGTTCTGTTGGTTCTCCGAATTCTTCACCTCCGTCTCCATCTCCAGATTTGAAGAGTCCATTTGTATTAGCAGAAAAATTTATGTGTTGAAAAGTAATCAGCCTGGCTAAAAATGGCTCCAATAAGCTTCCAAACTTATAATACAAATTTCTTGATACCTCACTAATCCCATTGACAATAACAGGATCTTGAATCAAATAATCAAATAAATCATTCTCACAATCTAAAGTAACAAATTAAGAGTCGACACAGCTTTGGTATATAACTTCACAATCGAACACCCTAAACTTTTAACCATTAAAGTGCCAAGGACTTTATAATATTTATTATGTAATACAATGATTTCTTCGGGCCTATCTTTGTACTTGTTCAGGTGTTGAGTCAACATGGAGATAATACTTTGACTTTCTGGAAGCTACTAATGCAACCAGCCTCTTTTCTCGTTGTCAACACCTGTAGCTGTGACATTAATTACTTCTTGCATTAACAAGTCATCTCAATTCATTTTAAATACAAATAAAAAAAAACGAAATTAAAAAAATGGCTGGTGCTGCAATGGTGCTCGGTTCTGCTGCTGTCAATGCCTTAGCCTTTTCAGGATCCAATTATTTGTTTTCAAAACTAGACAGTAAAGAAGAATCAAAATGGCATATCTTAGCAATGGAAAAATTACAACAAGATCAGGCCGAATACGAGAAAAACAGACTAATGCAGCTTGATTTTGTTAATACAAGATTGAAAGAAGGTCATGCTGATAAAACATTCGAAGATGTTGATGAAGCTTTGCACCAATATTATTTATTCACTGGCACAACACTACCTTCATTAAAACAGCCAGTGTTATCTGATTACTACACACCTAACATTACACCTACAATGTCAGAAACCGGAGAATTAATTTAATTGTGTTTGGAAAAACAGTAGTTTATTACCTTAAACAAAAATATAAATCTAAATATAATATGACTTCACGTTTGTCTAGATTATATTATTCTCAATCAGGATATTGGAAAGGGATGATGGCAGTTAATAAACTAGGAGAAAAGACTGGCTTGTCAGCGTAGTTAAACAATGGTTATCGAAGCAAGCTGTTTGGCAAATCTATCTTCGAACCCCGAAGAAAATAATAAGACCAAAATTTGAAAACTCCAGACGAAATGACACACACCAAATAGATCTGTTATATCTTCCCCATGACAAAATACATAGAAAGAAATACAGGTATGCCCTTACTGTTATTGATACATGCTCTTAGGACTAAAAATTCTGCTGAGGTCACTCAAGCCTTAAATGTGATTTATTCAAGAGGGCCTTTAAGTTCCTTAGACTTATTCAATGGGATGAAGGGTCTGAAATCAAAGGAGCTGTTAACCAGCTTTTTTAAAAACATAATGTAACTGTTAGAAGAGGAGTTGTTGGGTTACACAGTGTTACGTTGGAGTCGCGTGCGATGGTAGGCTGTGAAACTCGTGCGATAGTAGGCTTGCGTGTATGACAAGCGTGATAGATCAGATCGTTTTATTTTGCTAAGCATGCAGTAATAGTGTATTTATCTTTGATTTGATTTTGCGTTGTTATTAGAAGAAGCTTTGTACAACGTTGATAATTCTAGTTGGTCGATATTATTTGAGAATTTTCTAGAGTCAGTTGTTTACTATCGATTGAAGGGTATGGATAATTCTAGTGGTAACTATAGAAGCTTCCATTCCAAATAAGGTTGTATGACGTGAGACAGTGATGATGAAATTACTTCTGATTGGTTGTGGTGTTTCATGTGGGGTATTCTCGCCTGTTCTGGAGTATGTAGAGACTATATAAGTGCCGCACTGTTTCAAAATAAGAGAGAGTTGAAAGTAGAGAGTTGTATTAGAGTTGAGAAAGTTGTAAAAGTGGAAAGTTGATAGTTGAGAATTGTAAAGTGAAAAAGTGATTGAGCCTTTGTATGCAGTTGTTGATGTATGTTGAATAAAAGTGGAAAACTTCAAACGACGACTCCTGCCTTGTTGATGATTGAACGGATTGCGTGGATAAACGAATCTGAGTTACACTTATCAGCATTTCAAGCAACGGGGCTGAATCAACTGCTGATAGAGAAAAAAACAACATCGAGTGTAACACACAGATCACAGGGTATTGTAGA
>CM072511.1:166609882-166627382 GCA_036898135.1 Oncomelania hupensis
CATAATTTCTGAACTGACATGTTCGGACAACTCCCACACAGGGGAAGATAACCCACTTTCGAAAAAGTATAAATATTCAAATGCTCATAATATGCACTAGAAAATGGTTCTAAAATGTATAAGAATATGTCACACATCACCACAAATTGCTATTGTTTGATAGCTAAGCATACAATGTTGTCAGATGCGCATTATGGGATTTCAGTCACAAGTATATCAACTAACAAGTTAGCATCTCCCTTCTATGTCTCTGTCGACGTGCGCGTACAACCGGTTGCTTCCCTTTACATGCTTTGCGCTCCATATACTTCGTCGGCCTAAAATAATTTTTTAGAAACTTCAAAACCCAGGGGAGTTATGGGTAGGGAAATCATTTTCTGAAATGACGTCGGCAGGACTCTTCGCGATTAGTGCATGGCATACGAGACACACGCAAAATGGCGTCACAAGAAGATTGGTTAGATCTGAATTCGTCTAATTTGACCTCGCATGCTGCTAAAAAAACAAACTGTAATTGGAATTTGCTTTCACAAATCAAAAGAGAGCGAGACCACAACAAAGTACAACGAGCCAAGGCGACGCAAACATTCAAGGCCGACAGAACAAAAAGCACACAAAATACAAGAGGTAAGTACCCGTGACCATACAGTCAATAAAGTAGGCCTAACCACCATTGCAAAATAGGATTGATCATCACCATGATTGAATTTTTCCACCCCACCTTCCAATCGGTACGGAATCGAACATATGCTCAAATCATCATATCTTTGACAGAACTTGCATGTGCATTATACAGTGTGATGCAAGCGATAAATGAACCATCACATCGAAGCGACTCACGATCGCCTGCACTGAGCTCACATATATGTGTGCATGTTTCTATAAATCCATCGTGTTCTCCTTCGATAATTGAGCAAAGCCTTTGTTCACTACCAGAAATATGCAGTTCCTCTCCCAACTTTCGTTTAATTTCAGCCAGCACATCTTCGCGAGAAATGGCGACCATGACTTCAACCGTAGCTAGTTAGCCCCTTGAACAGATTTCCCAGAATTCTCTATTCTATTTTTAGGTTTGGGATAGCTTGTGGATAAAACCAAGGGCAACGGGACCACCGCACGTCGACTGGGGGCAATACGAGATACTAACTTGTTAGGTGATATACTTGTGATTTCAGTCGATACCTGGGTCTGACTCAACTTTTCTTAGCACTACACCAACCTTACCAAAACATTTGCAGTAAAAAAAACTATGGCTCATATGTATGTAAACATGCATATATATTCTTGAAGGAACATGAATTAGGAATCAAACAAACATAATTTTTGAACTGACAAGTTTGGAAAACTGCCATGCATGGGAAGATAACCCATTTTTGAATTTTTGGGGTTGTAATTGTAAAAAATAATAGTTTATAAACCTGCAGGAAACCCTCAAAGCCACGTGGAAGAAAGCTGGTGAAGCACTGAAGAAGGCAAAAGCCCGTCAGGCGAAGTACTACAACCGCCACGCGAAGGACCGAGAACTGCAAGTCGGCGATCAAGTACTACTCTTACTCCCAAGTGGAACCAACAAGCTGGACATCGCTTGGAGAGGACCGTACCGGGTGACTGCCAAGAAATCCAAGACAGTCTACCATGTAGAGGTAAACGGAAAACTTGCTAGCCATCGCCATGGCGGAAGAAGGAGAAAGCATGGAGACGAATGCAGTAGAGTATCCCCTGCATTCCAAAGAAACCCACAAAGACGTGATACTCAACGGAGACTTAGCCGCCAAACAGCAACAGCAAGTACTACAGGTCATTTGACAACATCAGACTGTGCTCACAGTCCGACCAGGGAGGACAGACCTCGTCGAAGTAACCCTAACGGTGACCGACCCAACACCCGTCCGCCAGAAGCTCTACCCGATGCCATTGTCGCAGCAGCGAGCCATCAAGGAAGAGATAGACACCTTACTGGCAGCCGGAATCATCTCAGAGTCTACTTCACCCTACAGCGCAGGCACGGTATTGTTGCGAAAGCCCAACGGAGAGCATCGACTGTGCATCGACTTCAGACTCCTGAATGCCGTAACGCAGTTCCAGCCAGAGCCACTCCCGGACCAGACAGATCTATTTGCCAAGCTACAGCGAGCGAAGTACTTCTCACGCATCGACCTCAGCAAAGGGTACTATCAGATACCAGTACAACCACAAGTCCGAAAGTACCTAGCGTTTAGCACCATGGAAGGACACTTCGAGTTCAATGTACTTCCATTCGGACTCCACAACGCACCCAGCATCTTCAGCGCCATGATGCGGAAACTCCTGGCATCCCTGAGCAGCGAGCACCTACACGCGTTTATGGACGACATGTCACGCTCCTACAACGATTTCTCGCCCGCCTCAGAGACACTGGATTGACGGCAAGACCCACCAAGTGCCAGATTGGATTCATGGAATTAGAATTCCTGGGACACACCATAAGTCAAGGAAGCCTGCGACCGGTAGAAAAGACCATGAAACGTCTGCTCAACGCTCCTAAGCCCAAGACAAAAAAGGAAGTGCAGTCGTTTCTAGGACTCTGCGGCTTCTACCAGAAGTTTATCCCCAACTACAACAGCATCGCCGTGCCACTGACAAATGGAACCCGGAAAATCGCTCTTGGACAAAGTCGTATGGACAGCAGAATGCGAGACAGCATTCCAAACACTCAAGGACAAAATGACATCGGCGCCAGTACTCCACCTACCAGCCATTCGTTCTTCGCACCGACGCCAGTGACTTAGGACTCGGAGCAGTATTGCTACAGCGCGACCCCAAGAATGCAGAGACGGTATTCCTGTCGCCTACGCCAGCAGAAAACTGAGACCCACCGAAACACTAAAAAGCTTTCTTTTTCCAGTCGTGTTGTTACTAACTGGAACGAACTACCCATTTCTCTTAAGAAAGCACCTTCAATTAACTCTTTCAAAAACCAGTTGGATGAGCTGCCTAAGTACAAAAAAATTGTTCTTATACTTTGATGAACGGTAATGCGTTCAGGAAAATTGCATGCACTACCAGACCCATGTAAATCATATGAAAGATGGGACAGTCAGAAAGGCCCGAGGGCCTGTTTTGTCCTCAACATACTACTACTACTACTACTACTACTTTTACTACTACTACTACTACTACTACTACTACTACTACTACTACTACTACTACTACTACTACTACTACTACTACTACAAGGTCTGACGCTCTGGCGACTTGGCCAAACCATCATAGTTTCCATTTCTTCACCACTTTGAGCAAGTCATCGTGTTGTCCAAAGGCTTGTGTGGTGTAAGGCGGACTTTGTCGTTGGTGAAGTTCTGGGTATAGGAAATGTCCAGAAGTCTGCTGTAGCACCTCATCTCAATGCTTTGTATCCTTCGTTGTAGATCTGCTGTGCGTATAGGAAGATGGAGCTGACAAGAGAGCGCAGTAACCTTACCTTGGAGTGTAGACTGATGGTCCTGTCTTTCCAAATATGTTTCAACTTTGATAGGGCAGCAGTTGTTTGTGCTTTTCTGGATAGAAATTCCAGTCGGGACCCATTGTCTGACACAATGGCTCTTAAATATTTGAAGATGTGAACCGTGTTGAGTGATTGGCCTTGGACGTTGATGTCCGTGTTGACGCCATTGGTGTTGTTTGTCATTATTGTGTCCTTCTCTGCAATTATTTCCATTCCAAAGGCTCTGGAGATGATGTCAAGCCTCCGTACTACTACCAGCTGTTCAAGTTTTTGTTTCCTCTGCAACCAATTCATCAATTTCATTTACAACACAGAGGTTGGAGATTGCTCTACCTCATATGCTGACTGTGCCTTCATGATCTGCAAAAGAATCTGACATGAAGCGTCAGAACGATGTTGAAGAGTGTTGGGGAGATTAGGCATCCTATACACACGCCGATTGTTGTTCTTAACCAGTTCCCGATGGTGATGTTTTGGAGGACTGCACTGGTAGCCTTGTCGTACAGGCTTTTGATGACTTCAGTAAGTTTGATGCTGATGTTGTACATTCTCATAGTTGCCCACATAGCTGAATGGCAAACTCGGTCAAACGCTTTCTTTAAGTCTACAAACACGTAATAATTATAGATGTTGTTGGTGCTGTAGGTATTTTTTGCAGTAGTGCGAATGTTGTGATGATGCGTACGAATGATGTGTGTAAGCGCACTGAGTTGTTATTCTAATAAAAAAAATGCGTTGTATAAATGCAATTTATTCTTATTCTTATTATTATTATTATTATTATTATTATTATTATTATTATTATTATTATTATTATTATTATTATTATTATTATTGTGAGGTTGAAAATCTGCTCAGTAGTACTTCGCCCTGCCCTGAATCTTGCCTTTTCTTTCGCTATGATTTGTTCAGCTTAGGGTATTATTAGGAGGAATTTACTGGGATGGCTGATGAGGCAGATGGAGCAATAGCTTTAAAACCCGTGAAGGTTACTCTTTTTGGGAAGAGTGATGACAAGCGACTGGATCCATATTGTGGGCCACTCCGAACTCTGCCAGATCTTGTTATAGATAATGGTGAGGCCGTCAAACATCGCTACTCCTCCTGCATTAAGCCATTCTGCGGGTATATTGTCCACTCCCATTGAATTTTCCTTCTTCAGCAATAGGAGTACTTCCTAAATAGCTGTCAACATGTATTTTGTACCGCTTTTCAGGGGAAGCAACTCTCATTGACCTACTTTCGGTTTATTTAGGATAGCTGTCAACATGTATTGTGTACCGCACTTCAGGGGAAGCAACTCTACTTTCGGTTTATTTAGGGATAATGCCTATTGCACTGCTGCCTCCACTTTTTCTCGGAGAAATGGGAGAATTTCGTCTTCTTCTCTGTTCTGGGGACATGCTAGGATTGAAGGGCCCACGTTTGGTTATAAAGGTCAGAGCAGTACTCTGTTCATCTATCCAAGACTTCTTGTTCTTCTGTAAGGCACAAGCTAGACTTGCTTTGGATTGTGGAGACCTTGGGTTGTTGAACACTTGTCAGCCGCTTCACTGTCTGGTAAGCGTTCTTGCTGTTGTTCTAGTTCGGACTATTCTCTATTTCCTGGCACCGATCTTCTATCCAGTTCTCCTTGTCCTTGTCTTTTCGGATGTCACTGTCAAATGTTCGGTAGCCATCAGCCCTGTGAGGTGTTCTTTTCCCTTTTCATCCCTTTTCGTTTGTCACACAGGTTCAAAAGTTTAGGTATGATCCAAAATTGCTTTTAATGGTTCGTGCCAAGGATCTCAGTGGCGGCATTTGTTACTGGTGAAGGTGGTGGTCATGGTGTTGACATCTACTTCACCAGCTCCCAAAATGAGCAGTGGTACACATTTCTCTATAATTGTGGCTTAGAATATTTCTGCCATCTCCAGATCTTGCAGTTTGGTGCACCTTGCATTCACGTGGAGCCAGAAAGACATCATCACTTCGATGTCTGCTCCTGGAAAAGTGATTTTCTTGTCAAAGTTGACACTTGACCTTAAGCGTTTCTTGACTATCTTTTTGTGATGTTCCCCGATGGGACTGTCACAGGTATAGATTTGTTTTGTGGGAACCAAGAGTGTTTGTCATTATCAGATTGTCGTATCTGGCAAACTCCAAGAGTTTCAAACCTCATTGTCATTTGTCTCGTTGTTGCAGTGGGGTCCACACGTGTCTTCCTAGTTATAGTGCGCCTCTTGGCCAACCTTGGCATTTCAGTCGCCTTACACTATGACTATGTCCTTCCTCGGCACTTGGTTAAGGACAGGCTGCAGGTGTTCATAGAAATCCTCCTCTTTTGCTGTAGTTATAGTTTGATGTTGGGGCGCATGTCTGGCTGTTGGTGATGTTGTAAAGAGCTGCTCTCAGACGGATGGTAATGCGTCTACTGGAGACTTGGCGGCAACCCATGGCAGTGGCCAGAATATCTTTGTAGACCAAGAATCCAACGCCGTGTTCGCGCCTGCCATCATTTCCGCTGAAATAAAGATTGAGGCCTTTATCGGTAGTTATTTGATCTAGTCCTGTCCAGCGCAGTTCGCTGATACCTAGAAAGATTCATCGAAAGTGGTCCAGCTCGTGGGCCAGTTCTTCTAATTTTCCCTCCGCAGTTATGTTCCTATCATTCCAGTTCCAATGACGATGTCGTCTCTCGTGCGGATCTTGCTACAATGGTGATGTTTGACCTTCTACAGGTGCTCCCATAACAATTCAGTTTGCATCGTTTTCTCCAGTCCAAAGCGGTTTTAACCAGAACTATATAAAAAAACACTCCCTGCACCTGTAATATCGATCTGTCCTGATAAAATTATTCGCTAGCACAGTTGAAATGGTACAGCAACTTCAACTAAACACCCACGTAGTCATTAATGTTTTTAAAATTAAAAACATTTCGTTGTACTTTTAGGGGAGTGAACATGACACAGCAAAACATCGTGTGTTTACTAACTCAAAAACAATATAATTTACTTACAAAAGCAAATTTTTAGCTTGAAGACGCCTGGTTCAACGGTAGACTCTTAATAGGATTTCAGTATAGTACTGACCGTAATCTTAGTGACAGCGGGCAGTGGTAACTCGTAGCAAAGCTTTACTATGGGAGGCTTTGATTGATTGATTGATTTATTATTGCTTTAGGTCCAGCGGACTCTTCCGAGCCAAATCAGGACCGGACAACCCCCGATCCGCATAAAAGATCTGTTGAAACAACCCCAGTGGGAAAATTGAATGCCCTCCACCGGCCAGTCACTTTACAATAAAGACATCCCACGCGAGGGACGGCTGAGGGTTGACCTCAACTACGCGAACTCCCCGATTACAAAAACAAAATAGAATACAAACATCATTATAAATCATCAACAAAAAAACATACATATAAAATGCCTATAGTGCTAAATAGTACATTCATAGGAAGCCCTAGTGACCACCCGGCAGAAAGCGTCCAACATTCTATGGGAGGCGAGATATAGCAAACGCGCGCGCATTTGCTCTCGCAAATGCGCGCACCTCGCGCAAATGCGAGCGCACTTGCGAGCGCATTTGCGCGCGTGAATGCGAGCGCATATTCCGCTCCATACACGTAAAAGTTATACCCGGAAAAGAATGTGTCTGTGAAAGAATTTGAGACGTGCACAAATTAAATATTTCTTGCATTTATTATTAATAATATTTGTAATAATTAGTGAAAACTAGCACTACTAAACTTAATATCATTCATGAAATAAACTTATCATAACATTAAGGACGATTAAGAACTACTTTTCTTACCGTGATTCAACATTCATAATGGCTACATATTAATTACTAATACTTTAATAATATTTGTAAATAAAAGCTATCTTTAAACATATTGAGACAGTTATTTAAATTGTATTCTACGTAAATATTTAACATCAAACTAATGCGGATAAATACAAAATATCTAGGTCGGAGATCTACAAAAAAACATGTGTTCATTTTTAGTTCCTTTCCGTTGACAGTTTTCAGCAAAACCCTCATAGCAACGGGCGTAGCAACCGCGCCCGCAAATGCGAGCGCACTTGCGCGCGCATTTGCGCACGTATTTGCGCTCGCATTTGCGCATTTGCGAGCGCAAATGCGCGCGCGTTTGCTATTCAGCTCGATGTCAGACTCAAGAGTGAGGCTCTCAGCGCAGTCTCTCTCTCTGCCAGACCACCTGATGCGCTGATTGGTTCCTTGTAGGGCGAGTAAGAAAGAAAATAGATTTCTGTTATATAGCGCACTTACAAGCTCAGAGAGCTTCTCAAAGCGCTGGCCCGTAATATCCAGCAATCACACAATAGTTTTCTGAAGTCAAAATTCGAACCCACGTCGCCCAAGACGCACTCACACAAGTCGTGCCTTCTGACCACTGAGCTATCCCTGCCGCCAGTACATCTTGGCCATTATTAACTTTGTGTGGAGGAAAGGTCCACCCCCAATGTAGTTCATTTTAAGATTGTTTCAATTTTAACACAGTGTATGAACCTCATGTCAACATGAGCCTGCCTAGGTAGTCAGCGCGTAGCATAGAGCTGTCTTCTTGCTCCTATTTACTTTCTATTCATGCCCATAGGCTACTGCCCATAGGCTACTGCCCATAGGCTACTGCCCATTGGCTACTGCCCATAGGCTACTGGCAGAGCTGACTGGAGTGTATGCTGCATCGTCCCCCATTTCCTCCCTCACTTACTCACCTCAAACCCCCACATAACAAACGTTTTATAGTTAACCACGGTTTGCGTTTCATTAAAAAAAATCGGCTGAAACGATTCTTTGAGTTTTGATATACAGGCAGGTATAGCTCAGTGGTCAGAGCGCACGACTTGTGTGAGTGCGTCTTGGGCGACGTGGGTTCGAGTCCTGACTTCAGCAAACTATTTTGTGATTGATGGATATTACGTGCCAGCGCATTGAGAAGCTCTCTGAGCTTGTAAGTGCGCTATATAAGAGAAATCTCTTTCTTTCTTTTCTTTACTTCAAATGATGAGTCATCGTTTAGTAATGGTCCGGTTGTCGGTCATCGGTCGGTCCGTTGCTCATTCACTTTTGCCCAAAACACACATTTTGCCTTATCACAAGAATAACTGATTTGAATAAGTTTTACTGCGGACACATTAACTACTGCTAAGATGTTGGATCATTGGTATTTGTACTTTGTGGTTACTTTAACTTCTGCTAAGTATGTTGGATCATTGGTATTTGTACTTTACTACTGCTAAGATGTTGGATCATTGGTACTTGGACTTTCGCACAGGCCAAACTCATAGTGCTTCACCATAGTCTATGTGATGTATCCAAAAATAATTATTTGCCGGTAGATGGGACACTGCAGTCTGCATTATTTTAATAAGGAAGATAGGAGAAAGGTCTGCAATGAGAAAGATTCTAGATTGTTCCTCTTGGCGCTAACTTCTAGACTTGGCTACGTCACCATATATAAAGTTCAACAGCTAAACTTGAGTCATGACCAGTGTGAGTGACCTCCATTCACACAAAACCGTCCTCATTTTCAATTAACCTATATATAATTCAATCCATATCACTGCCTGCTGTCTTCGTATAAAAAAAACTACTTTAATAATATTAGCCTCTGTTACCTTGAGTCAAGTGTTTGCTGCTTGAAAAGATGAAGCTGTTGTTGTTGTTGTTGTTGTTGTTGTTGTTGTTGGCCATGTTGATGGTTGTCACTGTCGACGCTTTTATAAGATCGGAAATTTCGTACTTTTCAAATGCTGGTTACGATGGTGATAATGATGGTGGTGGTGGTGGCAAGGATGTTCAAGTGAGTACATCTTTATTATCCCCAATGGAGATTTCATACAATCATCAGCTAACATCGTTCATTCGCACTCGTCAAATAATGATGCTGTTGACGATAATGATGATGCTGTGGCCGATGATGATGATACTGTTGACGATGATGATGATGATAATGATGATGATGATGATGATGATGATGATGATGATGATGATGATGATGATGATGATACCTTTTGCCCTCAGTTGCCCCTTCCATGTTAGCTCTTTCAATCTCTTCCAGGCCTCTCTAACACTTCCACAGCAAAATGTACTTTCTACTTTGCCATTGCATTTACGTTTTCCATCTTTGATTTGTCTATTTATTTCCTTCTGCAAAATCTTTCCTTCAATCTTTTTTCATCTTTTGCAAATAGTGTTTTCTTCTTTCTTATTTTGGACGTCAGTTCTTTTGTTGCCAAAGATTCGTTATTGGGAAAAACGTTGATGGCTTTCTTTGATTTGTCTACATAGAATAGAATGTATTCAGAAACAACATCAGCAGCCTCACTTACATTTAATGCATTTTGTGTCAGAGCCTACAAGTCAGTGCAGGCAAAACGACCCCTCAGCTTTCAACCGAGTATGTGTCCCAAACCTGATTCTGCTTGCATTAATCTGGTTCCCTTTTTAGCATCTGAAAATAATAGCTCACTGATGTCCTTTTAGAAGTTTAAGTTTCAATAGATTTTGTTTAATTCATCCACCTTTGTATTATAAATAAATGACATAAAATTGTGAAGTATGTTTTGCTACAATACATTGTTGTTTCGACATTTATTCTCTTGTTATTGAAAAAGCAAACACCGATTTTAAACCCAGCTCCCGTTTTCCTACCAACGGTCTTGTGTATACATTTTGTTTTGTTTTTAAAACAAGATAATGAGTATTTTAGTGGGGTTTTCCCACTTTTGGTTATTACTTTTTGAATGTCTTAAAGTTCCCGTATGACATTTGTTTATGTATGCCTTGGTGGGCTTGTACAAGTTTATTCCTCAACGCATCAGATTTGACTTGGATATGTGCTCGTGTTTGTATGTGTGGGCGTACCGTTTCTTTGTTTTTAATATTGAAAAATATTTATTGTGTTTGTTCCTGTTCATGTGATTTTAGTAAAATCTTTGTGTTTAAATAAAATTTTGGGAAAGTGATCCACATTTGTCAAGTTTTAAGGTAGTGAAACAATGTGGCGTCAACAGTTGTGTATCACATCAACTACTGCCGCAAACTTCTCTGTTAGCGAAACTTTTCAGTCAGCAAAATGTTGACGGGTTGGGTATGGAAGAATCCACCCCCCCCCCTTGGTGGATGTGGGTGCGTGAAGTGGCGGGTGAGGTGAAAGAGGAATAAGGGATGAAAAGGGAAAAGGAAGATGGACGAACAAACACACGGCGAAAAGCTGATGTTGGTTTACACGTAGTTCTCTATTGACTTCAATCTCCAATATACATATGAAGAGGCCGAAGAAAACCTCTGACACATTCAAACAACGAAACAATCGTATGAGCTAAATGAAATTAAAACAATATGTACAACGCTTACTTGTTACATTTGCATATGTAAACAGAGTGAATGCATTTCAATCTTTCACAATAAATATTAAAACTTCTAATAATAATCATATGCTTTACACAATATAAACGTCTTAAAATCGAAATGACTGAATTCTAAAATGATCAACTATCAATAAATAACATAATAAACTGAACAGAATAACAACAAGTGTTCTAGAAACAAACAAGTTGAACCTTCATAACGTTAACCTACAACTTATTTACATCGAAATATAAATACCCTAAAATCTCATAAACAATAAGGAAAACTAAATTAAAAGAATATCAAAGTCTCACAAATTCAGTCACAACCAGCAGTAAATGAAAATATCAACGACATTCTGATAATTCCTAACTGAAAATAATAATAATGCAAAGAAAATAATATATGACAAATAAATTAATATAATAGTTACAAAATAGTATCGATAATGTCCTATCCTATCCTATCTTATCCCATAACTCGGAGGTCGTAGCGGCACCACAGATGATCGTTTAACCAGCATACTCCATCTTTCCCTGTCCTCAGCAACCCTGATTGTTTCGTTCAGTGTCAAACCAGTCCATTCCCGAATGTTGTCCTCCCACTTCTTTTTCGGTCTCCCTCTTCTTCTACCTCCTTGCACTGTGCTTTGCAGGATGGTCTTTGCAAGACCTGATGATCTGGTGACGTGGCCATACCATCGGAGTTTTCGTTTTTTCACCAATGTGAGCAGGTCATCGTGTTGTCCAATGGCTTGTGTGATGGTTTGTCGGACTCCGTCGTTGGTGATGTGCTGGATATAGGAAATGCCCAGAAGTCTTCTGTAGCACCTTATCTCCATGCTTTGTATTCTTCGTTGGAGATCTGCTGTGAGGGTCCATGTTTCGCAAGCATATAGGAAGATGGAGATGACAAAGGAGCGCAGCAGCCTTACCTTGGAATGTATACTGATGGTCCTGTCTTTCCAAATTGGCTTCAACCTCGCCAGGGCAGCAGTTGTTTGTGCGATCCTGGAGAGCACTTCATGTCGGGACCCATTGTCTGATATAAGGGCTCCTAAATATTTGAAGCTATGCACTGTGTTGAGGGATTGGCCTTGAACTTGGATGTCCGTGTTGATGCCATTGGTGTTGTTGGTCATCATTTTGGTCTTCTCTGCACTTATTTCCATTTCTTAGGCTCTGGAGGTGGTGTCAAGCCTCTGTAGCAGCTGTTTAATGGTGTCAAGCCTCTGTACCAGCTGTTCAAGTTCTTGTTCCTCTCCAGCCAATCCATCAATGTCATCCGCAAAACGAAGGTTGGAGATTGCTCTTCCCCCTATGCTGACTGTGCCTTCGTGGTCTGCAAGGGCATTTGACATGATGCGCTCTAGGAAGATGTTGAAGAGTGTTGGCGAGAGTAAGCATCCCTGACGCACACCGATTGTTGTTCTGAACCAGTTTCCGATGGCGCTGTTGTGGAGGTCTGCACTGGTAGCCTTGTCATACAGGCTTTTGATGACTGCAATAATTTTAGGGCTGATGTTGTGCACTCTCATAGTTGCCCACAGAGCTACAAGCCAGACTCGGTCAAACGCCTTTTTGAAGTCTACGAACACATGATATAGATGTTGTTGGTGCTGTAGGTATTTTTCGCAGATTATTCTGAGGTTGAAAATCTGTTCAGTGGTACTTTGCCCTGCCCTGAATCCTGCTTGCTCTTCAGTATGATTTGTTCAGCTTGGGGTTTAAACCTGGTGAGTATTATTTTTAGGAGGACCTTGCTATGATGACTGATGAGGCTGATGGTACGGTAATTTTTACATTCCTGAAGGGTTCATGGTGTAGGCCACTCCCCACTCTGCCAGATCTTGTTACAGATAATGGTGAGCGCTTCGATCATCGCTTCTCCTCCTGCTTGAAGCAGTTCCGCGGGTATGTTGTACACTCCCGCTGACATCCTCTTCTTTAGCGATTGCACTGCTTATCAAGAATTTGAGGCAGCAGTTGAATCGATAATGTACAAAACAATATTCCTTACCTGATCGGTATGATGAGAGGTTCAAAAGAATTCCAGTACAGAAAACCGGTTCACACAATATTAAGCACGAAACCGTACGTCTTCCTACATTGACATTCAGAGAAAGACGGACAAAACTAGTGAGCTCTTACATTCAAAAATGTATCCAATGCGCAAAATCGGCGCACGTGAAAAACATTAATTATTATCATATGGAAGGGAAATAAATCTAAAAAACATAACTTTCTTCATACCATACATGCTTACTTCCCATGCTAACATAATATAAAACCAATCATTCATACTATCATTTACGTGTCATTCAATACTTCGACTCTTGTCTTTTTTTTTCATTCACACTAATACACACAATCGCACGCGCATACGCCTAAAAACCGACTCTACCACAAAAACACTCTTCACAGCATATAATCGCTAGTTGTTGTTAACATAACTAGATAGTTAATAAAATACCCCAATTTGCCAATTCAATTCAATAGTTTAATTTCACGTCTGTTCACAACAATGTGATTTTAGACAACAAAAAAGTATGAAAATAAAATGAAATAATTCATATTTTAAAAAAAGGTAAATTAAAAGAATAAATAAAATTATAAAATTAAAAACAAATAATAATAATAACAATAATAATTTAATTTTAAAAAACAATAAAAGTAATAATTTAATTTAATTTAATTTAATTTAACAATAACATATCAACGTTCTTCAAAATTATAATATCTTATATAAGTCTGTTTTGATAATGACACCAGCAATGTCACATATTTCTGTACCATATAAAATGGTTTTAGTGTCATCTTGTGCTGATAATATAATTCCCTGTTGTTTGTATAATGGTGTTAAAACAGTACATTCAAAAAGTAAATGTATTTTAAAGAGACGATCCCTTTACATATACAATTAATATTTTTCAAATACTTTGTATTCCACGAATTCAATCGTAGTTCGTATATCAATCTTGAAATTGCTCTTGAACAACATATAATATTTACTTTAGGAATTTTCATGTAAAAGTTCCGTTCAACTAAAGAATAGTATTCAAACTGACATATTTTCAAATCACAATTCAAAATGGTATTGCCACTTTTCATTGCTCCATTTTTGGCTAATATGTCTGACATTTCATTACCATATATACCAAAATGTGATGGAACCCAACAAAATGTAATTCCAATACCCCTCGTACGTATACAATGAATTAAATACCTGATGTCAAATATTATGTCGGTTCTCTTTTTACATTTCCAATTTCGTAAAGCATACAGCACCGATTTGGAATCAACACAAATTAAAATATTAAATATTTCATGAGGAATGTTAATTATACAATATAACACCATAAGTATGGCGTACAATTCACATGTAAATATTGAAAATCCGTGACCATTCAAATGCGGAATAATAAATCCTGACCCTCATTCTGATGATTCCAGAACACTTCCATCAGTGTATACTATATGTTCTGTTACTTCACATTTGAGAATATTTGTATCTTCATTTTTCTTTAAATCAATTTTCCACATCATCCTTGAATTGTAGAAATTATGCGCTTTATAACAACAGTTCATTGTCGGGTTTCAGGTCCAGTGTGTGTTCGAAAATGATATTTGTGACCCACAAGCACCTGTGGGAACTATTTCTCGCTGTTGTTTTCCCCTTCTGTGTCGCCATGACATGCCAGAACGTTCCACTCCTGATCCACTCTATAGATGTTTAACAGATAAATGTTCGTTTGAAACGGACTCCTGTGACCCTACTGCAAGTGAGGGACCCACGACTTGCTGTGATTTCCTGGAGTGTGTGAAGGATCCTTTGGACACTAAAAGGCATTATGAAAACCCATACAAATGCCAAAGGATACAGCCATCGTGACTGCCGTGCGTCTTGCCTGGCAACAAACTCGTGTTACATTAGAATGCTAGGCATGTAACGCATGTTGCATTATAAATGTCCGAAATGCAACACTAATTGTTACATTGTAATGTCCGCAAAGTAATACATGTTACATAATAATGCTTGGAAAATTAACTGTTCTGGGTGGAACACAAAATAAAATTACGAAAGCACAATAGCAATGTTAATCTGGAGAGAGAGAGAGAGAGAGAGAGAGAGAGAGAGAGAGAGAGAGAGTGTGTGTGTGTGTGTGTGTGTGTGTGTGTTTCTCACTGTCTCTCGCTCATACCCCCCCCCCACACACACACACCCAAACACCCCCACACACACAAGGGTATTTAGATGTCTGCTATTAAGAAACATTTAAGGGATACGGGAAAAAGGATAACTACTTAAAATACTTTGTAAAAAAAAATTCTTAAAATGTTAATATTTGACAATACTTTATATTTAGGGGGTCGGATAGCGCACTGGTTGGAGCACTCGCTACTGTGTTGCAAGTTAAGCACCGTCCAGTGCGGTTAGCACTTGGATGGGTGACCGCAAAACGTGAAGCGACAAATAACAACGCCCCCAGTTGACTCAACTGTGACTGAGTACCTACTCTCTTGAGGGTGGGGAAAGTAAAGCAGCGAGGGAGAGAGATGGGCATCACCCTCATAACGCTGGCCCCAGATAAGTGTGATCTCCAACATCACGCTCCCCTACGGCCACAATGCTATGGGACCACCTTTACCTTTTTCACCTTTTTAATACTTTATATTAAAGACGGGAATTTGAACTAACAGTGTAGGTCTGTCGGTTTATTGTTCCGTTGTACACTATATCTTATGAACCGCTGAACGGACGTTGATCAAACTTCATATGAACAATAATCATATGACCAAAATTTATAGGAACAATAATCATAAATATTATGACCAAACTTTTTAGGAACAATAATCATATGACCAAACTTCATAGGAACAATAATCATATGACCAAACTTCATAGGAACAATCATATGACCAAACTTCATAGGAACAATCATATGACCTAAGTCGTTGGAATCACTTTGCTGCTCAACACGTTTTGCTCTAGACCACAAAAACGCCTAAACAGAATTTGTTGATGTTTGGTATGCAGATATTTCAAACTTTATCTTCAGTTGCTGTCCGTCCGGTTGTCGGTCAAGGCGTCCATCACTATACTGTAGGCGTCCATCACTATACTGAAGGCGTCCATCACTATACTGAAGGCGTCCATCACTATACTGAAGGCGTCTATACTGAAGGCGTCCATCACTATACTGAAGGCGTCCATCACTATACTGAAGGCGTCTATACTGAAGGCGTCCATCACTATACTGAAGGCGTCCATCACTATACTGAAGGCGTCCATCACTATACTGAAGGCGTCCATCACTATACTAAAGGCGTCTATACTGAAGGCGTCCATCACTATACTGAAGGCGTTTATACTGAAGGCGTCCATCACTATACTGAAGGCGTCTATACTGAAGGCGTCCATCACTATACTGAAGGCGTCCATCACTATACTGAAGGCGTCCATCACTATACTGAAGGCGTCCATCACTATACTGAAGGCGTCTATACTGAAGACGTCCATCACAATACTGAAGGCGTCTATACTGAAGGCGTCCATCACTATACTGAAGGCGTCTATTACTATACTGAAGGCGTCTATACTGAAGGCGTCCATCACTATACTGAAGGCGTCTATACTGAAAGCGTCCATCATTATACTGAAGGCGTCCATCACTATACTGAAGGCGTCCATCATTATACTGAAGGCGTCTATACTGAAGGCGTCCATCATTATACTGAAGGCGTCCATCACTATACTGAAGGCGTCCATCACTATAATGAAGGCGTCCATCACTATACTGAAGGCGTCCATCACTATACTGAAGACGTCTATCACTATACTGAAGGCGTCCATCAATATACTGAAGGCGTCCGTCACTATACTGAAGGCGTCCATCACTATACTGAAGGCGTCTATCACTATACTGAAGGCGTCCATCACTATACTGAAGGCGTCTATACTGAAGGCGTCCATCACTATACTGAAGGCGTCCATCACTATACTGAAGGCGTCCATCACTATACTGAAGGCGTCCATCACTATACTGAAGGCGTCTATCACTATACTGAAGGCGTCCATCACTATACTGAAGGCTTCTATCACTATACTGAAGGCGTCCATCACTATACTGAAGGCGTCCATCACTATACTGAAGGCGTCCATCACTATACGGACGCCTCACTATACTGAAGGCGTCCATCACTATACTGAAGACGTCCATCACAATACTGAAGGCGTCCATCACAATACTGAAGACGTCCATCACTATACTGAAGACGTCCATCACTATACTGAAGACGTCCATCACAATACTGAAGGCGTCCATCACAATACTGAAGACGTCCATCACAATACTGAAGACGTCCATCACTATACTGAAGACGTCCATCACAATACTGAAGACGTCCATCACTATACTGAAGACGTCCATCACTATACTGAAGACGTCCATCACTATACTGAAGACGTCCATCACAATACTGAAGACGTCCATCACTATACTGAAGACGTCCATCACTATACTGAAGACGTCCATCACTATACTGAAGGCGTCCATCACAATACTGAAGGTAGTCAGATGGGCAGAGAAAGGAGAAAGAGGCGTTGATGGTGATGATGGTGATTGTGATGGTGGTGGTGATGGGAATAGTGGTGATG
>CM072511.1:166632382-166654882 GCA_036898135.1 Oncomelania hupensis
AGCGTCCTGCGTTCCCTCTTCACGCGTTTATCTTTAGCAGCATGACCCCCTTACTACAACGGACTTCTTTATTCCACAGTCTCATATACGCTGATTGTGTTGGGGACTATACATTTACCGAACTGAATTGAACTGACTGCTTTGCAGGACTGTAGCTCAGTTGGTGGAGCGTCTTGCTAGTAACCGAAAGGTCCCTGGTTCGAATCCCGGATTGGCTAACTTGTTATCATATTATTTTTTCCTTACCATCAACTGGTTCGCTGATGTCAAAACAATGTGAGGCGTTTGACCGAGTCTAGCATGCAGCAACTATGAGAGTATTCAACATCAGCCCTAACATTAATGACGTCATCAAAAGTCTGTATGACAAGGCCACCACTGCAATCCTCCACAACAGCTCCATCGTCTACTGGTTCCGAACAACAATCGGCGTGGGTCAAGGATGCCTACTCTCTCCAACACTCTTCAACATCTTCCTGGAGCGCACCTTGTAAGATGTCCTTGCAGATCTCAAAGGCACAATAAGCATAGGGGCAAGAGCAATCTCTAACCTTCGTTTTGCGGATGACATTGCTAGATTGGCTGGAGAGGAATACGAACTTGAACAGCTGGTACAGAGGCTTGACATTACCTCCAGAGCCTTTGGAATGGAAATAAGTGAAGAGAAGACCAATATGATGACCAACACCAATGGCATCAACACTGACATCAAAGTCCAAGGCCATTCCCTCAACACGGTGCATAGCTACAAACATGTAGGAGTCATTGTATCAGACAATGGGTCCCAACAAGAAGTCCTCTCCAGGATCGCACAAACAATTGCAGCCTTGAAAAGGTTGAAACCCATTTGGAAAGACAAGACAATCAGTCTACACTCCAAGGTAAGGCTGCTGCACTCCTTTGTCATCTCCATCTTCAAATACGCTTGCGAAACATGGACCACACAGCATGGAGATGAGGTGCTACAGAAGACTTCTGGGCATTTTTTTTTTACCCAGCACATCATCAACGACGAAGTCCGACAGACAATCAGACAAGCCTTTCTCACAGTGGTAAAGAAACGGAAATTCCTATGAAATGGTCGTCACCAGAGCATCTGCAAGGACCATCCTGCAAGGCACGGTGCAAGGAGGCAGAGGAAAAGGAAAACAGAAAAAGAGATGGGAGGACAGCATTCGAGAATGAACTGGCTTAACACTGAGCGATGCCATGCGGATTGATAAGGACAGAGACAGATGGAGTACGCTAGTTAAACGATCATTTGTGGCGCCCCAACGACCTTCGAGTTTCCGGGATGGGATAGGGATAAGATAGGACTTTTGGCGGAAAGAGCGAAATCTTTTATTCTTCTTCCTACTTCCCCACCTCCTCCTCGTTCCATCTCTTCCTCCTCTTTCTTCTCCTTCTTCTCTTTCTTCTTCTCCATCTGTTTTCTTTTTCTTTCACCTCTTTCTTCTCTTCCTCCTTCACCTCTTTGTTCTTCTTCTCGTATTGTTGGTGAGTGGTGAGTGTTAGGATTTGCAGCAGCTGCATGGTAGTTGCTGTTTCTTCTTTCCTGCCTTCGCCGCCCTGCATCCCACTGTCTATTATGAGCCAGAGGCAAACCACGCTTCTGCTGCCCCGTGAAATGTTGTCCCTCGTCAAACTATTTAACAAAAGAAAAAAAAATAAGAGGGGGAGGGGGGAAGATGGAGAGGGGGAAAGAAGATAGAAAAAGAAAAACAACAACATGGTAACTACAAGAACAACAACAGGATGATGATGATGACGAACACGATGCTGCTGGTGCTGCTGCTAATTACATTACATTACATGGTTATTGCTTTAGGTCCAGCGTACTCTTCCGAGCCAAATCAGGACCAGATCCGCGCTGCTAATTTTGAATAGTAGTAGTATTAGTAGTAGTAGTAGTAGTAGTAGTAGTAGTAGTAGTAGTAATAGTAGTAGTAGTAGTAATTTAATAATAATAATAATAATAATAATAATAATAATAATAATAATAATAATAATAATAATAATAATAATAATAATACTAATAATTATTATTATTATTATTATTATTATTATTATTATTATTAGTAGTAGTAGTAGTAGTAGTAGTAGTAGTAGTAGTAGTAGTAGTAGTAGTAGTAGTAGTAATTTAATAATAATAATAATAATAATAATAATAATAATAATAATAATAATAATAATAATAATAATAATTATTATTATTATTATTATTATTATTATTAGTAGTAGTAGTAGTAGTAGTAGTAGTAGTAGTAGTAGTAGTAGTAGTAATTTAATAATAATAATAATAATAATAATAATAATAATAATAATAATAATAATAATAATAATAATAATAATAATTATTATTATTATTATTATTATTATTATTATTATTATTATTATTATTATTATTATTTGTAGTCTGATGATGTTTTGAATTAAATTGAATTTGAATTGAAAAGAAAGAAAGCGTGGGCGATTGTAAAAAACTCCACTCATATCCTAGCCCAGCACTACCAACTTGTGGTCCTGAGTCGGCTTCTGAGTATATATCTAACTACCAACTTCTTCCTTCTGGCTGCCGCTGTACATTGCCAACGGTTTTTACAGTGAGAGCTAGAAACAGTTTTGTACCCAAATCAGTACAAATAGTTGTAATAAGTGTTGGCTGAAAGCTGGGTGTGTTGGTGTTTGTATGTGTGTGTGTGGGAGGGGGGGTATGTGTGTGTGTGGGGGGGTGTATGGGAGTACTATATTGGTTTTATCATTTATAATGCAGCAAATTTACCACTGTTCAGTAATCCGTGACTGTGTAATACTTAATTGAAGCATAATAGCAAACCTGTGATTTGGCATTGTGTGTGTGTGGGTGTGTGCGCGGGTGTGTTTAGGTGTGTTTATGATGTTGAAGTGTAATGAGGATCATATTTAGTTTCCAAATGTGGCGGAAATGGACGTGAATGGCTCAAGCTTGGGAGAGAGGTTGTCTACCTTACACTGGTTGGTTAGATTAGCGTTGGGTGACTCCTGCTGTGCATGCAGAATCCTTTGGTGTGGCCATTGGGTTATGCAGGACAAGGCGACACGACATTTGTTCTCCCCAGCTGACCATTCGTCTTCTGCTTTTGGGGGTGAGCAGGACTACATTGTGGGCAGGCATTTTATGCAGGTCAGTGGCAATGGCTTGTATGGAGTGTCGTGGCACTAGTAGCCGGTAACCCAGTTTACCACCAACACGCATCATCGCATTGCAGGGCAAATATTTGTATGTCCCTCTTATGAGGGATAAATTTAAATGAAGAGCACGGGTTGGGCCGAGTTCTTAAGATGGTGGTCTGATGGTAAATGTTTTTATTTTATTTTATTGTTACCCTTAAAATAGTTTTTTATTGACAAGAATTGTATGTTAGAATTTCTCTTGTGAGATCATTTTTCTGATCTGAATCTGCATTAGATCCTGTAACAGCCAGCCCCATGAGCAGTTCTTGACGTGGAAAATCTCTTATATATTATAATAAACTAAATTTCCTGACGTTGACCTTGATAGAGACTAACGTTCACACGCCTTGTTGGCAGCCGATTTTACCTTTACATTGTTGGCCCTACGTCCTGAGTTATGTGACATCCAAATTGTTATAACTCCGCCCTCATCCCATGTCGTGAACACTTCTTCCGGTGACCTCATTATTGTGGGAACACTCTTCGTCCGTGGCTTCGGATCAAAAGGCTCTTTCTTGCCACCGCCAGGCTATTTGTGTCAGTGGAATAGTGTACCCCGCGTCTAAGATTGATCCTCACCAAACCTTTTTCTGTGAAATTCTGTCACCCTGGCCCAATTTTATGGCGACAGTGCTTCTTCACGCGATATGGGCTTGTTAATCAGACGGATAGCGAACGGTTCCGGGGTGGGGAACTATTTTTTCCCAGGATGCCTCATTATTGTGTTTTGTGCCTGTAATGAGAGGAACCCTGGTTTCCCACAGTTAACAACACTTTTATGTTCATGCATAACATGTATCCTTGTGGTAATGTGGGTCACGCTGGCCAAGATTTTAAGGTAACGTGTACTTTGAGACTAATCACAAGAGCTGTATCCGTGCCAGCACGTTCTGATCGGCAACGTACGTATGGCTGGTGACGAGAACGATGCTGCTTTTCCTAGCTGACAATTCCATGTGTAGCCTATATCTGTAGCATCCTGACACAAGCTGTTAGTTCACTATGCCACAACATGAGGATTTCACAAATGAAAAGTTACATGCGCCTGGACTGTCGTGATGTGCAACGAGAACTGCTTTTTTAAATCCTATTTTTGCGGTCTCTAAATGTAATAACAGAGCAGCGGTCACATTCCAGGGGGCCAAGATGTCCTAGTTCCCTGCACAGTGTCCGTGTCTTTGTCCAACATGTGGTTCAATGCCCAGTTAGCCAGTACTTTGAGTTACCCAACATGAGCTTCGGCGTTTAGACGAGAAGGGTTTCAGTAATGATGATGATGATGATGATGATGATGATGATGATGATGATGATGATGATGACATGTAGAAATAACTAAAACGATAAGACAGTGAATGTGCGTGTGTGTAGGGGGAAAAGGAAGGGGGAAACAATGTGTCCAGGGGTGGTTGTGAGTGAGGTCGTTGGGGGGGGGAGTGCAGGGTAAGCGTGATGCCTGTCTGTTACACTCGATGTTGGTTTTGTTTTCATTAGTAGTTGATTCAGCCCCAATGCTGAAATCCTGATAAGTGTAACTCGGATTCGTTTATCCACGCAACCTGTTCACTCAGCGCAGAAGTCGTCGTATGAAGTTTTCCAACTTTATTCAGCGTACATCAACAACTGCATACAATCGCTCAATCGCTTTTCACTTTCTCCCTCTACAATTCTCTCTACTTTCCACTTTCTTTTCAAAGAGTGCGGCACATATATGTGTTGCAGCATGAGAAAACCAGGCTAAAGTGTCAAAATATGAAAAATTACTTATTTATTTATTAACAAAGTACTAAAAATAATCTTCAAAATGCAAAAAACAGAATTGTTTTATCTTTATTGGTTGATGTTTTATGATTTTTTAAATATTTTATTTTCTCGGGGGCTAATTTCCAGAAATTGCCTTCAAAGTTTTGAATTGTAAAATGATCATTACTTCACAACCAGAATTTTCCCATGCATGTATTTGGTATCAAAACAATCAAGAAGATGGCAGCAATATGGCAGTGAGTTGAGATAAGATGAGAAAATTCACATTATACACCATCCACACAATACTGAACATAAACAAATTAAAACAGTACGCACAATTTTATTATGTACCCATGCATAATGCACAGTGTTTTTAAACATATTAGAAATAAAACAAGTGTTTAGCAAGTCTATAATAACTCAAACACATAATAATATATCAAGAACATGGCCTGAATCAATCATTTTTCTAAAGTAAACCCTATCATAATGCCCCCTCCCCCCCCACCCCCACTCTTAAATCCCTCGTCCGTCAAGTAATCTTTTGTTTGATTGCAAGCAGCTACATCAGCTCAGTTCAAATAGTCAAACAAAGATTACAAACCTAAAACAAAAGTTTCATTAGGTAGTTTTCAGTCCTAATAATCAAGCTTTAATAATTCCCCGATTCTCCACTCCCTTCCGCACGTCGAATAAATCTGTCGCGTCACAGGTGTAAATCAAAATAACATGTAATTTTGCTCTATAAAGTTTAAATAAACACAAATATCAAAGCAAATACTAATTACTAGTAATTTGGTAAATAGTCCTCATGTTCATTTCCTAAAACAGACAAACCAACAATAATAAATACTGAGAACATAGTCAATTTGTCATGCTAGTAATATTGAATGCAGGCCAGACTACTTACCTTTTCAACCCTCCCCACCCCACCCCCACCCAACAAAATATACTACTGAAATATTTTCCACACTCCTACTGTAATTCTTTCACTGATATCGCCTTTTCAACCTTTACCTAAATCTATGCAAGTAGAATGACGGATTATTAAAGACACGCCTATAGCGAAGAGGCCTACGAAACATGAATCATTGAATGAAAACAAACGGTATCGTTTAATAACGGGATCAAGCTTCTGCTCGTCAGAATCATAATCCTCATCACAGTTCCCACCGGCACCATCATAAAAATAGTCCGAAAGCAGGTCTTGGAGCTCTTCAGAAGCAAAACCGGGTCGATTCAAGGCCCTAGCTACTCTAGCAGACGACACATCTACTGACGCTGGAGACGAAGCCATCACTTCCGGTTTCCAAAAAGAATCGGCCACTTACTTTGACAAATTGTTTCTAACAAATGCAACATAAATATTGCAAGAAAACACTTGAAATAGATGTAAGATGAGTTTATCTACATTAAACAATTCACCTTGAACTAAAAATCGTCGAAAATCTATAGGAAACACTTCCGTTTTTCACGACCCGGCAAGAGACGCATTCGAACACAACTTGTGTCACAAGCAAGCTTCAGAACAAGGAATTTCATGAAAAATTCATATGCCACACACTTTTATGTACCAAAAAGTAGTACCAATAGGGACTTTTCACTCCCCAGACGTTATATATCAATCCACATTGGGGATTTCCCTTCATAGTCGTACAAGAAAAGTTGGGGTATCGGGGGTCAATTAGTGCCATTGTTTTAGCAAGGTGTGATCAACACCCTTATCAAAATCAACAAAATAAACAATGTTTTAGTAATTTTTTAACAAAATCCGTTTGGGATATTAAAGAAAAGTCTTAAATAAAGACAAAGAGGCAACAATCTTAAAATTGATGGGGTAGCCTATTTTTAGTGTTCTACGGCTGTAGCAGCGAATCAATCCTGGCGTCTTTAGCCGGGTTTTGTCATGCGGCAACACATATAGTCTCTCTATACTCCAGAACAATTTAGAACACTCCAGCGTGACGCACCACAACCAATCAAAACAAACTTCGTCATCACTGTCTTACGTCATATAACCTTATTTAGAATGGAAGCGTCTCTAAGTTACCACTAGATTTATCCACACGCTTCGATCGATAATAAACAACCAACTCTAGAAAATTCTCAGATAATTAATATCGATCAACTAAAATTATCAACGTTATACCAAGCTTCTTCTAACAACAACGCAAAATCACATCAAAGGAAAGGTAAATACATTCTGTTATTGAGTGCTTTGCAAAACAAAACGATCTGATCTATCGTGCGCGTCCCACACTCACCACCATGCGCGTCTCAACCTAACACTGTCTAAGTGAGTTTCTGCTTCGTCTTTCATTGTTTTTGTTCTTTCCATTTAATCCTTTGAATTTAGCGCGTTTCCAGCTGAAGAGGAGCACAAGGCGCGGGCAGATGCAGGATCTAGCTCACGCCACTGGAAGCGACCACTTGCTGCATTAGGAGCATTTCTGACGAATCAGTCAACTGAGCACAGCACTAGACGACCGGAGAGGGAGGAGAATGTACCTAGTACTTGCTGTGTGTATTTATATATGAGCTTCACGAGCTTTAAAATCCGGGCGATGGAATGCGTCCTTGCACAGACCTAGACCTCGGTGTATACTCTCATCCAAAAGGTATACTAATTATATAATATATGTGTTTGAGTGTATGATTGTATGTGTGTGTGTGGGTGCGTGTGTGTGTTCGTACGGAGGGCTAGACATCGACAACGAACGTTGTAAAGCAGGCTGTGGTGTAGTTTCACGACAGCTGTCCCTCGCCCTCCGTAACAAAAGTACCAATGACAGTGACATTTCACCACAATGCTGAGATCCTTTATTGGCTCCAACAAAGATATCCCATTGATAAGATCCTATCCTATCCTATCCTATCCTATCCAGTAACTCGGAGGTCGTTGGGCACCACAGATGATCGTTTAACTAGCCTAGTCCATCTTTCTCTGTCCTCAGCAACCCTGATGGCTTCGCTCAGTGTCAAACCAGTCCATTCTCGGATGTTGTCCTCCCACCTCATTTTCAGTCTCCCTCCTCTTCTACCTCCTTGCACTGTGCCTTGCAGGATGGTCCCTGCAAGGCCTGATGATCTGGTGGCATGGCCATACCATCGGCGTCTTCGTCTCCTCACCACTGTGAGCATGTCATCGTGTTGTCCAATGGCTTGTGTGATGATCTGTCGGACTTTGTCGTTGGTGATGTTCTGGGTATAGGAAATGCCCAGAAGTCTTCTGTAGTACATCATCTCCATGTTTTGTATTCGTCGTTGTAGATCTGGGGGAGGGGGTTGTCTATGTTTCGCAAGCGTGTAGGGGGATGGAGATGACAAGGATAAGATAAAGATTATATTTGAAATATTGGCGCTTATATTCCCAAGGATATACATCCATTGAAAGAGCGGGGGGAAGGCATTTATTGAAAGATAGACAGTTTGAGTCAACTTGCCCTGATGATAGTCAACGGGCAATGTTTTCTTGGCTATCATCTTCGCCTTCATTTAGTTTGGAATTTTTCAAGGGGTCAGGGAGTGGGGGGAGAGGGGGGAGTTTCTTGGGTACTCGGGTTTCCTTTCTGTGATGCGGTCGATCAAATTTTCGCAAATTAAAATCGATGTTCTTTCTGCCTTCTATAATCGCGATCTCACTTGGATCTGCCATTGAACCAGAGTGAGAAAACAGTCGTTCTGATTTTCGACTATTTCAAAGACATCTGAAAATACATTTTTAAAAAGAGAAAGAAAAGAAAGCAAACTGTACAGAAAAATATTAGAAGTTTGCTAAATCGCCAGATCAAGTAGTAGGACATGAAGAAATGTCAATGGCGAGAAAGGTTTTGAAGAAAAATAACACGAAAAATAAATTTGGATAAAGAATCAAGCAAAGATGATACTCAAATGTTGGAGAACAAAAATATTAAGTGAATTTGGAAAACGAGGAGGAATAAAAGCATTAACGAACGGAGGAAACATTATAACAGTGGCTTTCCATTCTAAGAACAGTGTGTGACTCATATGAACAATCACGGAATTTCATGGTGTTACGTGTGAGACGCGCACGATAGATCCGATCGTTTCGTTTTGCAAAGCATGAAATAACAGAGTGTATTTACCTTTGATTTGATTTTGCGTTGTTAAAAAAAACTTGGTATAATGTTGCTAATTTTCGTTGGTCAATAGTATTGGAGAATGTTCTAGAATCACTTGTTTACTATCGATGGATGCATGTAGATAAATCTAGTGGTAGCTACGAGATTCCTCTGACCTAAATAAAGTTATATGACGTAAGACCGTGCATAGTTCCGGTGACGAGTTTCAGTTTGATTGGTTGATTTTGCGTCATGCTGGAATGTTCGGACTTTCTCTGGATTATAGAGAGACTATATAGGTGATGCACTGTGTCTGAGTGAGAGTGAAAAATGTGAAAAAGTGAAAAGTGATTTTGCATGCAGTTGATGAATGCGGAATAAAGTTGGAAAACTTCATACGACGACCCCTGCCTTGTTGCTGAGTGAACATGTTGCGTGGATAAACGAATCTGAGTTACTCTTATCAAGATTCAAGCATAGGGGCTGAATCAACAATTGATAAAAACAACAACAGTGTAAAATAATTATAAGAACATTAAATAGTCGACGGTCACGAGAAAGAGAGAGAGAGAGAGAGAGAGAGAGAGAGAGAGAGAGAGAGAGAGAGAGAGAGAGAGAGAGAGAGAGAGAGAGAGAGAGAGAGAGTGTGTGTGTGTGTGTGTGTGTGTGTCTTCGTGCCTTTTGTGAATGCGGTTGTGGCTTCACGCATTTTTCCACAGCTTTCCAGTCCATTTCTTTTTAATTCTTTACAATTTTCTGTCTGCGTTTCTGTCCGTTTCTC
This sequence comes from Oncomelania hupensis, assembly GCA_036898135.1. Taxonomy (NCBI): domain Eukaryota; kingdom Metazoa; phylum Mollusca; class Gastropoda; order Littorinimorpha; family Pomatiopsidae; genus Oncomelania; species Oncomelania hupensis. Next base: position 166,642,202 of record CM072511.1, read on the forward strand.
CCGCACACACAGACCACACTCCCCACTCCCCACCTCCACCCCCTCTATCTCCTCGCTCTCCGCCCCAACCCCATTCTTTATGTCGCTGTATTGGATTTTGTCTGTATCCTTTGATATGAAATCTCTCTCTCTCTCTCTCTCTCTCTCTCTCTCTCTCTCTCTCTCTCTCTCTCTCTCTCTCTCTCTCTCTCTCTCTCTCTCTCCCCCTATATCTTTCACTCTCCCCCCCCCCTATATCTTTCACACTCTCTCTCTCCTCTATCTTTCACTCTCTCTCTCTCTCTCTCTCTCTCTCTCTCTCTCTCTCTCTCTCTCTCTCTCTCTCTCAGATACCTGCTATCCTTATGTTTAAAATCACATACGGAGTAACACCTGCATATCGTCTTACATTTAAAAAATAAGGCAGCTGATGGGCATAGACAATATAATTATAAACTACTCCTCCCTTGCATTGTTTTTTTAACATTAAAATATTGCCTGTCATGTAATGGAGCTGCTGTATGGAACTCTCTTCCTTTGGAGTGTAAACATTGCGACTCAGTATTTTCTTTCAAATATAAACTATATAGGCATCTGCGAAATTAAAAAAGTGGTGTATTTTGATCTGTTAGTATTTGATGTAATTATTTTTTTTAATTATTTATGTATTTATTTCATGTATTTTATTTATTTATTTATTTATTTATTTATTTTTATTTATTTATTTATTTATTTATTTATTTATTTATTTATTTATTATTATTATAAGGGTGAGGGATGGAAAGTGCGGTGGTTGTCTAAAATTGTTTAAAATGATGATGAAGATGATGGTGTGACCGGGTGTGCGTGTGTGTGAGTGTGTGTTTGTGTGTGTTTGTGAGAGAGAGAGTTATATGATTTCCAAGTTAAAGTTAACGATTCTTTTATTATGTTAATTTATTAAGGGACATATTGGAAGATTAGACTTCATCATTAGTGTAGAATTTTTATCCCTAATTTTAAATAAACTTTCGAAGCCTCTCCACCCCTCCCTCCCCCTCTCTAACTCTCTCTTTCTCTCGCTCTCTCTTCCATCGCAGCTCTCCTCTGTGCCACGAGTGACGGACCTAGAGTAAGGGATCCTTGTCTTATGTCTGCTTCCAGTTTGCTTGCCTGTACTTCCGACAAAGCTTACCGCACATAACTTATCATCTATATCATAAGTCCAATAGCCATAAAAGGCCATTAACCCTATGAAGAAACGGAACACCAAATATATGAGAGTATAAACCAAGGTCAAGTCTGTGTACGCACGCATTCCCTCGCATGGGACTTTAAAGATCCTAACGCTCATATCCTAGAGGGTTTATACTATCATATTCATACTCGCAGATATTGAGTTAGGGGTCCTTTCCCATGTAGCTGGATGAAATGACTTGTGTACCTGAGTCTGTTGTCAGGCGATAAGAAAGGCATGTCAACATTGTGACAGCGGACATCGATTAGTACAGCGTGCTTAACATTTCAAACCGAGATATTAAATCCGAAGTAGGCAGTATATCACCATTGTCGTTCAAACATTAGAAATAGATTTTATGGTCGTTCAATTTAGCGTTATAATTGTAGATACGGAGAGGAAGATGACCACGGTGGTAAAAGGGACACGCGGATGTGGTCCATAGATTGTTTACCCGCACGCTCGCCCCAAAGCAAGCAACCGCTGTCCGGTCCGTTGACCTCTTTGCCTAATGATGATGATGATGATGATGATGATGATGATGATGACGATGATAATGATGGTGAATGTTTACTTTTAAAAGCTGACGTTGTAATGTAATCCTTCATTAAAAAAACCACGACTTAAGCCATCCTATCCTCTCCTATCCTATCCCATAATTCGGAGGTCGTATGGGCACCACAGATGATCGCTTAACCAGCGTACTCCATATTTCCTTGTCCTCAGCAACCCTGATTGTTTCGCTCAGTGTCAAACCAGTCCATTCTCCAATGTTGTCCGCCCACCTCTTTTTCGGTCTGCCTCTTCTTCTACCTTTTTGCACTGTGCCTTGCAGGATGGTCTTTGCAAGACCTGATGATCTGGTGACGTGGCCATACCATTGGAGTTTCGGTTTTTTCACCAATGTGAGTAGGTCATGACTTAAGCCATAAGTATATTCAAATCCTAACGTAACGTATTTGACCTCAATAAAATTAATGATTTTTGTAAAGGTGAGCTTACCAAGCTGATATTAGAAATTTAATTTTGAAGTGAGACGTTTGGGGTCACAAACTCTTCAACTATAATGAAGATAACATCTGTCGTCATCACCTACCCCATCCCCACTCCCATCCCCTTTTTCTCCCCTAACAAGTCATTCCTTCACCTCCTCCTCCCTCCCTCCACAGGGCAAAAAACCCGACTACAAGACAATCTAACCCCTATCTGTGAGTTATACATTATAAATTCTATCTTCACACTCCAACATTTTCGCAGACCCCAAACGTACAATGTAAAGACAATTAATGTTGTCATTGCCCTTGATAAAGACAGTTGACGACGATTACAACGACAACGACGGCGACTATCAAGATATTTGCCCACGACAATGATGATAATGATGATTTTGACAACGACAACGACGACGACGATGATGATGATGATGATGATGATGATGATGATGATGATGATGATGATGATGATGATGATGATGATGATGATGATGATGATGATGATACAATACAAAACAATGCAATACTGTACAATACATTCTTCTTCTGCACAATGCATTGTTTTTGTTCTTCTAAGTGGCAGGGATAGCTCAGTGGTGAGAGCGCACGACTTGTGTAAATGCGTCTTTGGCGACGTGGGTTCGAATCCTGACTTCAGGAAACTATTGTGTGCATGCTCGATATTAGTGGTCAGCGCCTTGAGAAGCTCTTTAAGCCTGTAAGTGCGCTATATAAGAGCAATCTCTTTCCTATCCCCCTCTTTCTTTTTCATATTCTCGTTCTTTGGCTCATCTGTACTTCCTTTTCGTCATGACGTCATGCATTAGCGGGCAGTCAAGTCATGTATCCTATGTCAAGCTTCTAGACCTATCCCTACACAGCGTGAACCATTTCTAGTGATGGAGTTACCCTTCGGCTCTTAGATTAAATTGCCATTGATCTCAAAACAGTCTTCCAGTTTTCTAGAAACTTACCAGTCAGCATACAAGAAGAATCATAGTTGTGAGACTGATGTTCTCAGTGTCCTTGATTGTTTACTTAGACAGGCTGACGAGAAGCGTGTTTCTCTTGTAGCATTGTTAGATTTGAGTGCTGCGTTTGACACGCTGGATCACCACATACTTCTAGAGAGATTGCGCACTATATTTGGTTTAGAGGGACTGTTCTTGAGTGGTTTTCCTCGTTCCTCGTACCTCACTGATCGTTACCAGTCTGTTGTCATTGATTGCAATACCTCTACTCCTAGTCCCCTGCGTATTGCGTCCTTGAGGCAGTTTTTTTCGAGGGATGCATGCACAAAGTTGGTCAGCGCTTTTGTGATATCCAGACTTGATTATTGTAATTCAGTTCTAGCTGGTCTCCCCATTGATGAAGTTAGCCGACTGCAGCGTGTACAGAACTGTGCTGCTCGGCTTGTGCTTAAAAAACCGAAGCGTGATCATGTCACACCTCTCTTAATGCAGCTCCACTGGCTCCCTGTCAGGTTCCGCATTGAATACAAAATTGCTGTCCTAGCTTTTCGTCACTTCGACCAGTCACTTCCACCATATCTGTCTGAGGTACGCACTACCTACACTACAACTCGTTCTTTGCGCTCATCCGATGAAAAACTTTTGAAAACGCCCAAGCGTTGGCTTAAAACAGTTGGCGAGCGGTCTTTTAGTTTTAAAGCACCCAAGGTTTGGAATGCGCTGCCTGCCGGTTTAGGACATTGTACAGACCTTGTTTCCTTCAAGAGCTGCTTAAAAACGCACTTGTTCCGTAAGGCGTTTTCTGTGTAAATAGTATGAACAGTAATAATACTTTCTGAATGATGCTGTACATGATGTTAAGCGAATGTTGTGATGATGCATACGAACGATGTGCGTAAGCGCATTGAGTTGTTATTCTAATGAAAAATGCGTTGTATAAATGCAATTTATTATTATTATTATTATTATTATTATTATTATTATTATTATTATTATTATTATTATTATTATTATTATTAATATTATTATTATTATTATTATTATTATTATTATTATTATTATTATTATTATTTCGCTGGTCCTTTTCCATACTGTCGACCCACAGTTACGAAACGAGCAGGCAGGCTTCCGACAAAATAGATCCTGCCCGGACCAGATTGCAACGCTCCGCATCATAGTGGAGCAGTCCCTGGAATGGAACTCGCCGTTGTATATCAACTTCGTCGACTATGAGAAGGCATTTGACAGCGTGGATCGAGATACCCTCTGGAAGCTCCTTCGACACTTCGGCATCCCGGCCAAGATGGTCAATCTGATCAGGAACTCCTATGACGGCATGTCCTGCAGAGTTATTCATGGCGGACAGCTCACAGACAACTTCCAGGTGAAAACCGGAGTCCGACAAGGGTGCTTGTTGTCACCTTTCCTCTTTTTCATCGCCATAGATTGGGTTATGAAGACGTCCACCAGGGAAAGTAGGAACGGAATCCAATGGACTTCGTGGAACTAACTCGAGGACCTGGACTTCGCTGACGACCTTGCTCTTCTTTCCCATAGCCAACAGCAGATGCAAGAGAAGACAAATGCAGTGGCGGCCACATCATCGGAGGTAGGCCTCAACATCCACAAGGACAAGAGCAAGATCCTGAAGATCAACTCCATCAGTACCGAACCAGTCATCTTGAATGGAAGTCCCTTGGAAGAAGTGCAGTCCTTCACCTACCTGGGTAGCATCATTGATCAGCAGGGCGGCACAGATGCGGATGTCAAGGCTAGGATCGGCAAAGCAAGAGCTGTCTTCATTCAGCTCAAGAACATCTGGACCTCCAGAGAGCTGTCTTTGGCCACCAAGATACGGGTATTCAACTCCAATGTGAAGTCAGTCTTATTGTATGGAGCAGAGACATGGAGGACAACCAAGACCACCATCAAAAAAGTCCAGTCCTTCATCAACAGTTGCCTCAGAAGGATTCTCCAGATCCGCTGGCACGACACCATCAGCAACGCCAACCTTTGGGAAAGGACCCGCCAACTCCCTGCTGAAGATGAAATCAGGAAAAGGAGATGGCGCTGGATAGGGCATACCCTACGCAAACCAGCGACGAACGTCACCCGGCAGACGCTGAAGTGGAACCCCCAGGGAAAGCGAAAGAGAGGCCGTCCAAAGAACACCTGGCGACGCGACCTCGAGACCGACACCACGTCTCGTGCCTGAATACCAAAGATATTCGCCTCTCAATCGTAACACAATGGAATTCAAGCAAAAATCCAAAGATAGTATTGATATTACAAACCGGAAGTGGAATGTTCGGAAGTACGTTAATATAATTATGTAAAGAACAAACAACTGATATACAAATTAAGAGCTATTGTGCATAAACGAATATTAAATCTTTAACAAAGCTTTTAAAACTAGGAATTTCTGAAGAAAAGGCAAGGACATAATAGAGAATAAATAGATGCTTTAAAAGTTATTGATGGTTATCTAAACATTGAAAATAATTAATAGCAACTAACGGATATATAATTCTAAGTTTCACGTGCTTTTGTGTAATCTGTGAGATGCAGTTTAAAATCTAATTATAAAGTGGTTTGCGTGCTGGATCCTTATTCAAAATACACTAATGTATCGTGGAACAATAAACTGTCTAAGTGAAAGAGGTGTAAAATAATAATTAATGAAGTTGGTAATAAAACTGTATGTACGTAAAATGATAATTAATGAAGTTGGTAATAAAACTGTATGTACGTAAAATAATAATTAATGAAGTTGGTAATAAAACTGTATGTACGTAAAATAATAATTAATGAAGTTGGTAATAAAACTGTATGTACGTAAAATAAAAATTAATGAAGTTGGTAATAAAACTGTATGTACGTAAAATAATTATTAATGAAGTTGGTAATAAAACTGTATGTACGTAAAATAATAATTAATGAAGTTGGTAATAAAACTGTATGTAGGTAAAATAATAATTAATGAAGTTGGTAATAAAACTGTATGTACGTAAAATAAAAATTAATGAAGTTGGTAATAAAACTGTATGTACGTAAAATAATTATTAATGAAGTTGGTAATAAAACTGTATGTACGTAAAATGATAATTAATGAAGTTGGTAATAAAACTGTATGTACGTAAAATAATTATTAATGAAGTTGGTAATAAAACTGTATGTACGTAAAATAAAAATTAATGAAGTTGGTAATAAAACTGTATGTACGTAAAATAATAATTAATGAAGTTGGTAATAAAACTGTATGTACGTAAAATAATAATTAATGAAGTTGGTAATAAAACTGTATGTACGTAAAATAATAATTAATGAAGTTGGTAATAAAACTGTATGTACGTAAAATAATAACTAATGAAGTTGTTAATAAAACTGAATGTACGTAAAATGATAATTAATGAAGTTGGTAGTAAAACTGTATGTACGTAAAATAATAACTAATGAAGTTGGTAATAAAACTGTATGTACACAAATTGACGCTGTACTACGTAAGTCGTGTGCCAGACGAAAACTACAACTGAATTAAGGCGGTGGTTCACGGCCACCTGTTATGATGATAAATACGTCATAGACCGTTTCGTGCTGAAAACCGATGATGATCCATTAGGCTATTGGAGATGGCTTTAGATTTAGCCTGGAGTGTTTAACAGTATATCTGGGAGTCTGGGGAGGCAAAGCGAGCTTGAAAAATGGCCCACTAGGCTAAGAAGGAAAAGAGATAAGCAGTCCGCAATATCCATACCCAGGCGGCAGACCAGACAGCATCCGGACAGGGATAGAGGAGAAGCGGAAGAGAAAAGGAGATGGAGGAGGAAGAGGAGGGAGAAAATGAAGAAGGCGAAGGAAACAGAAAAAAAGAGGAACAAAAAGATCTCCATTTAAAGGGCGCAGGAAGAAATTTCTATTCAAAGGAAGCAGGAAAAAAATCGCCATTCAAAGGGAGCAGGAAGTTGTCTGTTCAAAGGAAGCAGGAAGATACCGCTATTCAAAGGAAGCAGGAAGATACCGCTATTCAAAGGAAGCAGGAAGAGATCTCTATTGCAAAGGAAGCAGGAAGATATCGCTATTCAAAGGAAGCAGGAAGATGCCGCTATTCAAAGGAAGCCGGAAAAGGTAAAAAGGTAAAGGTGGTCCCATAGCCTTGTGGCCGTAGGGGAGCGTGATGTTGGAGATCACACTTATCTTGGGCCAGCGTAATGAGGGTGATGCCCATCTCTCTCCCTCGCTGCTTTACCTTCCCCACCCTTAAGAGAGTAGGTACTCAGTCACAGTTGAGTCAACTGGGGGAGTTGTTATTTGTCGCTTCACTTTGCGGTCACCCATCCAAGTGCTAACCGCACTGGACGGTGCTTAACTTGCGACACAGTAGCGAGTGCTCCAACCACTGCGCTATCCGACACCCCAAGGAAGCCGGAAGAGATCTCTATTGCAAAGGAAGCAGGAAGATACCGCTATTCAAAGGAAGCAGGAAGATACCGCTATTCAAAGGAAGCAGGAAGAGATCTCTATTGCAAAGGAAGTAGGAATTGGGGTTGGGCGGGAGCGGGGGGTGGAGGTGGGTGGAGGGACGATGATAATAAAAATCATGAGTTGAAAGAGCAGATGCATTTGAAGAAAGATGTGGAGAAATTAAGGGGATCAAGCCATTTAACTGTTTTTCAAGACTCGTACACAACTGAAATCAAGAATCAAGCGCTAATTTTCGAGACGCTGTTCTGTCTCGGTGGTAGCCTTAAGAAGCAAGGTCATCACCTGCAACGATCGTCCACTATTTAAACTATCTGTGAAGTTAAAAAGAAAAAATTTAATCTGCTCAGCCAATTTACAGATAAACCCAAAACTTGTTTAAAAATATGAACCAGCATACTCCATCTTTCTCTGTCCTCAGCAGCCCTGATGGCTTCGCTCAGTGTCAAACCAGTCCATTCTCGAATGTTGTCCTCCCACCTCTTTTTCGGTCTCCCTCTTCTTCTACCTCCTTGAACTGTGCCTTACAAGGCCTGATGATCTGGTGACGTGGTGACCTTGACGAGTTGTGAACTCGGATCCCAGTACTAGGTCGTACTGTACTTTTTTTGATGTTAAAAAAGCTTACGATACAGTATGGACCTCTCGCTTATTACTAAAATTAAAACAAATTGGCATCTCTGGATACATGTTCCAATATATTAAAAAAACTTTTTGTCCGAAAGATTTATATGCACCAGGATAGGTAAAACATACTCAGAATTTAAGAAAGTCGACATAGGGATTCCGCAAGGCTCAATTATAGTTCCTATATTATTCAATATTTTAATATTCGATCTTCCAAAAGCTTTAACAAAACAAACTAATATTGTACAATATGCAGATGATATTGCAATATGGATTAATACATCACTGAGGAAACATACAAACAAAAGAACTATAAATTATATTCAAAAGTTATATCAAAATGAATTAAATTTACTTTGTAAGTACATGAAAGAAAATGGATTGGAATTATCAAAGGAAAAAACTTACTTGATGTTGTTTAACAATGGTCAGAATCCTAAGTATTTACCAAAATTAGAATTGGAAGGAACTGCATTGAAATATACACAACATATTAAATTCTTAGGAGTATATCTGACTTCAAAACTAAACTGGAGAAGTCATATAGAATACGTACTTACAAAAGCAAGAAAACGAATAAATTTGTTAAAAATAATAAGTTCTCAAACTTGGGGAAATAATTCGAAAACTTTACTTCATTTAGCTATTTCACTGGTAAGATCGATATTGACATATGTACAAGAAGTTTACTTTGCTGCTTCTGCGACATACATTAAGAAACTTCAAAGTTTAGATTGTAGAGCAATAAAATTGGCACTTGGAGTTCCAGTTAGTACAAACACAATTAAAAGCTATAAAGAAGCAGGAATCTTATCATTAAATGAACAGAGACAATTATCAATCTCCAAATATGTAATTCGAAGTTTATCAGTAAACAATTCAGTATCAGATGATATCTGCATTGACTCTAAAGAATATCCTAAACGCGCTGAAAAAATTCCTTATCTCCAGCCAATTAAGAATTTTGTAAACACAACAATGACTGCATGTAACATTGATATTTCGAATATTCCGATTCAGCCTTTAATACATCAAATACCATATTGGGAACATTTATCTGCTAACTTTGATATAGAATATTCTGATATTACTAAAGGGGAAAACAATAATGTTCTTATAAGTGAAGTGAAAGAACACTTAGAACAATATTATCCAAATCACCTAAAAATATTTACAGATGGGTCTGTACTGGAATCATCTAATAGTGGTGCAGGGTTTGTTATACCAGCTTTGAAAGTAGAAAATTCGTACTATATTGGAAAATGATTTTCTATATTTTCCTGTGAATTATATGCCATATTAAGAGCATTATAATATATTCTTGAAACATCCCTGGATATAGTTAACTTGCTCATTTGTGTCGATTCAAAATCAGTTTTACAATCAATTCAAAACTGGGAATATACTACTAGACCAGATCTAATATTTGAAATTAAGCATATAATACATCATATTATTAGCAGAGGTACAAATGTTGATTTTTGTTGGGTTCCGTCTCATTCTGGCTTGTACTGGAATGAGCAGTCGGACAAACTTGCCAAAATTGGAGCTAAAAATACAAATTCGATATCAAATTGTAATATTACAGTATCTAGGCATGAATTGGTTTCATTAGTAGAAAGAAATTTTCAAAAATCAGTAAACAAGCATAACATTTTATCATGTAGTAGAAATATTTCAAAAATCATATATAAAATGCGTTTGAATTCATGGAGCACAAAATACATTACTGATATTCATTGTATATGCCAGCAACCAATGTCTGTACAACATTTATTATTTGAATGTACAACATTATTACCATTATACAAGGCAAATAATGTCTCGATCAATGAAACCGATAGTATGACAGATATTTTATATAATCATACACTTATTGAAAAAATCGCTTACATTATCTTACATACTGACATAAAAAAAAACATTTTTTGATTAAGTACATAAATATGTGTTTATGTTTGTTTATACATGTGTGTTTGTGTTTATGTCTATGCATATATATGTTTGTGAAAGTCTAATATCATTTTATTAATGAAAAGACTTTAAATAAAAATCTGAATCTGAATCTGAAAATCGTACTGTAGCTAATGCAATGATGGAATGTTGAATAGATATTTGCTGTGGCCGTACTTGGACTCCGCTCTCCCTCTCCCTCCCCCCACCCTCTCCCGCACAAGGGAGAGGACAAAAAAGTGATAGGACGGAAGTGTGCGGTTGGGGTGTGCGTGTGTGTTGGTGTGTGTGTGTCTGTGTGTGTTTGTGTGTACGTGTTGGTGTGTCTGTTTCTGTGTTGGTGTGTGTGCATGTATGTGTGTATATCTGTGTGTGTACGTGTTGGTGTGTATAGGTGTGTGTGCGTGTTGGTGTGTCTGTGTCTGTGTGTGTTGGTGTATATGCATGTATGTGTGTATCTGTGTGTGCGTGTGTGTAGACGGGGTGGGACAACGCACAGTAAAACAGAGTGAAGAGTGCAGAAGGGTGAAATGGAGTAAGTGAGGAAACATAGCAGTGGAAGAGAAGCTGATAGGAGTCACGCGTACTTAGTGAACAATAAAACACCAACAACAGACGAATAAGGTTGGAGAGGGAAGGAGCATGCATAGTGTCACCGAGAAAAGTTGGTGTTTTCTGATATTACACCGTACCAAAAGTGCCATCAGCCGAAGGTGATAATGCCGCCATACGCAAACGGTTAAAACGCCATTTGTAAGACGTTGACAAACGAGGCGATTATACACACAACACGGTTAACAAATTCGAGGTGGTTTTTTTTTTCTGTCTGCTCGATGTACAGTCTATTTTCTCCGTTTTTTTTTAAATTTTATTTTCGGTAACCTGAAGAGACGACATTTTTATACAGAAAACAAACTGGATACAAATTCACCACATCAGAATATTAGCAGCCAGAGTTATATATACCGATTATATTAAAGGTCAGATTTCTCCATCACGCCTTTGGGAAAGTATGATTATCCGAGTTCACAACTCGTCAAGGTCACTTCGCTGTCAGAACAAGTTGTCAACCTCCAGTGTCGACGATCGCAAAACGTGGGGGTCAGAAAGCCCACGCGGCCTCAACATGTTGCCATGGTGGAATTATGCTTAATACACGTTCACGTCATCTTCATCCTCATCATCATCAGACCAGTTTCACTCCTCTCTTTCCTGAATAAAGTTCTTGAAATGATAGTCCTTAAACAACTTCTCTTTCACCTCCAAAACCACAATCTTCTTAATATTCACCAGTTAGCATACAGATCAAAATAAAAATTAGAATAAGACCTTCAGCTGAACCTGGCCGGACCCGGCAGACAGGTTTGGTGACTGTTTTATAACCCTAACCTAACCTACCTGCTTCATGGTCCAATCATATGTTCTCAGCGGCCATTGTCCTCTCTACAAAAGGCAATCTACCCAATCTACGTCACCGACCAGTTCGTTGTTTTGCCGTTTGCACCTATCCCCTACCTGCACGATGCAGGCTGTTCCTCAATACGGAAAAGACCTGCTGGAACCTTAGGTACCTCCTACCCGCATTCTTTTAGTTTCCCGGCACCATCCGCTTCAGCTTGCAGTAAACAGGTCGGGCATTGCCTCCTGACCTCACCGAGTTTAACAGCAAGTACTAGATGGGCATCACCCTCATTACGCTGGCCCAAGATAAGTGTGATCTCCAACATCACGCTCCCCTACGGCCACAAGGCTATGGGACTACCTGTCACCGCCACGACTCCCCCTGGGCAGACGCCACAAACAAACACCTTCCACACGCAGACAACCCAGACAGAATGGCGATTTCCCGCAGACGTGAAGGGATGAAAACACAACGAATATATATACAACTTCCAAGCTATTTATTCATTCATACCACACACTCATACACATACAACATTTACACATGAAACGAGAAAAATGGTGATGGAACAATCAATGGGTCGATGAACAATGAAATGGAATGTCAGATGAACGAGGGTTGCAAACCAACCACGTCTAACTAACGACTGTGCACTGCAAATGTCCGAACACAGGGGGGTCGAGTATCAAGAGGGGGACAACAAAGAATAAGCCGACCTGATAGTAGGGCGTCCCCGTTGATGTCTCCGAAAAGTAGCTGCCCCTCCTCGTGACTGTCACTGGACTGTCGCTATGGAATCCAGGCGTAGTGGTGTCGCCATTCCCTCCCACCGCTGACGATGATGATGATGATGATGACGCTGTAGTTGCGGCAGCCCTGCCACCGTCGACGCCTCCCAGCCTAACTCCTCCAGTCGGCTAACACTGTGACGTCGAGGCCAGGTTCCATACACAGACGTCACAACCACCGCGGGAAAGGTGGGGCTGTGGAACAATGAAGATGCACACACCAACACGGACGTGGACGAACGGGTGGTGATGATGATGCTGGGTCCACACGACC